>CM050167.1:113925025-114242525 GCA_027410445.1 Discoglossus pictus | reverse complement strand
ATTAATAATAAAACATAGAAACATGGAAAATGTCATGAATTATATCCCCACAAAAAGAGCTTCTAATAGTTTTCACAATACAGGAGGGTATGTTTTGGTCCTAGATAAAGGTAGAACCAGAATGGGAAAGGATGATATGCAATGTCCTTTCTCTGACTTGAAAGATTAAAAATATATATATATATATATCTATATATACTAGCGAATTGCCCGTCAAAAAATGACGGTCATAAAATTGTAAGGCAGGTAATGCTGTTTGGCACACAAATTAAGGCTTTTGTTGGTCTGAGTACCTTTGGCGCTCATTGCGAGGCTCTGGGTTGGTGTATTTTTGACCGCGCTGAGTGCCTTTGGCGCTGAATGCGAGCCGCTCCCCTGGTGTACTGTTGCTCCTCTGAACACTCTCAGAGCTCAGTGTGAGTCGGGGGGATGAACGCCTTCGGCGTTTATTGCGATCCTCTTGCCTGTTCTTTTTTTTCTGTTCATGTATTTTTTTATGATATTTAATCATATATAATAGTTGTCAAACTACGAATCGTCGTCACGCTTTGCGAGCACGCAAAAAAATAAGAGTCGCGGGACTTATAAAGAAAAAATTACGGACTTACACTAAAAATAAAACGAGCAGCGGGACTTAGAAAAAAAAACATTACGAACTCGCAAAAACACGACCTTAACAGACGAACTGCGCACAGCTGAAAACATTTAAAAAACAATAAATACACACAAAAATGACATAAAAAACTTAACCACAGCAAGGGGGCGGGGGCACCCAGGACCTCTGCAAGTGAAGTTACACCTCAATTTAAGTCCAAATTACCGAGTTTAGACACACGAAAATCCCCTAAGGAAGAGAAAAAATCGCCGCCGATAAAAATGTAAACAAGGCTGCACGACCCTAAAGCCGCAAAACACCATCAAGCACATACAGCTTTTCAAAAAAGCCGTACGAGGTACAAGTTACACAAGGACGCAAAATCATCCACACCCGCGTACCACATACACATTCGCCGCCATTTTACAACACTAACTTACAGAATGCGGAAGTACACAGCTACACTAACGGCTTCCCTTCGCGCACGCAGCCTATTTACGCTACACACTGCACACATTGCTGACACTTACACCTCAGCCCCACAACAGTGCAAACCAACATTGTATGCTGCAGGAACATCAAAACAGATTGTCAGCTCTTCAGCACAATACTTCCTGCATATATTACTTACAAATAGGTAAAGTATATTAATTTATTAATTATTTAATTAGCATACAAAAATGCATATACACAAAAAAAATAATAAAAAAAAACGCTATCGCAATAAACACAAAAGCCATTCACCGCACGCCTCACAGCAAGCTCCAGCTCTGCTCCTAGCACACAAACTACACCAGGGGACAGCCTTGCAATAAGCGCAAAAAGCATATCAGCGCCGACCTTACAATGACAGCAAAAGCGCCTCTCATAAAAAAAATGCAACAACCAAGAGCGCAAACTGTTTGTTTAGATGTGTAATTCAGCATTTTGGAATGGAGATGTTATTAGTTTTTAAGTTAGTGTTGTAAAATGGTGGCGATTGTGTATGTGTTACGCGGGTGTGGAGCATTTTGCGTCCTCCCTAATATTGTATTTTATACCTTGTTCTTGTGTAAAAGTCTTATGTGGTTTTTGCGTGTTTATTGGTGGTGTAGCCTCGTTTTCGTTTTTATTGTCCGTCATATTTTTTGTCGCTTAGACAATTTTTGAGTTCCGAAACTGTGGGTAAATTGTTGTGCAACCTCTCTTCCAGACGTCTTGGGTGTCCCCCGTGCTGTGAGAGATGTTTTTTTTTTTTTTTTTGTGTGGTATTATTGTTGTTTTTGTATGTGCTCGGTTCGGCCGTTAACTTCGTAATTTTTGGACCTTGTATTTATTTTTTTTATAGGTGCCGCGGGTCGTATTTTTTTTTGTGTGTCTCGCTTTCCTTTTTGCAAAGTGTTACGGGCAGTAATTTTTTCATGAGATTTTTTAAAAGTGCCACGGGTCTCGCATTCTGAATTGTGTACTTGAGTTTTGTGTTGATGTGTAGTTCTGCGGGTGGTAGGGATGAGCGCCTATGGCACTCATCTCCACGAGCGCTGTGAGCCCGAAGGTGCTCCCTGCCTAAGTCGTGCAGGGTCATAGGGATGAGAGCCTACAGCACTCATCTCCACCAGCGCAGTGAGCGCCTTTGGCGCTCCCGGCCTACATTGTACGGGGTCACAGGGGGACACAGGGGAGGGAGATGGGAGGAAGGAAGCACAAGGGATGGAGGGGGAAGAGACACAGATGAGGGGGACAGGGGGGAAGAGACACAGAGGAGGGGGAGAGGTAGGAAGAGACAGAGAAGGGGGAGAGGGGGCAAAGAGACACAGAGGAGAGGGGAGAGGGGGAAGATATACAGAGGAGGAGCGAGAGGGCGCAGAGACACAAAGGAGGAGGGAAGAGACACAGGAGGGGGGAGAGGGAGGGAAGAGATACAGAGGATGGGGGGGAAGAGATAAGTAAAGTAGAGGGGGGAATGGTAGAGACAGAAGAGGCTCGCAATGGCCCTGCTTGGTGTAATGTGGGTTTTTAAGGTCCCGTTGGGGCCTATATGGTCCCACTTGGTGTAATGTGGCTTTTTAATGTCCGGTTTGGGCCTATATGGTCCTGCTTTGTATTTTAAGGTTTAAATGTCCCGTTGGGGCTTATATGGTACCGCTTGGTGTAATGTGCGTTTTTAAGGTCTGGTTGGGGAGTATATTGTCCCGTTTGGCATTTTAAGGTTTTAAAGGTCCGGTTGAGTCCCGCTTGGTGTAATGTGGGTTTCTAAGGTCCGGTTGGGGATTATATGGTTCTGCTTGGTGTAATGTGGGTTTTTAAGGTCAGGTTGAGGTCTATATGGTCCGGCTTGGGGTAATGTAGGTTTTTAAGGTCCGGTTTGGGCATATATGGTCCTGCGTAGTATTTTAAGGTTTTAAAGGTCCCGTTGGGGCCTATATGGTCCTGCTTGGTATTTTAAGGTTTTAAAGGTCCTGTTGGGGCCTATATGGTATCGATTGATGTAATGTGGGTTTTTAAGGTCCGGTTGGGGCCTATTTGGTCCCGCTTGGTATAATGTGGGTTTTTAAGGTCCGGTTTGGGCCTATATGGTCCCGCTTGGTATTTTAAGGTTTTAAAGGTCCGGTTGGGGCCTTTGTGGTCCCGTTTGGTGTAATGTGTGTTTTTAAGGTCCCATTGGGGCCTATATGGTTCCGCTTGGTGTAATGTGGGTTTTTAAGATCCGGTTGGGGTCTATATGTTCCCGCTTGATATTTTAAGTGGTTTTTGTGTACAGTTTTGTTTTATATAGTCCCGCTTGGTAGTTTAAGGTTTTAAAGGTAAGGTTGGGGCCTATATGGTCAAGCTTGGTGTAATGTGGGGGTTTAAGGTCTGGTTGGGGCCTATATGGTTCCTCTTTGTGTAATGTGGGGTTTTAAGGTCCGGTTGGGGTCTATATGGTCCCACTTGGTGTAATGTGGGTTTTTAAGTTCCTGTTGGGGCCTATATAGTCTTGCTTGATATATTTAGGTTTTTTTAGGTATGGTTGGGGCCTATATGGTCCCGCTTGGTGTAATGTGGGTTTTTAAGGTCCGGTTGGGGCCTATATGGTTCCGCACAGTATTTTAAGGTTTTTAAGGTACAGTTTGGGCCTATATAGTCCCGCTTGGTGTTTTGTGGGGTTTTAAGGTCCGGTTGGGGCCTATATGGTCCCCCTTGGTGTAATGTGTTTTTTTCAGGTCCTGTTTGGGCCTATATAGTCCCGCTTGGTATTTTATGTGTATTTTTTAGGTTTTGTTTGGTCCTATATAGTCCTGATTAGTGTAATGTGGGTTTTTAAGGTCCGGTTTGGGCCTATATAGTCCCGCTTGGTATTTTAAGGTTTTTTAGGTATGGTTTGGGCCTATATAGTCATGCTTGGTGTAATGTGGGTTTTTAAGGTCCGGTTGTAGCCTAAATGGTCCCACTTTGTATAATATGGTTTTTTAAGGTATGGTTGGGGCCTAGATAGTCTTGCTTGGTTTCATAAGTGTTTTTTACTATGGTTGGGGTTTTGCACTCTCTGATTTGTTTGCTTGTTTTATTTCACGCCCAGGTCCAATCACTCTTTGGACTACTACACTTGAAGACACCCCAAGAAGGAGAGTCAACTGTTGGTTAGTGTCATTGCATTCATGCTAAAGAGAAATGTAATTATTTGCCTGAATCCCAAGATTCTAGAATTTTTTAACAGTATTAAAAAATCAGTAGGTGAAGTCTATTTCAATGGGTGGGGCAGGTATAAGGTCATTGGGCAGGGCATATAAAGGTCAATATGACAACAGGGGAGGGATTTACAATGTGCGGGGTCTGTGTAAGAGGAGGATTCAAATCTTGCTCTGGCGCCCCTCCAACTTCAAAGTTCCCCAGATGCCTCTGGTATTTGGCCTTAACAACAGAATTTATGATTTATTAATGTACAGAGTGTACCTAGGCATGCTTGGTATGTACAGACTGCATTTTTCACAGGGAGTGTGATAGAAGGTATTACTGGGGGCTCTGAAATGAAGGGAATTTAGTTATGGGGGTTACTGTTTTTTGAGGGACAGAAATTTGCCAGGAGGAAGGGGGTGGGCATATAGATACTTTGTCTAAAAGCAAGTGTTAATAATGCTGGCCTCCCTGTGCTGCAAGCTTTCTAACAGATCCTAGCACTAAGGTGTGAAGTTTTGATTTCCTGGGCAAAAAGACATCAAAAGGCCCTGCCAGTTATACTAAAAGAAATGTGTTGTGTAAATTATCCTACCCGTAACAAAAAGGTCTCATTAAGCTATTCAGCCAAGGAGGCACCAAAACTACAGGGGGCCCTGAGAAGGGCTGACAGCAGATGATTGGCAGATGGGTAACTTGTCTAAGAGGGAGATTGGATAAGAGGACTGTTGCTAATGGGTGTGACTTGTGACTTGGAGTGACTTTACTGTATAAATATGATGTGAGAAAATAAAAAAGGGTCAGTGAGTGAACATGCATAATTGAAGTGTGTGGTTTATTCTGATGGAATATAATATTTCTAACCTGAAGGGAATATTATTATGTAAGGACTCTGCCTGCAACTCTGCTCCTATCCACTGGGGGTAGTATTGCGTAAACCTGAGGACTGGGTGTTAATGGAGACTAGCCAGGCTGTGCCCAGAGCGAGATGACCCAAAAGAATTGACAAACCAGAGGGACACCTGCAAGCCAAAGGCAGGTGATCAAAGGTGGTTCTTCACAGGGAGATTTTAACTGGCTATGGGCAGCAATACAACAAATAGACTGGAACAGAGAACTGATAAGTAAAACTACTGAACATAAATGGACAACATTCAAATCCTTACTAAATATACATATTTATCATAATATACCATGTGGAAATAAAAGTAGAAGAAGTAAATCACAACCCATGTGGCTTAACAGTGACATAAAGATGAAGATGAGCAGTGCAAAACAGACATTTAAATTATACAAACTAGAAGGAACACAGAATGCTTTACGTGATTACAAGAAAATCAACAAGGCTTGCAAAAGAGCTATTAGACTGTCTAAAATAGAAAATGAAAAGCTAGTTGCAAAGGAGAGTAAGACCAGGCCAAGAAGGTCAGGAAGGAAGCTATAGGAACATTACAATGTGAAACAGGCTGTCTGACAATTAATGACCGGGAAAAGGCAGATAAGCTAAATAGGTTATTTTCTTCGGTATACACAAGGGAGGTACCAGTGGTTGGGACAGACCAACAAAATGGGTCTACACTACCATCACTAAATAATTTGTTAACGCAGGAAGAAATCCAAAAGAGGTTGGAAAAAATAAATGTTAATAAAGCCCCAGGTCCTGATGGCATACATCCACCGGTACTGGTGAACTGGGCTCTGTAATAGCCAAACCATTATATCCAATTTTTCAAGATTCACTCAACGCAGGGTCGCTTCCAGATGACTGGAGAAAAGCAGAGGTGATGCCTATATTTAAGAAGGGAGCAAGAACAAATCCAGGAAATTATAGACTTGTAAGCCTCACTTCTGTAGTGGGAAAGCTTTTAGAACATTGACTAGATGGACAGCAAGGACAAACAATCCATGATGTATTGCTGGAAGAATGGCATTATGGAGGCTGTCAGGAACATTGATTGGAAGGAGGTGACACGGCAATGTCTAAAAGCTATGTGGAAGAAGATCTTGCCAGAGCTGTGTGGAGATGTGCAACCAGAAAAGCCTATGAAGGGGGAGATAGTGGACCTTGTGACCACGGCTGGACTGGGAGATGTGGATGCCCAGGACATAGACGGCTGGATCCAGACTTCAAGTGAGAGCCTGAACAATGAGGACCTAAAACAATTGGCACAACAGTGTATTCCTGTATATATGTATACATGTATATATGTACACAAAAATATTACACTGCACTCTGGGAAACTGGAGAGGGACATGCAAATGAGTCAACAAAGCATTTTCACTTTTACATGCAGACATGCAGGTTTTTAGAGCCAGAGACTCACACAAAAGCACAGCCATTTACTTACATGTAGAGACAGTCACACACTGCCTAACTCACACACTCTTACAGTCTCACTAATACTTACTGTCTTGCAGTGTATAACAGCACAAAGATGCACAAAGATCATCGAAAGGAAGATGAGGTGTAGGAACCCACGAGATTTCCACAAAAGGGCAGACCTCAGGTGCTTCACTGAGCATGTCATAGCCCAGTTAGAGGAAATCAATACATTTTTGTACCTGCCACTGATTGACCAACTAATTATTAATTTTATTTAATTTAGCTTGGTTATTTCAGTTGCTTCTGAAAATCAACTGCCTGAAAACAGAAGACTTTTGCAAATTGTAGGCTAAGTTTATTAATATTTATTTGGGGATTATGCATTCATAATACATTAAATGTCCATATACCTTTAATGATGATGGAAAATATTGGTACAGATGCTAAATCCAAGGCATAGCCTGACTTTGAATGAAACACATGTGATGACCAACAACAGTATTCTTATGTAAAGAAACCTAGAATATGGTTATCAAACATCATAAATCAACACATTGTGGTAAGCATCACCAGAGATATCATATGAAGACAATATAATAGAATGGAAAACACAAACAGAAATACAGATTCTGTGCAACTCACTATTTCCCAGCTCCATATCCATTTGAATAAATCGATACTGAGATTGTGACAATGATGACTGGGACACCAAATCCAACAACACAGGTGTATGGGAAAAAAGATTTTAGAGATGTCATGTAATTCACAGTTCTTAGGTTCCAAATAGTCAGGAAGATAAATATACTCTCGAGAGACATCCAGCAGAAAGCACCGAGGAGGAAGAAGTGGAGAAGGCCCGCAATTACAGAACATAGAATCTGAGAAGAGACAGAATAAGAGAATTTTGAGATGGGAAGAAGGTGGTGGGTGACATATGAAGTATTATAGGAGATAGAGAAAGAGAGATGGAATAGACAAAAAAGTAAATTTTTTTATTAAATATTATTGATACTGTGAAATTATTGGTGTTCTCATACTTGAAAGGCTATAGACTGATATTGTCACCTTATTAGAGTTTTGATGCAGGCCGAACAGGATGAGGACTTGTCCCATGAAAAGACATCCACACAGTGCAGTTAAAATGGAGGTATGAATGCTGTTTAGTGAGCGGCACAGGAGGAATGTTAGAAGAGAGACAAACAGGCAGGAGAGAGACACACCGAGACCAATGTTAGACAGCAGGGTTAGACCATCATCCTCCTGTGCAAGAGAGAGACATATTGATAAGCAATAGCAAAATTATGGCCTTTACCCCTGCCCCCCGTTACTTTGCCTGAACCAGAATTTAACTGGTTTGCCTTTTTTAGTCCACTTTCCAGGCAGAGCTGGTCAAACCTTCTCCAGGTAAGAGGAGATAAGCAGCTCTGCTTGTGTAGGAAAAAATATTAACATTTATTTAATTTAAACTACATACTGTTTTTAACAGTCTATGCACAACAAACAGGAAGGAAGCTATAGGAACATTGCAATGTGAAACAGGCCGTCTGATAATTAGTGACCAGGAAAAGGCAGATGAGCGAAATATGTTCTTTTCTGCGGTATACAGCAACAAATTAGGGCCACACTACCTTCACCAAATAATTGGTTAATGCAGGAATAAATCCAAAAGAGGTTGGAAAAAATAAATGTTAATAAAGCCCCAGGTCCTGATGGATACTTAGGGAACTGGGATCTGTAATAGCCGAACCATTATATCTATTTTTTAAGATTCACTCAACACAGTGTCTCTACCAGATGACTGGAGAAAAGGAGAAGTAATATCTATATTTAAGAATGGAGCAAAAACAAATTCAGAAAATTATAGACTTGTAAACCTCACTTCTGTAGTGGGAAAGCTTTTAGAATGGTTAATAAGGGATAGTATAAAAGAATATGTCTGTTTAAAAAAGATTATACATAGGTATCAACACGGATCATTATCTGGCCCAGGTTATGCAAGAACCTACTAAAATTAAGCTATCTTGGATTTAGGTATGACAAATAATATTGATATGGTATCAAATGTTGAAATAGGGCAACCTTTGGGAACAGTGATCACAACACAGTCTCATTTGAGATTGAAGTACAAAAACAGAACTCTAAGGGGCCAACAAAAACTCAGAATTTTAAAAGGGCAGATTTTAACGGTCTAAGGGCAGCAATACAAGTATAGACTGGGACAGAGAACTGACAGGTAAAAACACTGAACATAAATGGACAACATTTAAATCCTTACTAAATAAACATACACATCGGCATATACCATGTGGGAATAAAAGCAAAAGAAGTAAGTCACATCCAATGTGACTTAACAATGATTTAAAGATCAAGATACGGAGTAAAAAACAGGCATTTAAATTATACAAACAAGAGGGGACAGAGACTGCTTTACTGGACTGCAAGGAAATCAACAAGGCTTGCAAAAGCGCTATTAGACTGGCCAAAATAGAAAATGAAAAATTAGTTGCTATATATTAAAGGAAAGAAGACCAGGAAGGAATCTATAGGAACATTACAATGTGACACAGACCATCTGATAATTAGTGACCAGGAAAAGGCAGATGAGCTAAATAGATATTTTTCTTCTGCAACCTAAGGGGCTACACTACCTTCGTCAAATAATTGGTTAGTGCAGGAAGAAATCCAAAAGAGGTTGGAAAAAATAAATGTTAATAAAGCCCCAGGTCCTGATGAAATACATCCAAGGGAACTGGGTTCTGTGATAGCCAAACCATTATATTTAATTTTTCAAGATTCACTCAAGACTGGGTCGCTACCAGATGACTGGCGAAAAGCAGAGGTGATACCTATATTTAAGAAGGGAGCAAGAGCAAATCCGGGGAATTATAGACCAGTGAGCCAGAGGTGATACCTATATTTAAGAAGGGAGCAAGAGCAAATCCGGGGAATTATAGACCAGTGAGCCTCACTTCTGTAGTGGGGAAGCTTTTAGAATGGTTAATAAGGGATAATATACAAGAATATGTCTATTTAAACAGGATTATAAGTAGGAGTCATTATGGATTTATGAGGGATAGGTCATGTCAAACAAATCTAATTTGTTTCTATGAGGAGGTTAGTAGGAACCTGGATCAAGGCAACTCAGTATATGTAGTCTTTTTGGATTTTGTAAAGGCTTTTGATACAGTGCCACATGGGAGATTATTGTACAAACTAAGGGATACAGGAATTGCAGTAAATATTTGCTCATGGATTGAGAGCTGGATAAAAGACAGGAAGCAAAGGGTTGTGGTAAATGGAACATACTCAGATTGGACTAATGTGATAAGTGGGGTTCCTCATAGTTCAGTATTAGGTTGTCTCCTTTTTAACATATTTATTAATGACTGAGAAGTATGATTGGAAAGTATTGTCTCCATTTTAGCTGATTACACAAAGTTGTGCAAGGTAGTTAAATCATATAATTATGTACTTTCCCTCCAGAGGGATTTGCATAAGTTAGAGAAATGGGCAACTAAATGGAAGATGAGATTTAATATGAATAGATGTAAAGTTATTCATCTGGGAAGGAAAAATAGCCATGCAGTTTATAATCTTAATGGAGTAGATCTCGGGTTATCAGATATTGAAAGGGAATTGGGAGTGCCTCTGGACAACCACCTAGGTAGCAGTGCTCAATACCAAGCAGCAGCTG
This sequence comes from Discoglossus pictus, assembly GCA_027410445.1. Classification (NCBI taxonomy): domain Eukaryota; kingdom Metazoa; phylum Chordata; class Amphibia; order Anura; family Alytidae; genus Discoglossus; species Discoglossus pictus. The sequence continues at coordinate 114,232,280 of CM050167.1, read as the reverse complement.
CAAAGGCATGTACAATATTATCATGTATTAAGAAGGGTATGTAAGCCAAGGAAGAAAATATAATTCTGCCACTATACAAATCCCTAGTACGCCCTCATTTGGAATATGGAGTACAACTTTGGGCACCACTACATAAAAAGGACATTTTAGAGCTGGAAAAGGTACAGAGAAGGGCAGCTAAACTTATAATGGGAATGGAGGGGCTAAGTTATGAAGAAAAACTAACCCAATTAAACATATTTTCTCTCGAAAAAAAGACGTCTAAGAGGGGATATGATTACTTTATTTAAATATATCCAGGGTCAATGCAAGGCTTTGTCAAGTGAACTTTTGTGCCAAGAGGTTTTCAACTGACAAAAGGAGGTGGTGAAAGCGGATTCGATAGATAACTTTAAAAAGGGGTTGGATATCCATTAAGCGTTATCCTGGATAATTAGAGAGGGAGTATCCAGGGTGGATTCCGATTGCCAGTATCTGGAGTCAGGAAGGAATTTTATTTATTTTCCCTTTTTGAGAAATTGGCAAAATGTTCAATGTTTGCCTTCCTCTGGATCAATTAACAACAAACCAGCATATTACAGATCAGAGAGATATAATTTGTTTTAACTTGATGGTCTTTTTTTCAACCTCAAGTACTATGTAACTATGTAAATAAACATATGTACTTTACTTGTAAATTTACTAGTAAGGTCCTTTAAGTAAATCTGCTAAATTTGATAGTTCCAATATATGAAATCTTTGGCCTGGTTAGTACTTTGATGGGAGACCACCTAGGAATACCAGGAGCTGTATGTTGTGCTCACTGGAGAAGTAACTGGTAAGCCACTACAGTAACTCTGCCATGAATACCAGCATGGTGTGTTGTGGTCCATGAGGTCACAAAGAGTTGGATACAACAGTGCGATGCACACACAATCATTAATAAGAGAAAAGGGACATTAACGGCCTTATTAAATTGCGATTCAGTAAATTTAAAAGGGCTCTATATAAGCACACAGCATATTTTTTTACAGAAGTTTTTAGTTAGTGAACTTCTATCCAAACGCAAGGTCTTCAATAACTAAAAACTTCTGTAAATAAAATATGCTGTGTGCTTAATTAGAGCCCTTTTAAATTTACCGAATCACAATTTAATACGGCTGTAAATAGGTAAAGGACAACAACATAATCCACTATGTAATCCAAATACGTGTTTATGTTTTAACACATTGTTTCAGGCTAAAAATATGGCAGCCTCTGTAGGTGTGCATCCCTGTGCATCTATCTGCCTGCCCTGCATTATAAGACATCTGGCACTGTCAATACCCTAATAGGAAGTAAGTCTGGACATTTCAGTTGTGAGAAAATAATAGTTATGTTTTAAATAATCCCCAAAATAATAATGAATTATAGAAGTGTCACTATATATGTATGTTGTTTTTTTACTTTGAAAGAAAGATATAGCATAGGAAGCGCACACAACATTAGTAACAGCCTAGCATTTTTTGTAAATAATTATTTTAAAAAGTTAAGAGATGCTCAGTGTTCATCTTGCCACTAAAACTGATTAAGTGACTAAATGAGGACTCAGATCCTCAAAAATTATAGGCTTTTTATCTTGCTAGTGGGACCATTATTACTAGTGGGACAGTAATTTTTCTGTTTTCCATTTTACTAGTACGTTCTTCTACATTTTGGAAAATTTTCTTCCTATTGCTTTTGTTAACATGGAATGCTATTTATGTTTTCTTACAATACATTTCTAAAGGAAATGCTTCTGCTAATCTCAATTTGTGATTTCACTTTTACACATCACATCTCTTCTAGGAACAGCTTGTCTCTCATTAGATCTGCCAGTATCACTTATTGGAACATAGTTCAATCTACAGAAAAGTTTTTGGCTACTGTTTATTTTCTGAATAGACATAAAATGATCAAGAGATGAGGCCTAAAACAAAACTAGCAGCAAATCTTACTAATGTTGTTACAGTATGTTACTACATTGTCACTAGTTAAGGTGTTTTACCTTGATAGCACTATGTGCCATGATGACAGCAAAGCTGGAGAGATGTGAGCAAGAACAGAGAGTGTGATTGTCATTGGATAAGGTGGTGTCACATCCATCGGGGGACCAACCTCCCAATTCGATGTCCCAATATACACACATGGAAATGAGGGAGGGATCTGGTTTCTGAGAGAGAAGACACAACATGTGCTAGTGTTAACTTTCATCTCACACAAACAGAAAACGTAACAGTAGGTAAAATTTGGATGCCAATTCTTAATTTATATACTCTACTTTAAGTAATTGCATGTTATAATACATTTAACAATTATACTGACTTTTCATTTTTTTAAGAAAAAGATGAATATGTAGATCTTTGTGGTGTTTCACACACAATAACATTTCACTGTATACACATTAGCAATGTAACTTCCTCCCCCAAACACTGCAATGCTGACCTCCCTTTCACACAGACCTGAAGGTGTAGCAGGGAGAAGTTCACTGGAGGATTCAAATTTTCCCTCTTCGGGGTGGTGATGGCTCCAGTCACCACCTTAGAATTAATCACTTCATCACGGTACTGCTCACTCATACTCTTACTCAGTAGGGTTTTTCCATTTAAAATGGACTCCAGGTCTTTGTATGAGATCATAATAACACCATCTGGAGAAGGATATAGGTTAAAATGTTACAGACTGTGAACCACATTCAATTCCAAGCCGGCAACTCAGTCGCAGATGGCCGTATGTCTGCGGGTGAGTTGCGGGCTCCCGTTCGGCACCGATTCCAGTGCTATTCAATTGAGCATGGGCGCGAGTTATGAACCAGAGCCTCAACCTCGTAGAGCCTTTTTTCACCAGTAACGGTTCCAGTTATCCGATCCGATAAGGGCACCAAAATCAGTCAAGGCCGTAAGTTGCGATCCAGTCACAGGTCAATTAACAAATAGGAAGCAGAATACTCCAATCAACGCTGCGGCAACGGGTTTAAAAGACTGGGAAGACTGTAAGTCTTTGACTGGGCTGTAGCTGAGAAAGTCAACACACAGGTCTAGGCATTGGTGTTTTTTTTGAGAGAGGTAAAGAGAGAGAGAGAGATAGACAGAGACTGAGAGAGAGATAGAGAGTGTTAGAGAGAGATAGAGAGTGTTAGAGAGAGCGAGTGAGAGTGCCAGAGAGAGAAATAGAGAGTGTTAGAGAGAGCGAGTGAGAGTGCAAAAGAGAGAAATAGACAGTGCTAGAGAGAGAGATAGAGAGTGCTAGAGAGAGAGATAGAGAGTGCTAGAGAGAGAGATAGAGAGTGAGGAGAGGAGGAGAGTGAAGAGAGGAGGAGAGATAGAGGAATGGAGAGAGGGAGAGGAGGCAGCAGGCCAGGGAGGGGAGGTAGAGGTGGAGGAGAACAGGAGGGGGTGGAGGGATGTGCCCCCAGATGAAGGTACATACAGTGTAGGAGTAGAGGGCCTGGGGCCTGATCCCAGGGGGGGAGGTAGTGAGGATGAGGGGCAGGCCCCAGGGAGAGAACAGGGAGGCCAGGAACCCCAGGCAAAGTTGGCAAGGCAACAGGTTGTGCCAAAGCAGAGGGCCCACACCTATAGGGAAGAGGAGACCGAAACCCTCCTCAGGTAAGTCTAAGCCCACTGTAGAATCCTCCGTGGTGGTAGGGATGTGAGGGCTGGCAATAAGTTATGTGCCTGGAATGAGGTTGCTGCAGCTGTGGCTTCATTAGGGGTTGCAAACTGTGATGTCCGGTCTGTTAAACACTGGTATGATGTCTGTCGGATGAAGGTGAAGAAGAAGATGGCAGTGGAGGCCAGAGCAGCCTGTGGGACTGGTGGTGGCCCGCCTCTAAACATCACATACTGGGGATGGGAGAGGGCTATCAAGGAGTCGTTGGAGCCAGCAGCAGTAGTGGGTCTTTCAGGACAGTTGGACACTGGTTATCAGGAAACCCCTATATGCACACACATGAACCCCACACACATGGATAACTGACATACAATAGCACTGTAAGATTTCTGGTTCTGACTACAGATATATGGGGCAGCAATAAACATGTAAATATAAAAATATATCCTATTATCATCCTAATTGTTATCAATGAAATGTAGGTCCAATACTTTTGGTTAAAACGGAATCTGAATAGCAGTTGCCAATGCAGTTTGTGTTAGTGTTATGTCTGCTGTTTGTTCAAAGTTAATATAAAACAAAACAGTATAAATATCAATTGCAATTGTCTATTATTGGTCATGAGTTCCCCTATACCTATCTTCCCCATGTTACATTGCACAGTTTAACTCTGTGTCGCTTAAAACTCCAACTGCTTGGAATCTATATGAGGATATCGATTTTGAGGAACTGCATGTGCGTGACATGTACTAGCCTAACCTGGACCATGTCTCATAAGCATGTTAACATCCATTGATGAGCATTGGTCACAGATTGGTCAATCTCACACACTGCAAAGCAGATTCAGATGAGCATGTGTCCTAATGACCTGTATATGGCACACTGCCCCAGCTATTGATATATATATAATATATATATATATATATATATATATATATATATATATATATATATATATATATATTGATATAAGCATCATGGGCACATTCCCTGCCCTTCCAAATTACTGGAGGTTTGATAAGTTACCAACCACCTGCAGGGATGTCGAGCTCATGGAGACCACTTTCAACGGGCCCACTACTGCCACCTGTTAACATTCAGGCAATACATGTGCTGGACCCCAATCCTCTCCCATTCCTGACTGGGCTACAACAGATGTTGCCACAGCAGTGTTTTTTCAGCAGTGGTTATCCCAGCAGTTGTCACAGTCATTGTTGCAGAAGCAAATGTCACTGACATTTTTGCCCCACCAGATGATGCAGCCATTATTGCCTCAGCTGTTGTAACAGATGTTGATGTCGCAGCCGTTACTGCCCCAACAGACTGGGCCAACACCATAGGCAACAGCATCTACATTGCCAACAGTACCATCTCCAGTGGCAACAACACCATCTCCAGTGTCAACAGATTCCCTACTGGCAATAACATCCCTATCCCTACGGAGTACACAATCATAACGGGTAACACCTCTGGCCTCACCACAGCACATCCAGAGTTCAACATCGTCCAGAGACGGAAGTAACGTCTCCGCACCAGGCACCCTGAGTGACATATATCGGCACACCCGCTTATGTTGAAAGCTCAGCTGGCATGTGAAAATGAAATTGCTGCTGGCCAGGCAGAAACCATCCAAACAATACATGGTGAGGCGAGGAGGCATAATTTTCTGATAGAGAGGTACCAGCAGATGGCTCATATGGACAGACAAGCCATATAACTTGGCACGGCTGGTACAGTTGACTGAAGCCCACATGCCTACACTACAGCCTTACGTTCCACAGGCTCCACTACCACCACCACAGCCAGAGACTACAGCCTCCTAACCTCACCCCTTACTGCCAACGACAGCTGATACACAGCCACCACAGTTGGATGCACCACTCGATCCAACACCTCCTGTATGTGGTAGAGGAAGGAAGTGTGTGGTTCCAGAAGATGTGGGTCCAGTGCTCAGAAAGAGGAAGTAGGTATGAGCGTGCCCAGGTCAGTGGTTGTCAAACCTCTCCCCAGGACCCACCACACAGACCATGATTTGTGTGAAACACTGTGTAAATACACATGGGAAGCAATTCGAGGCTCCACCTCCTGTTGAATACTAGTTGTCCCATTTATTATTTCCCATAAATCATAGCCTGTCTCCTGAGGAGAGGATTGAGAACCACTGCCCTAAGTTCTCCTCATCCACACTCCACAATGATTATTATTTAGTACTAGCGAATTACCCGTCAAAAAATTACGGCAATAGAATTGTAAATCAAGGAATGGTGTTTGGCACACAAAGTAAGTGTTTTGGTTGTGTGAGTACTTTCGGCGCTGATTGCGAGCCTCGTGGTGAGCGCCTTTGATGCTCATCGTGTGGCTGGCAATGAGCTCCTTTGGCGTTTATTGCGACCGTGTGTTATGGTGTTTTTTAAAGTTTTCTGTATATGTATTTTTTAATAATAATTAATTAATTAATTAATTAAATCATAAATCAATATACTTTACCTATTTTGAATATATATATCCAGCAACCAATATGCTGAAGAGCAAACAATCTGTTTTGATGTTCCTGCAGCATACAATGTAGATTTGCATTGTTGGTGACCTTAGGTGTAAGTGTCAGCAATGTGTGAAGTGTGTAGTGTAAATAGATTGTGTGCGAGAGGGGAAACCGTTTGTGTAGCTGTGTAATTCCGAATTTTGTAATGTGAATGTTAGTATGTGCAAGTTAGTGGTGTAAAATGGTGGCGATTGTGTAGGTGTGCGTCCTTCGTAATACTTTATTTTATACGTCGTACGTTCCTGTCTAAAAGTCGTATTTGTGTGGCGGAGTTTCTCGTGTTTAGGGTTGTGTAGCCTCGTTTTCTTCGGCTGCCATTTTTTCCCTCACTTAGGGGATTTTCGGGTGGCTAAACTCTAGAAATTGGACTTAAATTGACGTGTAAGATGATTTGTAAACGTCCTGGGTGTCCCCCTTTGCTGTGTGTGATGTTTTTATTTTATTTTTGTTTGTATTTAGTGTGGTTTACGTGTTTTTCGTTGTGCGTGGTTCGGCCGTTAAGTTCATATTGTTTGCGGCTCGTATTTTTTTTTATGAAAGCCGCGGTTTCCTTTTGTAAGTGTTATGGTACGTATTTTTTTTCCTGCAATTTTTTCAAAGTGCTATGGGTCTTGCAGTGTGAATTGTGTATTTGAGTTTTGTGTTGATGTGTAGTCCTGCGGGTCGTAGGTATGATGGTAAAGTTGTGCAGGGTCATAGGGATGAGCGCCTATGACACTCATCTCCACCAGCGCAAGGAACACTCTTGGCGCTCCCTGCCTAAGTGCTACGGGGTCGTAGGGATGAGTGCCTATGGGTTTGCCACTTTGACAAGGCCGCAGTTGCTAAGGACTTGCTTCGCTAGCCCGCAGTTTCCCGTTGCATTGCCAACAGATTTTGGCAAGCCCGGCTGCTGACAACTATATAAGTGATTAATATTGACATACTATTTGCTGTATGCAGAGTGTGTACACGTATGGTTATGTTAAATATTTCCAAAATTGATGTTCAATGTGGATTGCCGTTGAGATGAGATGCTGAAGTCAATCCAGATAGTGTTCTGATTGATATCTTGTTATTGTCTCTGTAGGTGTTAATAGCCCAATCTCACGACCATGAAGGCATGTTCCTCCACCTCCTTTTTCTGTGTCAGATATTCTTCTAATCAATTTCAGATTATTCTTTCATATCTGACAACACACTGTGTGTGGAATAGATCTGTATGATATTATCCATGATTATGTTCATCTGTTTCATTGAGCAGAACTAAAAAAACTTTTAAGTGCTGTGCACATTATTGGTTAATGGAGATTAAATGGAGTTATTTCTGATTTTCCTTTTTTGCATCAGACTCTGGTTGCAGTGGTGTAGTGACCACATGTGACCCTAGTAGGTGCTATGCATCATGCTTATTCTAGACTATCAGGTATTCACTTGTTCAAAAAGCACAACCTCTTGCCCTGCCAGTATTCACCACATCCCACCCATGATATTAATGCACAGTTGTATGCTGATGAACATGTGCTCTGTGTATCTAATAAAGTATGATATTTTCATACTGTTATCAGTGTTATAGATTAGAGCATATGTCAGAATAAGGTGCAGTTGTGTAATGTGTATGTGTATATTCATATATATGTGCACACACTCGTTGTGGTTCTCCATCTCTCCATCCACTAGATATATTTGTACATTGCATTACAAGATGAATGTGGCAGGCATGGTTCTCAAACCCATGACTTAGCAATAATGATATATGTTTATACCCATATGTTACCTACTGTTCCACCATACCTCCCCAACACTTGCATTTTAGTTAACTATGGTGATGTGCACCATTTCCAGACACCTGTCTCATTCTATGGGTTTTGTGTAATGGCTCCCAAAGTGAAACTGATTGACTATATTTATCTACACTCATGGTTCAATTCAATAATGCCAAAACATTTTGAATATTATATTTACACCCCTAACTGATGTTTCTTTACTGTGTGTTAGTGAAATGCTATAGTATCCACATTAGCGAGCCGAACACAAAGAACATAGAAGATAAATCATATTTAATGGTAGCAAAATATTAACATACACATATCAACAAAGCCATACAGTTACAAATTATCACAGGTATGCAAAGTATCACAGTGGATGTGGGTAGGATACAGAGTTCTAGTAACACAGGGAAGTAGAGATATAGGAACAGAATGCAGGCAGGGTGAATGACATTGATATGGATGAACAGTTGAGGGGGATTTACAGTGTATGATCAAAAATGAGGCATTATCATTTACATCATAGTATTTCAGATATCCAGACATCTATACCATTCAATAAGCAAAGATAACAATAATACAAAATAGGGAGACATACTTATGGGGAGAAGTACAATGTAGGCTTGTGTGTCCAACAGACCCTCCTATGCAACTTCAGAAGTATAAGTGCTCAGTCAGTGAATGTTGTAACCCCAATAGATCAGTTCTATGGCAATGATAATCTACTGCGAGAGCAGCCTCTCTGTACATAACTTTGAATACTCATATGGGGACCTAACCAGTACCATATCAGTCAGTTCTAACTTTGAGGTATTCACTCACAATAAACAGGCCAATTTGAGTGAAATTCTGTTCTCTTAATGAGCATCTCTATTATCTGTTTTTGCATATGGATAACTGAAGATTAACTTAACCGCATTAACAGTTATGTTCCAAGCCTAGAGTTACTCTTCCCCATATGCACAGGGAGGATCACATCAGCACTGAGGAAGAAATCTGGAAGCAAGTATGATGCAGGCTTCACAATAGTCCAAGTAGAGGAGGGAATAGAATATCTAAAGCAATAGAAACATATAAATCTATGTTGAATATGTGAGCATTCACATGCTGTGGATGTCACATGATATCTGTATTGTATTCTTCAATTACAGCTTTACATTTATTGGCTAATCAGTAAAGGGAATCAAATATCACACTGGATGCAACAACTTAATGATTGGGAGACACGCATGATGACATTAGCATGACCATGGAATGTCGGGATGCTTGTCTTCATGCCCTGTCCTGACCGTGATCTGTAATGAAAACACAATAAACATATTATGATGAACATTACACATGCTATATGAGCAGCTACCAACAGATGCAGGTATGTTGGCACATATGTCCACATGTTATTTAGTGAGATCGAAAACAAGCTTCTCATCTGGTAGATAATGATCATGGCTAATTCAAATTACTTATGATGTTGGAATTGTACAACTATTACACTTTGATGCATCTTTGGAGATCCACATGTGGTGTTTTACCTTGGATGTGGGCAAGAGGATATCCAAGAGGAGATCCGTTCCCCCAGGACACGTCTGCAGGGTATGATTATGTTTTCTGACTGCTTCAGCAATACTTATGGGATGTCTTTTGGAAAAGAAAGGTACGTCTCCATTAATAGAGTTGTTCTTATTTTAATCTTCAGAATACATGCACATGTTTACTGCAAATACTTACAATGTAGTTGACGTTGATTTAGCTGATATTCTGTGCCTGGAAAGGCTTTTTATTCTTTGTCTGTGTGGTTAACCAATGAGTTGACACACAGCAGCACTTCTGTAATGGCAGTTTGATGAGATTGTTAGAGTCACACATGATCCACTGTAATCATATTGATTTTAACATTGATTTCTACTTCAATGAATTGGGATCTTTCCTGTTATCTGACTGTGACTGCTGGTGGCAACATACTCGGTCACATAACAGGAAAGATCCATTCTTTGCATCCGATGCTGAACATTGATTATCGTTTTAGATATGCTGGTATGTTTATGTTCTCAGATTGCTATTTATTGCATTGACTACTAACAGATGTGGATTTGCATGATCAGACCATAGGTAGACCTACTGTCGGTGCAGATGGTGCAAGGCACAGAGGCCCCTGACCTCTGAGGGGCCCCCTGTGGACCTCTTGCGGGTCCCCTATGCCTCCCCCGGTAGCCCCCCTATGGCCCCAGCAACTCTTATGTGGCCCTCACGCATCTCCTGTGGCCACCCCGGTTCCCATGTGGCCCCCGCAGACCCTCTGTAGCCCATGTGGTTCCCTGTGGCCCCCACAGGTCCCCTGTGACCCCCACAATTCCTTGTTGTCCCTGTGGGTCCTCTGCGGCCCCTTACAGCTCACTTTGCCCCCTCACAGGCTCCAGGGGCCCCCTTTACCCCCTGCTGGCCCAGTGACCCCCACATCCCCTTATGGTCCCCGTGGACCTCCCGTGGGTCCCCTGCAGCCCCTCATGGCTCACTGTGGCCCCCCACAAGCCCCAGGGGCCCCTGTGCCCCTTCATGCCCTGTGGCCTCCTATGGCCCCTTATGATCCCTGCAAACCTCCAGTGGGTCACCTGCAGCCCCTTATGGCCCACTGTGCCCCCCCCCCCCCACTGTGCCCCCTGAAGGCCCTGTGGTCCCCACAGCCTCTTATGGCCCCCAAGAATAACTTTTGGCCCCTCGTGGAACTCTGCGGCCTCCCTTAGCCCCTTGTGGCCCCCTCGGTCCTTGCTGGCCCCTGCGTCCACCTCGGACCTCTGTGGCCCCCTCGGCCCTCTGATCTGCAGTGGACCCTTCTCACCCCAGGAAGTGGAGTGCAGCACCAGGCAGGTAAGGAAGTATTTATAGTATATATATATATATATATATATATATATATATATATATATAAATAACACAGATCCACATATTTATATATTAATTTTTTCTATATATTTACTATAGATTTATTTTTTTGCAACGGGGCCCCCTATGCACTAGCTCCGCCACTGGATCAGACAATGTAAACATTACTGTTCTGTACTGTGAAGATGTATTCAAATAAGATTGTGGTGCCTATATACTGTACGTTGACATGGAGGAATATATAATAACACCCATTTAGTGTAGTTTCTGGAGGTTTGCAGATATCAGTACATATGATGTGTATGGCAATGTGTGCATACTTACCATTAACGGATAACGTGGCAGGTTGTAGTTGATCCAGTGTTAATCAATAATGCATCATGAGACATGCATCATATCAGGAAGCTCTCCTCTACTTTGGACTTTAGGACTTTAAGAGAAAAGAGTTGCAGTACTTATGCATAATCAAGCTACATTATAGTTGGTTGTTATTTGTTTTGTACTTATATGTGAAGTACTTACGAATGATGCGGGCTCATAGTTGTGACCCCTGAACATTATCCACCACAGGGGAAGGTAGAGGCTCTTTCTTCTGAAGGAGCTGAGCATCATCAATATCCCCCAGATAGTTGGCAGACAACAGCAGGCAATGAAGATCTGACAAACCTTATCAGGGGTATACTGTAGCGCCCTTCCACTGGAATGTAAACACCAAAGGTGCGCTCTATTACATTCCGCCTTGTGGTATGGGCCGCATTGTACCTCTACTCTGCCTGTGTGTTGTTCACAAGGGTCAACAACCATGGCAAACACCCATATCCTTCATCACCTGGAGTAAACATCGGAGATGTAGATATTGTGATGTTGTGATGCTTGGCTGGGATTACTAATGGGTACTCACCCAGTAGCCACCCAGATGGATATTGACCAGACTGGAAGTAGTCATAGGTGGATGATTGACGCAGGATATTGGCATCGTGAGCACTTCCAAGGAAGCCTGCAAACGCACTTTGTATGCGCATGTTTGCATCACAAACAACCTGTACATTGATTAAATGATGTTTGCGATTTTTGGACAGCGCTTCTTGCTCTCTAGGTGATATCAATGCTACATGTGCGCAATCAATAGCACCTAGCACATTAGGGACACCTATTCAATGAAAATCTGCTTTCACCTTCAAGATCTCTTCCACAGTGTTGGGGAAACTGGTGCATCTGGTAGCTTTCAGAACAATAGCACGGAGGAATGTGCTCAGATACCTTGAAAAGCTTGGCAGAGACATTCCTCCGGCTATGCTGAGGGATTTCTGGAAACTACCAGATGCAAGAGTGTATTGCGGCTAACATCCGTGTCATCCCTGGGATCGCTCTATTGATTCGTGAGGACGGCTCAAGGTCCTCCCTCAGGACTGCATAGAGCTCCTCATGACTGGCACGGGTTAGCCTAAAATGATCATACACTTCCCTATCAGTTACCCCTCTAATGTGGCTTTTTCCCTGTATAATTTGGGTGCCTGGACCCTCCTTGCAGGCTCCTGGGCCTGCTCACCTCCCTGAGACTGTTGTTGTGCCAGGGCCAGCACTTCCAGATCACCAGATTGTTCAGCAGCCTCTCCTAGTACCTCATCTGCCTGGTTCTGTGGTTCTGGACCCCCCTGCAGCTGTTCACTCACATCAAGGTCATCCTCACTGTCTGCAGGTGCTCCTATTTCCCTTTGTCCCCGTGCCACTAGGGCTCTGTCCCCTACCTGCCCCCCCCCCCACCATGTTCCTAGGCATATCCTGTGATAATTCACACGCCTGGCTTGGCTCTGGACCACCATGGGTCACATCAGCATGATCACCCACATTCACTCCCAGCCATGCCTCTATGTCACTCCTTTCCACTTGTCAACAATCGGTACGACAATTCACGTCTCCTCCTTTGCCGACTCCTCACATATACGTACATATACACAGCCATCACATTGTGGGAATCTATGATGCGTCAGCCTTGCTGATGCTTTGTTGGTACTGGGGTTATATAGCTTGTTGATATTCATTTGGATGTCAGGTTAGAAATAGCTCACTTGTGTATTTGAGACTTATCTGGCAGTACAGCTGATTTTGGTTCTGGCTATGGGAATCTGGATCATGTTAATCTAATGAACTACCCTGCTTTTGTATAGTTTTTGCAAGTCCTATTTATAACCCCTAATGCTTTTGCCTACAGTATATTACTTTTTGTTCCCCTGGTACTTTGTTCCCCTGTATGCCATGCGGCAGTGTAATTTGGCCACTATTTGTTGTCCCAATGTAGATGTGATGAGTGATATGCATATAAGATGATAATTGTATTTTTAGGGTCCACATTAGAGCCCCTGGGACGGTGAAAAGGTTAATACATCATCAATTTGCATGTATTTGTGTTGCAATTTAATGAGGTAGTGTGTCTTTAATAGCTTTACATATTGGCATATGCATGACCATTACAACCTATGTGGAAATCATTTTTTTGTTGTTGTTGCAAGATTTGATATTTGGGAGTTGTTGTGCGTGTAATTGTAATGCCTTCCATTGCTTTCCCCATGTTTTAAAGTGTATTAATATTTTTATATTGTCATTTGCAGTGTTACAAACTAGTCTGTAAGCCCTTTGTGGGTCCTATTTGGAGCTTGTAAGCTTTGGGCCGCCATTCGGAGTTTGCAAGCTTTCTTGCGGCTGCGGTGTTGTGAGTTTTTGCAGATTGAATAGCGATTATTGATTTTTGCGATTGCAAGTCTTGCGGCCTTGACAGATCAAAGGCTTCTAGAGGGTGTAAGTTACGAGTTTAACCAGCACTTTTTTTTCAAGCCCATAACTCGTAGGCCATCCGAAGCCCACAAAAAGACGCCAATTGAATAGCAAATTAACTTGCGACCTCACTTAGGGGCTCCCAGATCGTCCGAAACCTCAATTGAATGGGGGCATGTGTAGCCCTAAAACTTTACATTTAGGTGCTAGATAACTATACAATCAACAACATGTTCTGTACTAACATTACTTCTCTCACCTGTGAGATTGGGCACAATGGTGCATGGAACCTCCATACTATTGTTCCAAACACTCAGATTGATGAGGCTACAGTTATTCAGAGATACTTTCATCTCCATTTCTGAAAGTTGACAGTAACAGAAAATGTACAAAAGTATATCAATTATTGAATTAAATATGCACATCTCATAGTAATTGTAATGATGTGATCTGCCAAGATTAACAATGCATATAATTGTCATATTTTTCAAAAGTATTATTTAATAATATAGAGTCTAATTTAATATCTTTTATATACAATTATGATTCTGTGGGATCAAGCAGTAGATATGCTAGTGTTCTTCCTTGTCCCTCAGAAATTGATGGTGCAAACCAATGACACTGAAATTGAATATGTATAAAAACATATACAGTATATTATATATATGTGCACATCACTGGTGTATAACAAGTAGCTTGGGAGTTACTGGTAAAATGCTGATAGTAGCTTACTTCTCAATGTTGACAAAAAATTCTCCTCATTGAAATCTACCCTGCCATGATGCATAGATATAATATGTTTTTTTAAAAGAGTTTTTTTAAATACGTTAGAATTTCTGTGACTTTCTGTCCCTTTAAATGCTGGTATATTACAGTGGTAGATGTTATTTTTCTTGGCTCCTATGCGTCCAATATTTATATCCATATATATTCTGTCCATTATTTCTTGTGTATAATGGGTACTGTCTGTTAATATGAGGTGCCAATTATTGGTCAACTTGGGGAACAGCTGCACGATGGCATACACAGCTCTTTTACAGTATGTGAAATTAATTTAGCAGTCAATTTGAGATGCACAGCTTTCTGCATTATCTCCTTACCAATTTCTGGTGTCATGACGCTCTGATTCCTAGGGATTTGAGTAAAAGATGAAAGTGCTGTAACCTCTACACCAGTCAAGAAAGAGGTGACAATCACACTTAGCTGAGAAGGGTTTAAGCTGGACCAAGAAGGTGTATTACTGAGAACCTGAGAAAACTGTTCTGTAATGTTCTGTAAAGAGAGAAATAAAGGCTGACCATGTTTACAGTATGTAACTATATCTTTCTGGGCCTATCTTTATCATTGTGAAAAAAGCCAGGTTACTTTTCAAAACTTGAAATATGTTATTGGATTAATAAAAAAAAGGTATTTATATAGTACAAAAATAAACTGCAGATAAACGTCTTTGACCATGATTGACCTTCAGACTTTCTATGTGCATGTTAGGTTTGTATATCTCCCAAGAATTTCTAACATTTCTAGACCTTCACATCTTGGCAGAAGCACCAGTTGGCACTTTTCTTAGGATAAATCTCTGCCTGGCTTTAGTTTCGCTTTCATGTGCCTTTTTCATTCATATCTGCTTTACTACTTACATTGTTAATAACAATAACAAGCACAATTTACATAGTTGTAGTTCTGTTTGTCTTAATAAGATTGTATATACCTACATTGTGCATTACTTATAAATAAATATTTATATATTCATTCATATCTGCTTCAATATTTACATTGAGCCTCTTTCAATACGGCGCTCGCAACTCGATTTCAGACAGCCAAATGCCTGCGATCGAGTTGCGGACTCCATTTTCTTTACTTTTGCGATTAATTCCAAGACCTGACATCACTTTCACTCTTCATAAAAGTACATTATTGCTTTCTTGATTGCTTTTAAAGTACTCCAATTTGTCAGTAAGGCCTTTTCAAGACCTCCTTGGTACCATTAACTTGTGGTTAGATATTTTCCATTTGCGGGCTTGACGGAGGGGGAATCAGAGCAATTGAATAGAGATTTGCGATTTTAGCGTTTGGGACTCTTGCGGCCATGAAAGAAAAAAGGTTTTGGGGGTATTAACTTGCCATTTTACAAATTGCAATGGATCACAATGAATCGCAGCTCGCAGCAAGTAACTCGATCAGAGCCTGCAATCGGAAGGCAATTGAATAGCACAATTACTTGCAATCTCCACTTGCGAGCCCAGATCTCAAAATCGGAGCAACTGAATGAGGCTCATTGTTAATACCTTTATGCACATCAAGTTATATTGTCCTATCTAAGCTCCCCTTAAAGCTATTCATATCTTTCTATCTATCCTAAATTGCACTGCAAAACACTACTCCTGCTGTGCTGACAAACCGTGTTATACCACATTGTCCTATTTCTTATTTCACAGTTTACCTAGTAGTAGTTCTGTTTGTCTTAACAAGATTGTATATACTAACATCTTGCAGTGCTTAGATTTATATAAATTATACAATGCATTTCTAAAATGCTATTTTTCTGATCTCTTCCAGATGCTCTCTCCCCTCCCTCTATCTCTGTATACTTACCTTTAAACTGAGGGCATCTGATTGATTTCCCTGGCAGGACATGTTTCGAAGTTGGAAAAGGGAATAAAGCAGTGAACAGAAGTCACTCTAAAAATAAGAGACACGGTGGAATTGTTATATATACATATCTATCTTCATAAATATAAACACTTGCTTAACTTTAGCAAAGAAGACAACTCGTGCGACATTACAAAATAATAGACAATGATATTCATTTCTTTGCTTCTATTTTTAGACATTTTGATAAATCAGCCCAGAAATGGAGTTACTGCAGGCACAGCAGATTCAAAGCAGAAGGGCCCACTTTATGGAAGAGAGCTGAGAGCAGCCAGGGTTAAAGATAGACTCTTAATTTATTAGAGGAGAGTGATAGATAATTTGTTTTATTACTTTATATAATTTTTATAATGATTTGTTTATGAAATTAAACTGTGACACCCTGACTCTTTGGGGGACCCTTTTGGTATATTTATAACAAACAAAAAAATGTAAAGTGTAAATAAATACAACTAATAATAGACTTGTAAAGATATAAACTGCAATGTCTACTTTCAAAAGTGTAAATAGTATTGCATATATTTGGATAACTTTTTAGAAGCACGTAATTTTCCATGGTTTGTAGTATTTATGCTATGAGGTTCTAGCTCATGTAATTATTTTGTAATTCTGTGTGATGTTATATAGTGTAAACGTGTTGATAAGATGTTTTAGACTCTGTATGTAACATATTCAGTTATGGCCAGTTCATGAGGCATTTGGAATGCAGTGATGTAATCAGTAACTGTTATGTAAAGTTTGCTCTGCTGGATAAGACATAAGAAGTGTATCTGTCAAAGCTAAAAACACTATTATTTTGCAAAGCCTGCTTTTTGCTGCCTGTGTTCCTGCTAGATCCTACACTGAAGGATCTACATATGTTCCTGTGTTCCTGAAGTCCTGAGCCAGTTTCTGGCCTGGAGAAACAAGCTAAGTGCTGAGATTACCAGAACCCTGACAACCCAGGGGTGTTCCTGTAACAGTAAGGTTGACTCCGGGGTCGTGACATTAAACTAATATTAAGACGCATTGAGACACAAATTAATTAATTAATTATTTATAATAAAATTACTTTTATTTTTGGAACAGTTGATTAGAAAGAATTAAGATATATACAACTCTTGTTTGTATTACTGTACGCTACCTAGGTACTTATGTGCTATGACCTTCATTCATCCATTTGTGAAAGGATTAATTATAGACTCTATTGACATGCAGAGATTGCACCAGTGTAATTACTGGCTGAAACGTGCGTCGGGTGTATTGAATAGCTGCATCTCTGGCATTATTTTGTTTAAACTCAATGGTATTATAGTGTATAACCATAACACTTTAGTAAATATTGTGCTGACATGGGTAATTGAAATTCAAAGAGGCTGGATGGAAAAATTGATCTCCAGCAAACAGAGGTGTATTACTTATAATAGCTTCTTATGAGGCATGGTAGACTGATTTGCAATGAAGCATTGATGTATTAGCAGTATTTTGGGTTCAGTTTTTACGAGTACTATAAGTTGGAGTTAAAAGTTCAAATGTAGAATATGCTAAGAATTGTAATCAATAGCTCATATGCAGTATAACTACAAAAACAGAGGCAGAAGCATTATTGACTAATATTCATACATTTTCTGATATAATTAAAACATAACATATGTTACATAGGGCATGCTGGTTTCAACTGAGAGCTGCTGAACAATAAGTACTGTATATACTCGAGTATAAGCCGAGTTTTTCAGCCCTTTTTTTAAGGCAAAAAAGGGCCCCCTCGGCTTATACTCGCGTCACTCTCCCCCCCCCCCCCGTGTCTCTCTAACCTCCCTGTGTCTCTAACCCACCCCGTGTGTCTCTAACCCCCCCGTGTCTCTCTACCCCCCGTGTCTCTTTCCCTCCCCCCTCCTCAACCTAAACCCCCCTCCTCAACCTAAACCCCCCTCCTCAGCATAAACCCCCCTCAACCCCCCTCCCGCACCTAAGAGGGGGGAGGTATTTAGGGGGGTTTAGGTGGAGGAGGGGGGTTAAGGGGGGTTTAGGTTGAGGAGGGGGGTTGGGGTTGAGGTTGAGGAGGGGGGTTGAGGTTGAGGAGGGAGGTTGAGGATTGGGGGTTGAGGATGAGGATGGGGGTGTTGAGGATGGGGGGGTTGAGGAAGGTTGAGGAGGGGGTGTAGGAGGGGGTTGAGGATGAGGAGGGAGGTTGAGGAGGGGGTTGAGGTTGAGGAGGAGGGGTTGAGGAGGGGGGTTGAGGAGAGAGGATGAGGATGGGGAGTTGAGGAGGGAGGTTGAGGAGGGGGGGTTGAGGTTGAGGAGGGTTGAGGTTGAGGAGGGTTGAGGCTGAGGAGGGGGTTGAGGTTGAGGAGGGGGTTGAGGATGAGGATGGCGGGTTGAGGAGTGGGTTGAGGAGGAAGGTTGAGGAGGGGGTTGAGTATGAGGAGAGGGTTGAGGATGAGGAGTGAGGTTCAGGATGAGGAGGGAAGTTGAGGATGAGGAGGGAGGTTGAGGATGAGGAGGGAGGATGGGGGGTTGAGGAGAGAGGATGAGGATGGTGGTGTTGAGGATGGGGATTGAGGATGGGGAGTTGAGGATGTGGGGTTGAGGAGAGAGGATGAGGATGGGGGGGTTGAGGAGGGAGGATGAGGATGGGGGGTTGAGGAGGGAGGTTGAGGAGGGGGGGTTGAGGAGGGAGGTTGAGGAGGGGGGGTTGAGGAGGGTTGAGGTTGAGGTTGAGGAGGGTTGAGGCTGAGGAGGGGGTTGAGGTTGAGGAGGGGGTTGAGGATGAGGATGGGGGGTTGAGGAGGGGGTTGAGGAGGAAGGTTGAGGAGGGGGTTGAGTATGAGGAGGGGGTTGAGGATGAGGGGGGAGGTTGAGGATGAGGAGGGAAGTTGAGGATGAGGAGGGAGGTTGAGGATGAGGAGGGAGGATGAGGAGGGAGGATGGGGGGTTGAGGAGAGAGGATGAGGATGGTGGGGTTGAGGAGGGGGATTGAGGATCGGGGGTTGAGGAGGGGGTTGAGGATGAGGAGGGAGGTTGAGGAGGGGTTGAGGATGAGGAGGGAGGATGAGTAGGGAGGATGCAGAGGGAGGTTGAGGAGGGAGGTTGAGGATGAGGATGGGGGGATTGAGGAGGGAGGTTGAGGAAGAGGTTGAGGAGGGAGGATGAGGATGGGGTTTGAAGAGGGAGGTTGAGGAAGAGGTTGAGGAGGGAGGATGAGGATGGGGGGTTGAGGAGAGAGGATGAGGATGGGGGTTGAGGAGGGGGATTGAGGATGGGGGGTTGAGGAGGGGGATTGAGGATGGGGGGTTGAGGAGAGAGGATGAGGATGGGGGGGTTGAGGAGAGAGGATGAGGATGGGGGTTGAGGAGGGAGTTTGTGGAGGGGGTTGAGGATGAGGAGGGAGGATGAGGAGGGAGGTTGAGGATGAGGAGGGAGGTTGAGGATGAGGAGGGAGGTTGAGGAGTGGGGTTGAGGAGGGTGATAAGGGAGGGGGGAAGAAACACAGGGAAGGGAGAGGTTGGAAGAGACACAGGGAAGGGAGAGGGGAGAAGAGACACAGGGAAGGGAGAGGGGAGAAGAGACACGGAGAGAGAGGGGGACACAGAGGGAACAAGAGGGACACAGGGGGCAGCACATTTCCCACCCTCGGCTTATACTCAAGTCACTCATTTTACCCAGTATTTTGTGGTAAAATGGGTGCCTCGGCTTATACTCGGGTCGGCTTATACTCGAGTATATACGGTATATTTATATACATTGTAGCCATGCTCTATATATGTATCTCATCAATTATATTACTTTCTCTGTGTAACTTTATACTTTAAGTCCATCAGGAGTTTATGTAACCCTCCATTCCATATACTCTAATAAACTGGTTTATTTGATAAAAAAAACAACCATAAATATTAGTGGGAATCTGGATTATAGTAGACCTATAAAGATATAATATGTATTCCAAAATGACAGGGTTACATTTATTACAACATTAACCAATCTATTCTATAAAAAGTAGTATTGTCTAAATCAGTGAAAGTCAGCCTGGTCCCTACCACCCATTAGTGGGAGATTCAAGCTTTCATGGTGAGAGAGCCTAGATACAGCAGTCAAAACAGCATCACTGTCTAGTAAGTACAGGGTCATATGTATTTATGTAACCAGAAATTAGTTGCTGCTTTAAGGCGCTAAGGAAATTTTAACATCAAAAGTGGATGGTAGGTTTTAAAATGTTGAAGCCCCCTGGTCTAAATGTATGAGATTGAATATACTATAAAGGTGCAATGTAGATACACCCACATAACTGGTCATTTAAATAAAATATCTAAAAAGTATTTAGGCCTTACATTGAGGGCCACAAACTCCTGCTATTATTGAGCCTGATTCAATTGAACAATTGTAAGAATCTAATTTGCTATTCAATCAGTGTCTTTCTGCAGGCTCCAATCGAGTTACCGGCTTGAAATCATTGTTAAAACCATAACTTACAGCCTTCGAAGCCTTTGATCTTTCACAGCCGCAAGACTTCAGATCGCAAAAATCGCAAATCGATATTCAATTGCTACAATTCCTCAAGCCCGCAAGTGTTTTCACACCCGTAAATGGCAAATGTAGAAGAAAATCCTACAAGTGCTAGAGAGGACCCGCAAAGGGGTTAAACACCTGATTGTAGCACTGTAAAAGCAATTAAAAAATCAGTACTGCACTGTAAATGACGGGGAAAGCGATGAAAGACATTAGAATATTTGCACAACAATCTCAAGCTCTACATTACATAGTTACATAGTTACATAGTATTTAAGTTTGAAAAAAGACTTTCAGTCCATCAAGTTCAACCTTTTAAGATCTCCTCTGATCTGCAATATGAGGATTAACTATTAATTCATTAGTTGTTAATTAATTATTAATCAATTATTTAATTATTTAAGCGAGACTTAGCCAATTGTCTCAAAGGGAAATGTAAAAAATTTGGATCAATACTGTCTCTCTAATTATCCATGATAACCCTGAATTCCCATTTTAATTAGAAATAAATCTAGTCCCCTTTTAAAGTTATCTATCGAATTCGCTGCCACCACCTCCTCTGGTAGAGAATTCCACAGATTAACCACCCTTACTGTGAAGAACCCTTTTCTTTCTTTGAGGTGGAATCTTTTTACTTCTAACCTCAAGGGATGTCCTCTTGTCAGTTGAAAACCTCTTGGCACAAAAATCTCCCCTGACAAATCTTTATACTGACCCGGCATGTATTTATATAAGGTAATCATATCTCCTCTTAGATGCCTTTTTTCTAGAGAAAATAAGTTTAATTTGGTTAGTCTTTCTTCATAACTTAGCCCCTCCATTTCCCTTATTAGTTTTGTTGCCCTTCTCTGTACCTTTTCCAGCTCTAAAATGTCCATTTTATAAAGTGGTGCCCAAAATTGTACTCCATATTCCAAATGAGGGCATACTAGGGATTTGTATAGTGGCAGAATTATATTTGCTTCCCTGGCTTCTATACCCTTCTTAATACATGCTAATATTTTATTTGCCTTTGCAGCTGCTGCTTGGCTTTGAGCACTGTTACCTAGGTGGTTGTCCACAAGCACTCCCAAATCCCTTTCAATATCTGATACACCTAGATTTGCTCCATTAAGATTATAAATTGCATGGCTAATTTTCCTTCCCAGATGCATAACCTTACATTTATTCATATTAAATCTCATCTGCCATTTAGATGCCCATTCCTCAATTTTATTTAAATCCCCTTGGAGGGAAAGCACATCATTATCTGATTTAATTACCTTGCACAACTTTGTGTCATCAGCAAAAATTGAGACCCCACACTCCAATCCTACCTCTAAGTCATTAATAAATATGTTAAAAAGGAGAGGACCTAATACTGAACCCTGAGAAACCCCACTTACCACATTAGTCCAATCAGAGTATGTTCCATTTACAACAACCCTTTGCTTCCTGTCTTTTAGCCAGCTCTCAATCCATGAGCAGATATTTACTGCAATTCCTGTATCCCTTAGATTGCCCAATAGTCTCCCATGTGGCACTGTATCAAAAGCCTCCTTGACTACTTATAATCCTGTTCAAATAGACATATTCTTGTATATTATCCCTTATTAACCCTTCTAAAAGCTTCCCCACTACAGAAGTGAGGCTCACTGGTCTATAATTCCCCGGATTTGCTCTTGCTCCCTTCTTAAATATAGGTATCACATCAGCTTTTCTCCAGTCATCTGATAGAGACCCTGTGTTGAGTGAATCTTGAAAAATTAAATATAATGGTTTGGCTATTACAGAACCCAGTTCCCTTAGTACCCTTGGATGTATTCCATCAGGACCCGGGGCTTTATTAACATTTATTTTTTCCAACCTCTTTTGGATTACTTCCTGTGTTAACCAATTATTTGGCAAAGGTAGTGTAGCCCCATTATGTTGCAGTGTCCCAACCACTGGTACCTCCCTTGTATATACTGAAGAAAAGAACCTATTTAGCTCATCTGCCTTTTCCTGGTCACTAATTTTCAGATAGCCTGTTTCACATTCTAATGTTCCTATAGCTTCCTTCCTCGCCTTCTTCCCATTAATATACTTAAAAAAATATTTTAGGGTTAGACTTACTCTCTTTTGCAATACATTTTTCATTTTCTATTTTAGCCAGTCTAATCGAGCTTTTGCAAGCCTTGTTGATTTCCTTGTATTCCCATAAAGCAGTCTCTGTCCCCTCTTGTTTGTATAATTTAAATGCCTGTTTTTTACTCCGTATCTTGATCTTTAAATCATTGTTAAGCCACATTGGATGGGATTTACTCCTTTTACTTTTATTCCCATACGGTATATGCCGATGTGTATGTATATTTAGTAAGGATTTAAATGTTGTCCATTTATGTTCAGTATTTTTACCTGCCAGTTCTCTGTCCCAGTCTATACCTTGAATTCCTTAGACCGTTAAAATCTACCCTTTTAAAATTAAGAGTTTTTGTTGGCCCCTTAAAATATTTTTTTTTTTTATTCAATCTGAAATGAGACTGTGTTGTGATCACTGTTTCCCAAAGGTTGCCCTATTTCAACATTTGATACTATATCAATATTATTTGTGATGAGTAAATCTAAGATATCTTCATTTCTAGTAGGCTCCTGTATAACCTGGGCCAGATAATGATCCCTGAGTGTAGGTTTCATTTTGGGGTTATATCCATCTTGGAAATCAATGAGTTAATACATATCAGGCCACCCACATGGACTTGAACAGTATCGGCATTAAGTTTTATTATTTTGTGTTTTGCGGTGACGCGTGTCCGACGGTTTTGGCTTTCGGCCCGTAACTTACAGGCTTGTTCAATTGAATAGCACCGGATTTGTAGCAGACCACAAACCCGCAGCAAGCCCGGAGACATATGTACTTATCCCATGAAATTGGGCTTTCAATTGAATCAGGCTCTTTGTTTTTCATATAGGGACCCACATTATTGTTTTTATCACTGTGTCTGTTATTTTAAAATGTATTTATAAAAGTATTTCTTGTAAGCAGATCACTGTGTGTTTACCCTACTGAGAGATTAATTAATTTACGTGTATATCAATAATAGTTCATTGTCATTCATTTACCCACATGTATCTGTTACACGGACACAACATTCCATTCTAATTGTCACTCACTACCAACTTTTGTAACATCCAATGACAAAGCCCAGTTTTGATACACAAATATTATATTGTACATATAAAAATATTACATATATATATCACAGATCACTCATAACTGTGCCTATATATACATATATCACAAAACACTGGTTTTGTCATACTTATGACACATTTCCTGAGGTATTATGATATCACTAATCAGCATTTCACAGTTCCTGAATGTTGCACAAACATTTCATATCATATTGAATGAACACACATTTGTTATATCATAAACTTTCTTTGCCTGGCGGTTTTTCTTTAATAAATACACTGTACCTTTGTGTGTCAAATACAGCTCACAATACACTACTTTTTGCTCAAAATGCAAGATCAATACGCACCTTCTGGTCATGTTCTTTGCATTTTTCCAGTGCTTCTTTTTCTTTGGGAAGCAAGTCACATCTCTTTTCTGGCAAAACATGAAAGTTTAATGCATCCCTCATTAGAAAGAGCAATGCAATAATTTGCTGTTAATCTGCTTAAACCTGATTTATGTGAGCATATTTGTATATGCATTTGTAAAACATTTGCAAAATCCATTCATACCGTTGAAGATTATACAAATTATCTAATACTAATTAGAGCTGGAAAAAAGTACAGAGAAGGGCAACAAAACTAAAAAGGAGAAGGCTAAGTTATGAAGAAAGACTAACCAAATTAAACTTGTTTTCTGTAGCAAAAAGGCGGGCTAAGAGGGGATATGATTACCCTATATAAATATATCCAGGGTTAATACAAGGCTTTGTTAGGATAGCGTTTTGTGCCAAGAGGTTTTCAACTGACAAGAGGACATCTCTGGAGGTAAGAAGTAAAACGATTCCACCTTAAAGAAAGAAAAGGGTTATTCACAGTAAGGGTGGGTAATCTGTGGAATTCTCTACCAAAGGAGGTGGTGACAGCAGGCATATGTTAAAAGGGACCATGTATAAAGTGGTATTGGATTAAAGAATAAAAATGCATTGTGGACTCATTTGAATGTCCCTGTCCAGTATATATATATATATATATATATATATATATATATATACATACATACAATGTGGTATATCAAGCATTGTTAGCACAACAGAAGTAGGGTTTTTGAGTGTAATTTAGGAGACATTGTTTAAAGGGTGGCGTTGCTAGAATATATATTTTTTTATTATTTAAATATGACATTATTCCTTCCTCCTCTATATATTTATATATCATGTGACAGTGTGAGTTGTTTTTTTTCTTGAATGCATTTTTCCATGGCCGGAGGCTGATGAGCAAGGGTCTTCATCAAGACTAAAAAAGCCTTTTCCATGCCTGGCACAAAGATGAGGGCCTATGGCTCTAAGAAAGAAGAGGTCTCTTTCCAGATGTCCAGTAGATGAGGATCAGAGGGATTCAGTCCATCAAGTTCAAACTTTTAAGATCTCCATAACTGCATTATGCAAATTAGTTGTTAATTGATCCAGAGGAAGGCACACAGAAAAAACCCCAAGTAAAACCTAGCCAATCATCTTAAAAGAGAGAAAAAAAAATCCTTCCTGACCCCACATACTGGTGATCGGATTCCTCCCCGGACCGATACTCTCTCTAATTAACCAGGATAACCCTGAATGCCCTTTTTAATTAAAAATATATCCAGTCTCTTTTTAAAGTAATTTATCGAATCTGCTGTCACCACCACATTTGGTAGAGAATTCTACAGATTACCACCCGTACTGTGAAGAACCCTTTTCTTACTTTAAGGTGGAATCTTTTTACTTCTAAACACAAAGGATGTCCGCTTGTCAATTAAAAACCTCTTGGCACAAAAAGCTCCCTTGACAAATATTTATACTGACCCTGGATGTATTTATATAAGGTTATCATATCCCCTCTTAGATGCCTTTTTTCTAGAGATAAGTTAATTTGGTTAGTATTTCTTCATAACTTAGGCCCTCCATTCCCCTTATTAGTTTTGTTTCCCTCCTCTGTACTTTTTGCAGCTCTAAAATGTCCTTTTTATGAAGTGGTGCCCAACTATGTACTCCATATTCCAAATGAGGGCATACAAGAGATTTGTATAGTGGCAGAATTATATTTGCTTCCCTGCTTCCTTGGCTTATGTATTAGGCAAAAATAAAATGTGTGTATTGAGTAATGTGTATGTGTAATGTATTGCATTGAGCACTGTTACCTAGACGGTTGTCCACAAGCACTCTCAAATCCCTTTCAATATCAGATACCCCTAGATTTTCTCTATTAAGATTATAAATTGCATGGCTATTTTTCCTTCTCAAATGCATAACTTTACATTTATTTGTATGAAATCTCACAACTTTGTGTCATCAGCAAAAATTGAGACAATTCTTTTCAGTCCCACTTCTAAGTCATTAATTAATATGTTAAAAAGGAGAGTACCTAATACTGGACCCTGAGGAACACCACTTTCCACATTAGTCCAAACGGAGTATGTTCCATTTATCACAACCCTTTGCTTCCTATCTTTAAGCCAGCTCTCGATCTATGAGCAGATATTTACTGCAATTCCTGTATATAGTTTGCAGAATAGTCTTCCATGCGCATTGTATCAAAAGCCTTTGCAAAATCCAAAAAGACTACATCAACTGAGTTGCCTTAATCCAGGTTCCAACTAACCACCTCATAGAAACTAATTAGGTTTGTTCCGACATTTCCAATTTGTAACAATAATTACATTTCCTCACTTTCAATTATATTTGGGGGTTTATAGCAAACTCAAACCAATATTCCTTTGGAATTTGCTGCTCCGCTATTTAACTCACAAACATTCAATATTACCGTTAGTTCCAGCAAAATATCTTTTCTGGCTATAGGCTTATATTCAGGTTTAACATACAGGCAAATCCCTCCTCCTCTTTTTTACCATTTCCCCTATCTTTTGTAAATAGGTTATAATTCAGATTAACAGTCCAGTCATGAGATTCATCCCACCATGTTTTAGTGATTTCTATTAAACCTAATTTTTCATTAACTGCTAATAATTCTAACATTTTTCCTTGCAAGCTTATGGAATTAGCACGCATACACCTTATGTTATGAGTTTGTAGTTTTGAAGTGCCTGCCTCTGTACTTTAATTACTTAGTAACACCTCCCTATTGACTATACTAAACCTACCCTATCTTCACCACAGGAGTAGTTTATTTACAAGTGGATTTACCTTACAAGAAAAGGCTGATAAATTACAGAGTGCACTAATTGTGCCCAGGTGAGAGGGGTGTGGCTTGACTGTTAAACTAGTATATAAAAGGTTTGTGAGCTGTTTTGGGGCTGTTCGCAAGTGGATTTTTCTTACAAGTACAGGCTGATAAATTGCAGAGTGCACTAATTGTGTCCAGGTGAGAAGGCAGAAGTTAATATAAACAGGAGAAGGGGCGAACTTGTGAACTTGCGAACATTTTCAGTATCAAGTGCAATTCTAGTAAAAGTGTAGGAGTTTTAATAGTAGGAGGGACTTCAAAGAAAAGGGAGGGCAGATTTATAGTGCAAAGGAGGAAAACTTTATACAAATATATTATTTGATATTCTTTATTTTTCCCACTGAAATTTTGTAGACAATAATAATAATTATGAGTCAGTCCAGTAGCAACCTTATTCAGTGTACATCCTGTCATATGTATGCAATACTGGAACAGATGATCCAGGGTCCATACCTCTGTGAGAGGAGTGAGCATGTTGCCTCTCTGGAAGCTCAAATTGGAGATCTGGAGAGGAGAATTGCAGCACTTAGTGATATTGCTCCACTGGAAAGGGGTTTGGTGTTTACTGAGCACAGTTTAGCTGGGCCTAGCATGGAGGGTGGAGCTGGGGCTAGTGTGGATGTCCAGGGAGGTAGCTGGGTTACAGTCACAAGGGGAAGCAGGGGGAACAGGAGGAGGCAGGCCAGTTCTGATTTGGCAAACACCAACAGATTTGCCAGATTGAGTGAAACTGTTGGGGATGTCCATTCAGGAATGGCAATGCCAGATAGAGCTGTTTCCTCTAACAGCCGGGAGAACAGCTCTACTGGAGGAGAGGGAGGGCAGAATAGGCAGAGCAACAGACAGGTTTTGGTGGTAGGGGACTCTATTATTAGGAAGGTAGACAGAGTGATTTGTCACCCAGATCCCAGCAATCGAACAGTTTGCTGTCTCCTGGGTGCTCGGGTTCGTCATGTTGTGGATCGGGTAGACAAATGATTGGGAGGGGCTGGAAATGAACCGGCGGTCTTGGTACATATTAGTTACAAAGTTACATAGTTACATAGTATTTAAGGTTGAAAAAAGACTTTCAGTCCATCAAGTTCAACCTTTTAAGATCTCCTCTGATCTGCAATATGAGGATTAACTATTAATTCATTAGTTGTATATAAAAAAAATAATAATAAAAAAAAAAAAATCAATTCCCTCCTGATCCCAGACACCAGCGACCGGACTTCTCCCTGGATCAATACTGCCTCTCTAATTATCCATGATAACCCTGAATTCCCTTTTTAATTAGAAATCAATCCAGTCCCCTTTTAAAGTTATCTATCGAATCCGCTGTCACCACCTCCTCTGGTAGAGAATTCCACAGATTAACCACCCTTACTGTGAAGAACCCTTTTCTTTCTTTAAGGTGGAATCTTTTTACTTCTAACCTCAAGCGATGTCCTCTTGTCAGTTGAAAACCTCTTGGCATAAAAAGCTCCCTTGACAAATCTTTATACTGACCCTGGATGTATTTATATAAGGTAATCATATCTCCTCTTAGACACCTTTTTTCTAGAGAAAATACATTTAATTTGGTTAGTCTTTCTTCATAACTTAGCCCCTCCATTCCCCTTATTAGTTTTGTTGCCCTCCTCTGTACCTTTTCCAGCTCTAAAATGTCCTTTTTATGTAGCGGTGCCCAAAATTGTACTCCATATCCCAAATGAGGGCGTACTAGAGATTTGTATAGTGGCAGAATTATATTTTCTTCCCTGGCTTCTATACCCTTCTTAATATATGCTAATATTTTATTTGCCTTTGCAGCTGCTGCTTGGCTTTGAGCACTGTTACCTAGGTGGTTGTCCACAAGCACTCCCAAATCCCTTTCACTGCAACATAATGGGGCTACACTACCTTTGCCAAACAATTGGTTAACACAGGAAGTTATCCAAAAGAGGTTGGAAAAAAGAAATGTTAATAAAGCCCCGGGTCCTGAAGGAATACATCCAAGGGTACTAAGGCAACTGGGTTCTGTAATAGCCAAACCATTATATTTAATTTTTCGAGAATTACTCAACACAGGGTCTCTACCAGATGACTGGAGAAAAGCTGATGTGATACCTATATTTAAAAACGGAGCAAGAGCAAATCCGGGGAATTATAGACCAGTGAGCCTCACTTCTGTAGTGAGGAAGCTTTTAGAAGGGTTAATAAGGGATAGTATACAAGAATATGTATATTTGAACAGGATTATAAGTAGGAGTCACCATGGATTTATGAGGGATAGGTCATGTCAAACAAATCAAATTAGTTTCTATGAGGAGGTTAGTAGGAACCTGGATCAAAGCAACTCAGTGGATGTAGTCTTTTTGGATTTTGCAAAGGCTTTTGATACAGTGCCACATGGGAAACTATTGTGCAAGAAATTGCAGTAAATATCTGCTCATGGATTGAGAGCTGGATAAAAGACAGGAAGCAAAGGGTTGTTGTAAATGGAACATACTTTGATTGGACTAATGTGGTAAGTGGGGTTCCTCAGGGTTCAGTATTAGGTCCTCTCCTTTTTAACATATTTATTAATGACTTAGATTTGGGACTGGAAAGTAGTGTCTCCATTTTCGCTGATGACACAAAGTTGTGCAAGGTAATTAAATCAGATAATGATGTGCTTTCCCTCCAAAGCGATTTACATAAAATTGAGGAATGGGCATCTAAATGGCAGATGAGATTTAATACAGTAAAAAATTTAATGTAAAGTTATGCATCTGGGAAGGAAAACAAGCCATGCAATTTATAATCTTAATGGAGCAAATCTAGTTGTATCAAATATTCAAAGGGATTTGGGAGTGCTTGTGGACAACCACCTAGGTAACAGTGCTCAAAGCCAAGCAGCAGCTGCAAAGGCAAATAAAATATTAGCATATATTAAGAAGGGTTTAGGAAGCCAGGAAAGCCAATATAATTCTGCCACTATACAAATCTCTAGTACGCCCTCATTTGGAATATGGAGTACAATTTTGGGCACCACTTCATAAAAAGGACATTTTAGAGCTGGAAAAGGTACAGAGAAGGGCAAAAAAACTAATAAGGGGGATGGAGGGGCTAAGTTATGAAGAAAGACTAACCAAATTAAACTTATTTTCTCTAGAAAATAGGTGTCTAAGAGGAGATATGATTACCTTATATAAATACATACAGGGTCAGTATAAAGATTTGTCAAGGGAGCTTTTTGTTCCAAGAGGTTTTCAACTGACAAGTGGACATCCCTTGAGGTTAGAAGTAAAAAAAATTCCACCTTAAAGAAAGAAAAGGGTTCTTTACAGTAAGGGTGGTTAATCTGTGGAATTCTCTACCAGAGGAGGTGGTGACAGCAGATTCGATACATAACTTTAAAAGGGGACTAGATTTATTTCTAATTAAAAAGGGAATTCGGGGTTATCATGGATAATTAGAGAGACAGTATTGATCCAGGGACAAATACGGTCGCCGGTGTCTGGGATCAGGAAGGAATTGATTTTTTTTTTTCCTTTGAGGCGATTGGCCAAGTCTTACTTGTTTTTTTTTTTCTGTTTGCCTTCCTTTGGATTAATTAATAATTAAATAAATAAATAAATAATTGATTTATAATTAATTAACAACTAATTAATAGTTAATCTGCATATTGCAGATCAGAGGTGATCTTAAAAGGTCTAACTTGATGGACTGAAAGTCTTTTTTCAACCTTAAATACTATGTAACTATGTAAATATGTAATTAATAAATTATCCCCTCTACACTTAATACCCCATTACATTTTACTAGTTTAAAAACTCCTTCAGCCTTTCTACCATCATATCCCCTAGCACACAAGCTCCTTCATTATAAGGGTGCAATCTACTATAGCTATAGAGATTGTACTAATGTGAGAAAACAGTCCAGTGCTCAAGCCCATCTTTAGTGCATCAATTTTTTAGCCACACATTAACCTCCCTATGCTCCTTCTGTCTCCCTGGGGTTGCAGGTGGCGTAGGTGGCACCCTTTGCTTCTCAGAAAAAAAACTACCTTCGAGGTCCTTTCCATAAGTGTATCCCCTAGTTTTCTGAAATAATTCTTTAGGACACTCCATCTTCCACTAACTTTGTCATTGGTACCAATATAAATCAAGACCGCCGGTTCATTTCCAGCCCCTCCCAATAATTTATCCACCCGATCCACAACATGCTGAACCCGAGCACCAGGGAGACAGCAAACTGTTCGCTTGCCGGGATCTGGGTGAGAAATCACCCTGTCTACCTTCCTAATAATAGAGTCCCCTACCACCAAAACCTGTCTGTTGCTCTGCCTATTCTGCCCTCCCTCTCCTCCAGTAGAACTATACTCCCGACTGTTAGAGGGAACAGCTCTGGCCTCTCTATTCCTTCTGATTGCCCTGCTTCCCTTTGTAACTGTAACCCAGCTACCTCCCTGGACATCCTCACTAGCCCCATCTCCACCATCCATGCTAGTCCCAGCTAAACTGTGCTCAATGAGCACCAACTATCTTTCCAGTGGAGCAATATCAGTAAGTACTGCAATTCTCCTCTCCAGTTCTTGCCCTGCTTCCCTTTGTAATTGTAACCCAGCTACCTCACTGGACATCCTCACTAGCCCCATCTCCACCATCCATGCTAGTCCCAGCTAAACTGTGCTCAATGAGCACCAACTATCTTTCCAGTGGAGCAATATCAGTAAGTACTGCAATTCTCCTCTCCAGTTCTCCAATTTGAGCTTCCAGAGAGGCAACATATTCTCACGTGTCACAGAGGTATGGACCCTGGATCATCTGATCCAGTAGTGCATACATATGACAGGATGTACACTGAGTGAGGTTGCCACTGGACTGACTGAAATATATCGTCTACAAAAATTCAGTGAGAAAAAATAAGAAATAATAAAAACAATATATTTGTGTAAAGCTTTATATAGAAAAAACAATAACAAAAAAAACTTTTTTTTCCCTTTCCTTTTCTGCACTATAAGTTTGCCCTTTTCTTTGAACTCCCTCCTTTCATTTAAACTTCTACACTTAAACTAGAAGTGCACATAAAACATTAAATGAGATTAGGACTACTCACCTGTACCAAATCACTGCACACAGCAAATAAGTACACTACTTGCCAGAAGCAAACAGACACACACAAGTCACAAACTTATATGCAAGTTTAACATAGGAAAAAATAAACACCCCTCTCACCTGTACCAAATCACTACTTGCCAGAAGCAATTCAGTTTACTTTGTATATATTTTTTACTCTAATATAATTTTTTTTCATTGTAATATTTTTATGATTTTTTTAGCATTTTTTTATTTTCTGCAATGTTGTTTATTCTACTTCTTGTGTATATTTTTTAATAGGAAATTGCCCATCAAAAATGACGGGAATAGCATTTTAAGCCTGCCAATGCTGTTTGCCATTCAATGTGAGCACCTTCAGAGCTCATCGCGAACCCCGTGTCGTTCGCCTTTGGTGCTCATCGCGTGACTAGCAATGAGCACCTTTGGCGTTCATTGCGAGTCTCTTCCCCTGTCTGCTTCCTCCCTTGTGTCTCATTTCCCCTCTCTCTCCCTTGTGTCGCATCCCCCCTCTCCTTCCCTTGTGTCTAATTTTTCCCCTATCCCTCCCTTGTGTCTCATTTTCCCCCTCCTCTCCCTCCCTTGTGTCTCTTTTTCCCCTACTCTTCCTCCCTTATGTCTCCGTTTCCCCCTCCTCTGCCTCCCTTGTGTCTCCTTTCCCCCCTCTCTCCCTCCCTTGTGTCTCCCTTTCCCCCTCCTCTGTCTCCCTGGTGTCCCCTTTCACCCTTTTCTCCCTGCCTTGTGTCTCCTTTTCCCCCTCTTCTGCCTCCCTTATGTCTCCTTCCCCCTCCTCTCCTGCCCTTGTGTCTCCTTTTCCCTCACCTCTTCCTCCCTTGTATCCCCTTTTCCCCCTCCTCTCCCTTCCTTGTGTCTCATTTTCCCCCTCCTCTCCCTCGTGTCTCCCTTTTCCCCTGCTCTTCCTTGTGTCTCATTTCCCCCCTCCTCTCTCTTGTGTCTCATTCCCCCCTCTCCATCCATCTCTTTCCCCCCTCCCCTGTGTCTCTTCCCCCCACTCCATCTCACCCCCTCCCTCCCCTGTGTCTCTTTGCCCCCTTATCCTCCCTTCTTCCTCCTCTCCAATAACCTCCCTATCCCCTTGCCTCTCTCTCCTCTCTTCTTACTGTGATCCGTTAAGCTCCTGCTGCTGTTCCCTCCCCTGCAGCGTGTTTTCTGCCTGTCTCCGGAACCGGCATATGCTAATGAAGTGACGCGCATGTGACATCATGTCATTAGCATATGCCGGTCCGGTCACAGCAAGAAGATGCGCTGCAGGGGAGAGAGCTGCAGGAGCTCAGTGGATCAAAGTAAGAAGTGAGGGGATAGTGACGTTATTGTAGAGAGGGGAAGGAGAGAGGATAAAGCGGTTAGGAGGGAGGAGGAGTAATGCCGCCCTCACTGCAGGCTAAGTCCCGCAGCTTGAGCGCTGAAGTCCTGCGGGAGATTATTGGAGAGGGGGGAAGGAGGGAGGATAAGGTGGTTAGTATGGAGGTGGAGGAGGAGGATTGCGGCCCTCACTGCAGGCTGAGCACTTAAGTCCCGCGGGTCTAAGTCCCTCATTCAATTACAGAAATGTTTGTTTTGGGTGCCCGTAACGGAGCCCATAAACTAATTTGCTATTCAATTGGCGTACTTTTGCGAGCCGCAAACGATTTATGGGTTACGCGCTGCGATTGTTAAAATCGTAACTTTGACCCAGCAGAGCCTTTGATCTTTCACTGTTACGGTCGCTGAAATCGCAAATCGCTATTCAATTACTACAATTCCTCAAGTCCGGTAATTGCCTTCACATCTATAAATGGCAAATGCAGCAAACATTTCTATGAGTACCACATAGGACCCGCAAGTGGGTTAAACACCCGATCGTAGCACTGTAAATGCAAATAAAAAATGATTACGAGGAAAGCAATGAAAGACATGAGACTTAATAGCACAACCGGTAATACAAAATAATTGTATTTACGTTTTTTTATTCATGTTATATTAATCTCGGGAATCAAGAGGTTAATACATATTAGACCACCCACATGGACTAGAACATTTACTTCTTTCATTTTTTTTACTTTGTACATTGCCGGATGCAAGTTTGATCGCATATGGCACATGTAAACACTAATTGATTGACATTTAACCTCTATGTTTTACTGACATCATGATGAAGTCTCATTTGCTATTGGCTGTGTGTACATTGGGAGTTACAGGCTTGCGTAAATGATCATGCCCTAAACTGCTACTTACGACTGCATGTTTTTTTGGATTTCGGGCATGCAGTTGCGGGCTGTTTGAATTGAATTGATCCGAAACTGCTGAAAATTTCGAACCCGCAGATTTACGGCCGGTATACCGTAATCTGCGGTCTTGCAATTGAATGAGGCTCATAGCCTTAAATTTTTTATCTATTTTAAGAATGTGTTCTTTACTGCAGGCATTCATTTTGTGAGGGAGTGTCTTTGTATACTAATGAGGTTTGAATTACTGCTAATAAATGCAGTAAAAACACCACATTCCCACGGAGTAATCAGAATCTTCATGTGTAATCAATTTCTCCTCCTAACTCAGAACGTTAATCAACAGAAACCAAACTGGTAGATCTCCCAGCCGCATTATTGCCTGTATTAAAGGCTGTGTTATTTTATTTTATATTTGAAAAAATATATTAAAAATATTTCACAGTGGTCATTTAATAATGTAAATAACTAGCAAATACATTTATCAATGCATAAACATACACTAAAATGTTGTAAAAAAAATACCACACAACGTAATATGAATACCAAAGAATTAATAATAATTAATCTAATATGATGATATTATTATTGTATAGAGTCCTTGGAGTAATTTCACAGATTAAGTTATCACAAATACATTTAACACAATAAAACATGAATAATGTAGGCAAAAGACGCATGTCACATGCCTAAGAAGTGCATCTTACCATAACAAACAATATCAATGCCTTGGGTTGTATTCAGATATCCTTCAGGACATTTACAGTAGTAGTTACCCACAATGTTGATACAGGAAGCAGGGGCTGGGCATATTTTAGGTGTCTCTGTGCATTCATCTATATCTGTAACAAAAGACTATAATAAGATGAAAAAGCCAATAGCAGACGTATATTACTGATAGGAGCAGCATACAAGAAACACACTAAAGGCATAAGCAGAAAAAGCTTAAATTTGTTTGGGCAAGATGCTGCAATATTTCTGCTTCTACTAATTTATTTTTTCGCATTTTGTTTTTATTTAAATCTCTGCACATATACAGATGGGTTAAATGTACTGTCAGTTTTATTGCTTTACTCTTACTGGGTTAAAAGGACACAGTCATTGTAAGACTTGTATACATTGTACTAGCTGTATTATATCGGTGCAGGAACTGTGAAGAAGGGGGAAAATATCACTGGCCATCCCAATATGATAGCTGTTCTCCCGAAGCTCCATCCTGCTCCCAAAATAAACACTATAGCTAGTATAGAGTAGCATGGTAAGTTGAAGGATGGAAATCTTATATACAATGATATCCGTTATGTTAATGTGAATCTCAGTTTGCTACGTTGCTGCTTAGAGTGCTTGATAAGGGTGGTTGATGGGATCTAACTGCATGACCGGCATTGTTTTGTCACCGCAGCCACCATGCAGCTACTTAGCATTTATAAATTATAAATTTGCATAAGAATACAGCAGAAGCAATTTCAAATAAATGCAATTTAGAAACAAGTGACTAATACAATAGTTGCATAGTTACTGTACATAGTATTTGCGGTTGAATAAATACTTTTAGTGCATCAAGTTCAATCTTTTTAGATCTCTCTTAATCCTTTTATTATGTGGATTATTTGTTAATTGTTAATTGATCCAGAGGAAGGCAAACAGAAAAGAAAACATTAAAACTTTGCCAATTGTCTCATAAGGGGAAAAAAAGCAAAATTCCTTCCAAATTTCTCCATGGATTAATATTCCTTTGCTAGTTATCTAGGATAAACGTGAATGCCCTCTTTATTCAAAAATATATCTAATGCCTTTTTAAAGTTATCTATTGAATTTACTGTCACCACCTCCTTTGGTAGAGAATTCCACAGTTTATCCACCCTAACCGTGAAGAACCCTTTTCTTTCTTTAAGGTGAAATCTTTTTAGTTCTAATCTCAAAGGATGTCCTCTTGTCAGTTGAAACCCTTTTGGCACAAAAAGTTCACTTGACAAAGCCTTATATTGAACCTTGATGTATTTATATAAGGTAATCATATCCCCTCTTAGAAGCCTCTTATCTAGAGAAAATAGTATTTTTTTGGTTAGTCTTTCTTCATAACTTAGCCCCTCCATTCCCCTTATTAGTTTTGCTGCCCTTCTCTCTACTTTTTCAACTGTAAAGTATCCTTTTTATGAAGTGGTGCCCAAAATTGTACTCCATATTCCAAATGAGGGCGTACTAGTGGCAGAATTATATTTGCTTCCCTTGCTTCTATAACCTAAGAAGTAAAGAACACATGCTAATATTTGACTTGCCTTTGCAGCTGCTGCTTTGCATTGAGCACTGTTACCTAGGTCGTTGTCCACAAGTACTCTCAAATCCTTTTCAATATCTGATACCCCTAGATTTATTTCATTAAGATTATAAATTGCCTTGCTATTTTTCCTTCCCAATTGCATAACTTTACATTTATGTATTAAATCTCATCTGCTATTTAGCTAACCATTTCTCAAATGTATGCCAATCTCTTTGAAAGGAAAGTACATAATTATCTGATTTAATTTTTTTGCACAACTTAGTGTCATCAGCAAAAATGGAGGCCATACTTTCGAGTCCTACTTCTACGTCATTAATAAAAATGTTAACAAGGAAAGGACCTAATACTGAACCGTGAGGAACCCTACTTAGAAACATTAGACCAATCTGAGTATGTTCCATTTACAACAACCCTTTGCTTCCTGTCTTTTAGCCAGCTCTCAATCCATTAGCAGATATTTACTGCAATTTTTGCATCCCTTAGTTTGCACAATAGTCTTCCATGTGGCACTGTATCAAAAGTCTTTGAAAAATCCAAAAAGACTACATCCATTGAGTTGCCCTGATCCAAGTTCCTACTTACCTCATGATAAAAACGAATTAGATTTGTCTGACATGACCTATCTTTCATAAATCCGTGTTGAATCCTACTTATGATCTTGTTCAAACAGACATATTCTTGTATATTATCCCTTACTAAGCCTTCTAAAAGCTTTCCAACTACAGATGTGAGGCTCACAGATCTATAATTCTCTAGGTTCGCTTTGCTCCCTTCTTAAATATAGGTATCACATCTGTTTTTTTCCAGTCATCTGGTAGCGACCCTGTGGTTAGTGAGTCTTGAAAAATTAGATATAATGCCTTTGCTATTACAGAGCCTAGTTCCCTCAGTACCCTTGGGTGTATTCCATCAGGACCTGGGGTTTATTAACATTTATTTTTTCCAACCTCTTTTGGATTTCTTCCTGCGTTAACCAATTATTTGGTGAAGGTAGTGTAGTCCCGTTTTTTTGCGTGACCCAACCACTGGTACCTCCGTTGTATATACCGATGAAAAGAACCTATTTGGCTCATCTGCCTTTTCCTGGTCACTAATTATCAGACGGCCTGTGGCACATTGTAATGTTCCTATAGCTTCCT
Organism: Discoglossus pictus; assembly: GCA_027410445.1. Classification (NCBI taxonomy): domain Eukaryota; kingdom Metazoa; phylum Chordata; class Amphibia; order Anura; family Alytidae; genus Discoglossus; species Discoglossus pictus. The sequence goes on along the minus strand of CM050167.1, from coordinate 114,194,536 downwards.
TCCTCGCCTTCTTCCCATTAATATATATATATATTTTTTTTTTAGGGTTAGTCTTACTCTCCTTTGCAACTAACTTCTCATTTTCTATTTTAGCCAGTCCAATAGCCCTTTTCAAGTCTTGTTGATTTCCTTGTACTCACATAAAGCTGCCCCTGTTTCCGACTTCTTGTATAATTTATTTTAAATGCATGTTTTTTTTCCTTATCATGATCTTTAAGTCATTGTTAAGCCATATGGGATGTGATTTACTCCTATTCATTTTATTTCCATATGGTACATGCCAATGTGTATGTATATTTAGTATGGATTTGAATGTTGTCCATTTATTTTCAGTATTTTTCCCTGTAAGTTCTTTATCCCAGTCCATAAGTTGTATTAGACCATTAAAGTTACCCCTTTTAAAATGTAGAGTTTTTGTTGGCCCGTTACAACTATGTATAGATTGTTTTCCGTGCTGCTTAAGTAAATAGCTTAAAAAACTACTTTATCTGGGGGTAACAGAGAACCTTTAAAGGACCACTGTGCAATGAAAAAAAATATTTTAAACACTAAATCTAAGATAATTGTTAGGCAAAGAAAGCCATAATGTTAATTTTTAATAGGAAACAATTATAACTTTAGTGAAGATAGTGTGCGTGAGAGTTTAGAGTTCAGGAGAACAGTTATAGTTGTTAGCTGCCTGCTTCTGGGTATGTGTGGCAGAAGAGGTAGGTGAAAAATTCAAGAAAATCAAGTTACCAAACAAATCCCCCACACCTCTTTCTTTTCCACCCTGTGCTTCCACTAAAAAAATAAAAGACACATCCTCATGGTGCAGCTATCAGGAAGTGATATAACTAGACAAGATGAAATCTTTGATACATAAACAGTGTTAATATGCTCATTGCTTACATAACTTTACACATTTTGTAAAACATATTGCGAATTACAGGGGTAATTGAATATATTAGTTAACAATCAAAGACTGTATTAATTTATTTATAAACTTTGTTAGTCTTTTTCCACAGGAAGTCAAGTTTTTCATAAGAGGTCCTATAAAAGACTAATGTGGCCATTTTTTTCTATATGGTCTTTTGAATAACTGAACTTGATAATGGGTACAGTTTTTAAAGAATATAAAATAAACAAACACAGGCTGCACATTTTTGTCTTTAATCACAAATTATACTGTTCTGTGGGCATCCATTTTCTTTTATCAACTGTGTGTTTTGCATTCAGGAGGGTGTGCCCTTATATAGAAAGCAACTAAGTCAGAGGTGCTCAGCAGACAACAAACTAAACTTAATAAGTTAGTTCTATGGACATGATAACCCACTCTGAGAGCAACCTTGTTTAGCTCACTTGTGCCCTTTACAGGGAGAAATATCCTGTAGTATATCAGTCTGGTCCCACTCACTAGAATGACCCAGCCCCGAAATACCAGGCAATTCTACCCTGAACAGGAGAAACAGCAAACCCTAGACGCATTTTGGCCTTTATGGGCCTCGTCAGTGAGGTGCAGCTGTACTCCCTAACGCACAGTGAGCAAGGGGTTCATGTCTGGAGTCCCCTATTACCCTTAGGGAGACTAAACCCTAAGGGTAACTTGCATACACAAAGCAACTAAGTCAGAGGTGCTCATCAGAGAACAAACCAACCTTAATAGGTTAGTTCTAGGGACATGATAACCCACTCTGAGAGCAACCTCTTTTAGCTCACTTGTGCCCTTCACAGGGAGAAATATCCTGTAGTATATCAGTCTGGTCCCACTCAAAAGAGAGACCCAGCCCCGAAATACCAAGCAATTCTACCCTGAAAAGGAAAAACAGCAAACCCCAGACGCGTTTCGACCTTTATGGGCCTCGTCAGTGAGGTGCAGCTGAACTCCCTAAGGCACATGCTCTCAGAGCGGATTATTATGTCCATAGAACTAACCTATTAAGGTTAGTTCGTTCTCTGATGAGCACCTCTGACTTTAGTTATTTTGTGTCCTTATATACTAATAAGCTTTCTGTTATTGCTGTTGAAAGCTCTGTAGATATCAAATCACATTTCGTAGAACTTCCAGTTCAATCAATGTCTTCTTCTACCACAGGAAGTTGATTACCAGAAACCAAAATGGTAGATCTCACAGCAGTATAATTGCATATAAAGGTTAACATATTAGAAGCTGTGTTATTTTATTTTCTATTCTAAAAACATTTGGCATATTTGTACATGTTTTTCTTTTTAATATTATATTTTAATATTTGATGATAATGATCATTTAAGAAAAATGTGTTCATAGCCTCACACTAAAAAGTATAAGATTTTTTTTATTTTTTATTTTTATGTATATATCTTTTTATGAAGGTACAGGAGAAAAACTTTTCATACCTTCACAATAGGCACCAGGTGAGAGAGTCAGTCCTCCATCAGAAGATTGAAAACCTTTGTCACAGTAGCAATTGGAATACCAGCAGGTGGCATTTTGAGGACAATCTTTAATATCAATACATTTGAGTTGTTGCATATCTAAAAAACATAAAAGAAAACATAAAAATATAAGTTTATAGCACATTCATTTAAACATATAACTTTCACCTGAACACAAATTGCTCTTATATGAAAGCATTATATGTGTAAATGTTTTAACACTTGCATTTTATAGCTACAAGTACTCTGTGTGTTAGATGATGTGAGCTGCTGAAGAACATAGAACATAATTGTAAGGGGATGGTGTAAATGTTGGAATGCAACAGAATGGGCCAGAAGAAGCTCTTTATAAATTAAATTGATGCGAATATCACTGGAATGTGTTCAATTCTCTTAAGAACAATATTTATAAAAAACAAACCCCCATAAATATTGTACTTTATTAACCCTTTAAAAACCAAAATATCAGACAGGAGCAGAATGAAACCCACTCTTTATAAAATAGATGTATGCTAAAACCATTGTGATGTGTTAAGTACAATTGAGAATATTTAAGAGCTAAAACCCAGAAATCACAAATTCATGTACAATCACTCTAGTATACCCTATAAATAATAATAACTGAAAGTAGCTTACATTTAAAATAGAACTTTTATAATAATTAGTAAAAGAAAAGGAATTTTCTAAAATAAGGAGATGGGGAGTAGAAACTGGGGGAACAAATCCCCCCAGATTACATGAATAGGGTATTCAGAAATATCAAAATGAATCATGCATTACCAGATTTGGCTTTGGAGCAGTTTATTTTTTCCAGTGAAAGCCTTGACCCAGTAATAATCTATGTATATATATATATATATATATATATATATATATATATATATATATATATATATATATACACAAATAAATAGCACTGAGGAGGGCCCTGGTGCATTGGCGGTAGATCCACCCCAGGTGTACAACTCAGTTGAATTGTACTTCTCAGGGCCACATTTTTTTTGTCTTTTTAAACGTTATCCCCCAAGATGTGTTTGGGCTTCTACACCCATGGATATATCCCTATAAATGACTAAAAGCGGACAGTGAAAATGCTGCTGATATATTTTTTTAAGAAATTCCCAGTAAATAGTAAGGCTATTTACCGATGAGGTGTAAAATCTGTATCAGGACTAATTTCCTATTGTGATAACCATCACCAACTGGTGTTGATGTGGGGTGTGATCTCCACCAGTATACACAGCAGGAATTCTGCTACAGCTGCCCTACCTCTAATTATGCTAACATGGTGGAACAAAGAAGCATGGCAAGTCGGACAAGGACCTATAAATATAAGACTGCTAGCATTACAAAGTTTAAACATTATACAAGTATACTAATATAAGTGCTGTCATTTATACAACCATTATTATTCTAGTTCTTCACATGAGATTTAAAAGGTATATGCAATTTGAGATTTCAATAGTTTAAGACCCTACAAACTAATTTCTGTTGAATATTTGAAGCTCCCTCTCCACGCTCAAACTCGCATACAGCAGCTTTAAGTACTTTTATCAGAACTGGAATGACATCAAAGGGTTCCTTCAGGACCTTGAAAGACAATGCAAGCTCCACCAGACCCCTCCAGCCGAGTGGGTAAAGATTTTGATCAGCCAGCTTAGTGGACGAGCCAGTGCAGCTTACCCGGCTATTCCTCTGAAAAGTGGCATAGGATCCAAAAAAATCTGCAGCGATAAAGTATAAAGAGCAAAAAAAAAAAGTGGCTCAATTTAACTCTACTCCCAGGACAGGATATCTCCAAGGGAAGAGAGGGCAGGCCATCAAACAAGTATAAAGAAAACAACCAATAGTGGCACACTACACAATAAAAACTACATTTGTTGGAATATCAAAGTAATGGTACTTATCCACCACCAATGGAAGATGTGATCTGAAGCAATACAGATTCTCCCTAAATTCTAATGGTATGAGTCCATGTCCAAGTATGGATGAATGATGAGCTGCTATCCTGAAGATTTGAGAGACTTCCCTATAGAGTAACTTGGCTTGGTGAAAAAGAATTTGGAGGAGAGGGCAAAAAGGATAAAAAAATAGAAAAATATTTGAACAATAAAGTTTGTATTATTTACTTTTTTTAGTATTAAGTAGATAATCTTTGATTAATCTCATACTTTGTGGATATGAAATCTGTTTATCTTAACAAGATATTTCTGTGTACTGTCAGAGATTGCGGACAAGTACAATCTATCATATGTCTATTAAAATAACCCAAACTTAAGTTTTTCATCTTTTTTTGCACTTTTAATAAGATACAAATATGCAAAGATAATTGATAACATAAGCAAGAGAGAGAGAGAATTGGATTGTCGAGAGAGGACGGTAAACATTGAGAGAGAAAAAGAAAATAAAGTAGAAATGGTAGAGTTAAACACAAATAAGGAGGAGAAGAATGCTGAGATAAGCTGAAGGCAAAACATTTACATAAATCAAAGACAGAATTGTTAACCCAAGTGTCTATATTTATTGTATGCTATATTATTGACAATTAATTTTGTCTCATATATGTGGACTTAATTGATTAAACTGTTAAATCATTATATAGATTTTTGTGTATTTATACAATTATATGTAATAAGACGTCACTGTTGGGATAGCTCTTTGTTTTTTGTTTTTTTTAATCAACTTAGTTTTATTTTGTTTGTTTTAGACTGAAGGCCACCATAAGGCTTAATAAGCCAGATGTTTGGGTTGATAAAATGGGCAAGCTAGCTGGGCCCTTTTAGTTATCATCTGTCATCAAATTATTGTTTCTATATTTAGAGAAGAGGCAAGAAAAAAGGAAAACAGGAAAAACAAATGAAAAACAATGGAGAGAGAAGGGAATTGAAAAAAAGCAAATCAACTTTATCTATTGCAAAAGTAAAAAAGGACATGCACAATTCAATGTTACATAGTTACATAGTAATTGAGATTGAAAAAAGACTTTTAGTCTTTTTTCTAGAGAAAATACGTTTTGTTGCCCTTCTCTGTACTTTTACAGCTTTAAAATGTCCTTCTTATTAAAGAAAATTATTAACCAACTTAAATACTTAGCTTTTTGATACTCCAGAACACCTTTAATTTATAAGCATTTATATCTAGATATTACATAACTTAAGCAAAAAGCTACATCCTACTTTGGAATATGATACTTTAATCATATTCTGATTAAGAGTATACATTTAAAAAATATATATATAATATATTTGAGGAATACACTTAAACACTAAATTAAAACTTAATTCACACAAATCTGTTGTTTTTGTTTCTGTTCCCCCCCCTTTTTTCCCCATCATATAAAAACTATAAATCTCACTTATTTTCTTTGGTATTTCTACAGAATGTTATCTATTGATTATTATATTTATTGTTGTGAATTTCTATTTATATGTTCTCAATAAAGACATTGAAAGAAAAAAAAAGTGTACTAGAGATTTGTATAGTGGCAGAAATATATTTGCTTCCCTTGGTTCCATACCATTCTTAATAAATGCTAATATTTGGTTTGCCTTTGTAGCTGCTGTTTGACATTGAGCACTGTTACCTAGGTGGTTGTCCACAAGTACTCTCAAATCCCTTTCAATATCTGATACCCCTAGATTTATTCCATTAAGATTATAAATTGCATGGCTATTTTTCCTTCCAAAATGCATAACTTTACATTTATTCGTTTTAAATCTCATCTGCCATTTAGTTTTCCAAATTCCTTTGGAGGGAAAGTACATCATTATCTGATTTAATTAATTTGCTAAACTTTGTGTCATCAGCAAAAATGAAGACAATACTTTGCAGTCCTACTTCATTAATAAATATGTTGAAAAGGAGAGGACCTAATACTGAACCCTGAGGAACCCCACCTATCACATTAGTCCAATCTGAGTTTGTTCCATTTACAAAAACCCTGTGCTGCCTTTCTTCTACCCAACTCTCAATACATGGGTTCCAGGACACTGGGGCCACAATCACAGTGGACCTCCTAGCCTTGGTGAGTGACTCTGCAGTATTGACCAAGGAATTTCTTAATGGTAGTGGGGGGTGGCAGATATTCACCATCCCAGTTACTGCTGCTGTGCACATGTATTTGTGCATGGGGTTTCATTTGCAACCGTTGCCCATTATGGATACCCCGTTTCATCAGGTCGCTGTTTATATCACAGGGCCACTAATTAGACCTAGCAAGATGAGGAAGAAATATGTAATTGCGATAGTAGAGTACACTATCCGCTACCCTGAGGCTAATCCCCTAGCTAGAATTACAGCTACTACCATAGCAGAAGCCTTAATGGTTGTGTTCTCTAGGGTAAGGTTCCCCAAAGAGATTCTGTCCATTACATGTACCCATTTCATGGCTGATCTAACCCAGCAGTTATGCAGGTTGAAGCACCTAAGCTTTTTGCCCTATCACCTACAAACCAAGTGTCTTCGTGAATGCTTTAATGGCACCTTGAATGAATGCTTTATGCCTTATTGGGGCAAGAGGCAGATTGGGAGAACCTTCTACCATAATTCCTCTTTGCCTAACTTGAGGTACAGGAGGAGTTGACAGGGTGTTCCTTTATGCGTGGCAATTGAAAGGTCACTTGAATGTGATCCAACAGGCTTGTAAGGGGTATATAAGCAGTACCCATGTCTGTGGTCCCATATGTTTTAGAGTTCCCAGATAGGTTAGCTGCTCTAACATGGGCTAGTCTGGTAGGATTTTCAGGCAGCCCAGCTAGACAGAAGTGGTACTATTACTGGGGAATTAAGGACAGGAAGTTTGAGGAAGGACAGAAGGTACTTATGCTGGTTACACACCACCAGGAAAAAGTTACAAGTGGCCTGGAAATGGTCATACCAAGTTGCATGGAAGCTTACTCCCCACACATTTCTGTTAACCATAGACTCAAATCACTCATATCACCAGCATTAACCAACGGAAGGGGTATCAGAAGTGGCCGCATAGTCTGCTCACTATCTGCCTGCCTACCGAGGAAGAGTTAATTTCTGACCTCCTGGATCCACTTACCCATAGCAGTCAGACAGATTTCATTAACCAGTCCACTAATCTAATCACCCCTCAAAAGACCCAAATGTCTGGTCTCTTGGCACAAGTTATTTTCTCCCCTGCTGGGGTTCACCACCTTAGCTTCTCACTAGGTACTCACTGCAGACTGCCTACCTCTAAAATAACCTTTCTATGGGGCCCCAGAGGAAGTAAGGGCTTGTATCCACAGCAAGTTGGATGAGATGCTGAGGTTAAGGGTAAATAAACCAGCAAGAAGTATGGGACAACTCCTTTCTCTGTGGATTATTGTAAGCTGAATGAGAAAACTAAGACAGACACTTACCCTATTCCCCACATAGATGAGTTGCTTGACTGCTTAGAGACCTCTAAGTACCTAACTACCCTAGTTAGGGGTTTAGATGGAGCAAATGGCAAAATAGAATGTCATCAAACATTACTGAAAAAAGGAGCATGGATTTCAAAGCCTTATGAGTTTCAATTATGAGTTTCGATCAGACCTTATGACAGGAATAATGCAAAATTAATAAATCAATAAATATGATATTGAGATGAAGTGCCACCAGAGGTCAGAAGAGAGCACTTCACAATTTCTCCCCAGGAGTGAGATGGTTAACACACACCTTAAAAGGCATGGGTGGGGCTGCAATAGAGGGCTTGATCCCGAAATAAATTTGTATGGAAGTTTGGAGCCTGAGCTCAGTCTGAGCTTGGAGGGAGATCCTGAGAAAACTCGGTTTGGATACAGAGAGAGAGGTCTGTGTGACCTAGAAATAGAGGGAGACTGCCTGGAGGATACAGACAGGAATTCTGAGATGGAGAGACACTGGCAAGAGTGTTCAGTGACCTGGGAGGTGAAGGAGACACGGCCCCACTGCAGACTGAAGGCAGAGCCCTAAAGTGTGGATTTCTGAAGCAGATAAGTGCCCAGGCCTGTCTTATGTGAATTGGACTGTTTTCTTAGACTAATATTTGGCAATGAGGGAACTGCACCTAAGAATATAGTCAGTGCTTCAAAGAGAAGCTAGATTTTTTTTTCTGTGTTTGTTTTCTGTACTATGCTGACAAGTTTTCAGTGAAAATCTAATAAACATACAAAGGGCTCCAGAGTACTCCATTGTGGTGCTGGAAACGAAGGCACTGAATCCCTAACATGGCAGTGACCTGCCACATATGGTGGCAGTGGTGGGATGACAATGGAGTAACTATTGAAAGCCCTGGCAGATTCCACTACGCACCAGAAGGTGGGCGAAGCATGTCAACAAGAAAATCAACAAAAATGGCTGAGAGAAATTGCAGAGGACAGAGCACATGCTGCAAAAGAGCATAGCCTGAGAGATGTTGCTCGGAAGAGGACAGAGTGGAAATTAGAGTTTTTGGAAGTACAGAAAGCACTGTTGCAGCAACTGAGGTCTGCAACAAACACTGTGGTTCCTGAGACAAGTCCTAATCGATTCCTAAATATTATAACAAGTAAGGATGATGTAGAAACATACCTCCTGAATTTTGAGAAAATGTACACTAGGGAAGGTTGGCCTAAAAAGCACTGGGCAACACTCCTTGGTCCCTATCTTTATGGTGTAGCTCAGAAATTATATGTTATTTTGGAAGAGGAAAAATCAACAATATATTGCATTCTGAAAGAAGAGATCCTTAAAAGTACAGGAGTATATTTTTTGACAGACATGCTTATCGATACCCAAGAGGCATGCTTGTCAACCCAAGTTTCCCTGTTGAGGGATTGCAAACCTGATGGAGAAGGAAAACAGGAGTTGGAGACCTGTTTGATGGCAGAGAAAGTGCAAGAAGACAACAGGTTCAGTATGGAGAAAGAGAAAATATTTGTTGGAGCAGCAAAAGAGACTGCAGGGAGTGCCAGTGAGACTGCATAGAATGTAACAGAGATTACTGAGAAAGCAAAAGAGGCTGCTGGTGCAGATAAAGAACCTTTCCTCCTGGAGCAAGATTGTGATATTAAAATGACTGGAGCTGTGAGCATAGGCCAAAGAGAAAAGGGCAATGTGTTGTCACTGACTGCGTGCAATACCAGCCTCCTTTTGAAGCATGCTGATAAAGTCATTAGGAAAGAGGAAATCTTATTACATAGTTACATAGTTACATAGTATTTAAGGTTGAAAAAAGACTTTCAGTCCATCAAGTTCAACCTTTTAAGATCTCCTCTGATCTGCAATATGAGGATTAACTATTAATTAATTAGTTGCTAATTAATTATTAATCAATTATTTATTATTATTATTTTTTAATTATTAATTAGTCCAGAGGAAGGAAAATAAAAAAAAAAAAACGAAAAAAAAAAACACAAGCGAGACTTAGCCAATTGTCTCAAAGGGAAATGTAAAACATTTGGATCAATACTGTCTCTCTAATTATCCATGATAACCCTGAATTCCCGTTTTAATTAGAAATAAATCTAGTCCCCTTTTAAAGTTATCTATCGAATCCGCTGTCACCACCTCCTCTGGTAGAGAATTCCACAGATTAACCACCCTTACTGTGAAGAACCCTTTTCTTTCTTTGAGGTGGAATCTTTTTACTTCTAACCTCAAGGGATGTCCTCTTGTCAGTTGAAAACCTCTTGGCACAAAAAGCTCCCCTGACAAATCTTTATGCTGACCCTGGATGTATTTATATAAGGTAATCATATCTCTTCTTAGACGCCTTTTTTATAGAGAAAATAAGTTTAATTTGGTTAGTCTTTCTTCATAACTTAGCCTCTCCATTCCCCTTATTAGTTTTGTTGCCCTTCTCTGTACCTTTTCCAGCTCTAAAATGTCCTTTTTATGAAGTGGTGCCCAAAATTGTACTCCATATTCCAAATGAGGGCGTACTAGAGATTTGTATAGTGGCAGAATTATATTTGCTTCCCTGGCTTCTATACCCTTCTTAATACATGCTAATATTTTATTGGCCTTTGCAGCTGCTGCTTGGCTTTGAGCACTGTTACCTAGGTGGTTGTCCACAAGCACTCCCAAATCCCTTTCAATATCTGATACACCTAGATTTGCTCCATTAAGATTATAAATTGCATGGCTATTTTTCCTTCCCAGATGCATAACCTTACATTTATTCGTATTAAATCTCATCTGCCATTTAGATGCCCATTCCTCAATTTTATGTAAATCCCCTTGGAGGGAAAGCACATCATTATCTGATTTAATTACATTGCACAACTTTGTGTCATCAGCGAAAATGGAGACCCCACACTCCAATCCTAATAAATATGTTAAAAAGGAGAGGACCTAATACGGAACCCTGAGGAACCCCACTTACCACATTAGTCCAATCGGAGTATATTCCATTTACAACAACCCTTTGCTTCCTGTCTTTTAGCCAGCTCTCAATCCACGAGCAGATATTTACTGCAATTCCTGTATCCCTTAGTTTGCCCAATAGTCTCCCATGTGGCACTGTATCAAAAGCTTTTGCAAAATCCAAAAATACTACATCCACTGAGTTGCCTTGATCCAGGTTCCTACTAACCTCCTCATAGAAACTAATTAGATTTGTTTGACATGACCAATCCCTCATAAATCCATGTTGACTCCTATTTATAATCCTGTTCAAATAGACATATTCTTGTATATTATCCCTTATTAACCCTTCTAAAAGCTTCCCCACTACAGAAGTGAGGCTCACTGGTCTATAATTCCCAGGATTTGCTCTTGCTCCCTTCTTAAATATAGGTATCACATCAGCTTTTCTCCAGTCATCTGGTAGAGACCCTGTGTTGAGTGAATCTTGAAAAATTAAATATAATGGTTTGGCTATTACAGAACCCATTTCCCTTAGTACCTTTGGATGTATTCCATCAGGACCCGGGGCTTTATTAACATTTATTTTTTCCAACCTCTTTTGTATTAGTTCCTGTGTTAACCAATTATTTGGCAAAGGTAGTGTAGCCCCATTATGTTGCAGTGTCCCAACCACTTGTACCTCCCTTGTGTATACCGAAGAAAAGAACCTATTTAGCTAATCTGCCTTTTTCTGGTCACTAATTTTCAGACGGCCTGTGTCACATTGTAATGTTCATATAGCTTCCTTCCTCGCCCTCTTCCCATTAATATACTTAAAAAATATTTTAGGGTTAGTCTTACTCTCTTTTGCAATACATTTTTCATTTTCTATTTTATCCAGTCTAATCGCGCGTTTGCAAGCCTTGTTTATTTCCTTGTATTCCCGTAAAGCAGTCTTTGTCCCCTCTTGTTTGTATAATTTAAATGCCTGTTTTTTACTCCGTATCTTGATCTTTAAATCATTGTTAAGCCACATTGGATGGGATTTACTCCTTTTACTTTTATTCCCACACGGTATATGCCGATGTGTATGTATATTTAGTAAGGATTTAAATGTTGTCCATTTATGTTCAGTGTTTTTACCTATCAGTTCTCTGTCCCAGTCTATACTTTGTATTGCTGCCCTTAGACCGTTAAAATCCGCCCTTTTAAAATTAAGAGTTTTTGTTGGCCCCTTAAAATGTTGTTTTTTTAATTCAATCTCAAATGAGACTGTGTTGTGATCACTGTTTCCCAAAGGTTGCCCTATTTCAACATTTGATACTATATCAATATTATTTGTGATGAGTAAATCTAAGATAGCTTCATTTCTAGTAGGCTCCTGTATAACCTGGACCAGATATGATTATGATTATGGGTAAGAGCATTGAGAAGGCCTCCACAAGAAACTTGGACTGATACAGCCACCTGTCCTTGGTGAATACTCTTGAGGTGGAGAATGATATTAGAGAAATACAATTCTTGATAAAGATCTCTGACCAAGAGAAAGTGGAAAGCAAACAGATGAACGCTATCCCAGCGGGACTGAAAAAGCCTGAAGAGGAAGACAGGCAAGCTGCTACTAAAATGAAGGACATCAGGATGATGCCAGATTATATTCCTGAATGGAGAAGTAAGCCTGCATTTGAGGACAACAGAGTATCCTATCGGAAGAAGACACAGATGGCTATTTGGGATCAGAGGAAGAATCCTCCCATACACAAGCTAAATGAAAAATGTATGCAGAAGTTGCTGCACAGTGGCGAACAGGTGAAGTGAGACCTCCTCACTGACCATATATCCCAGAGGGAAGCAGATGTAATAGAAAAGGAGCTCCTGTTCCATACTCCAGAAAAGCAGAAGGTGAGCCCACTCTCAGATATTGAGGCACAGTTGAAGCAGAATGGAGTTTGTCCAGAAGAGACTAATACTGATCTTCAGGAACTGTGTGCACAAGATGCTACATTGAATGCAGAGCGATATTTGCAGAAAGCTCATATGCAAGGCATAGTGAAGGAGCTGGTACAGGAGAGACAGAAGGGCACATAAAATATGGCGGAACAGCCAGGGGTATTCAGGGAGGACCTGATTGAAAAGTCAGAGGAGATCCTTCAGTTGAATATGCAGCATGAGATCCAGTACAAGCAGAGTGAACTGGATTTGTAACATGCTAATGAGGAGAAACTACGGCTGAAAGAAGCCAAGAAATATGAAAAGCTGGAATCCTTGGAGGCAAAGCAAGTAGAAAAGCAGAAAAAGGAGGCAGAGAAGCCGCAAAAAGAGGAAGTAACACGTGTGAAAGCTGAGGATGCTGAAATCAAAAGTGTTTTTCAGGAATCCAAAATTCAAGAGGCTATTAAGATGTGTACTAGCCTATCTGTTGAGTGTCAGCTTGAAGTTGCTTAACAGCTGGAGACATTCCAGCAAAACCAAATGTCTGAAAGCTCCTTCCTGGCAGAGATAGTAAATCGCAAACCTTGCAGGATTAGAATCATAGTGGTAATCAGTATGCCTGTTCTGAACAGAAAGAAAGATAAAATACAGATCCAAGAGCAAGAAGTAGCAGTGAGAGAGGCCCTGCCTTTGAAATCTGTAAAGGATACCGTACCAGAACAGAAGCAAGACAGCAGCTGCTGATACAGTTTGATGAGAATTATCAGCCAATTGGAGCACCTGGAACAGAGAGAGCCAGGAAAAATGTTTAAGCAAAACAGCACAAGAAGTTGCTGTTTCATTGGAAAGGTGGAAATAATGTTGTTGGTGAGCCAAAAGAGACAGAATTGGAGACCCTACAGAATGAGCTGAGAAAGGGAACCCGACAAGCTCAAGAGGTCACAGAATTTGACCAAGAGTTGTACAGATTGATAGCAGAGAGTCAGCTGCTATCTGAGCCAGACACTAACCCCCATCTGCTTTAAATGAGGGAACTACTGAGTGATATGGAAGAGTTCGCCAGAGAGAAAGAAGCCAAACTCTATAAGATGGAGAAGTACCTCAGCAGTGTGACAGGAGACTGTGGAGTTGAAGGCAAAGAGTGAAGAGCAAAAGCAATACAAGACTAATGCTGAAGCATTATAAAAGACCAGAAAAAGGCATGAGAAAGCTGTGGATAAATTTATGGAAAAGAAAGAGGAATTAAAAGAGCAAATCAAAGCCAAACATAAACAGACAGAATTGAGGCAGCTCCAGTCTCAGGCTCCCGGTCGGGAGATGAGGCATAAGTATTCCCGGAGTGACTTGGAACAGACAAAAACATGCCATCTAGCCATGAACTTGCAGGAAGAATACAAGCTAGAGATTGAACTGGCAAACTTCAATCCTTGCATTAATGATATAAAGAGGATAATTCAGAGCCGCGAGAGTGAGGTCAAGGATCTGAAAGAGAAGATAAATCAGGTGGAAGAAAAAGTATCAGAAACCTATAATGTCTGTGATTTACCCCCAGGGACAGTATGGAGAAACGCTTTTCCATGTGGAAGTACGAACGGTACTTGCCAAGAGTCCCTGGGGTAGGGCACCTGGAGAGACAGGCTGGCTGGTGCCCTACCCGCGATGTTTGGGTGGGGACGATAAATGTCAAGGCAAAAAAAACTGTAAAGTCAAAGAGAAAGGAAGAGGCAGAAAAGGAAATATCTTTTCACCCAGAAAGAAAATACGGCTCTAAGGAAATAGGAAAATACCTGAAAGCAGTAATAAAAAAAGTGACTTGAAAGATGGGGATAGTCCTGTAAGGAAGAAAAATGGTGATGTTCCTAGCAGTCCAAAGAAGAGGGCACTAGAGGATGAGATGGCCGGAAGAGCAGTGGCGACGACGAATATGAGAAAGTCTCACTGGTGCCAAACTGATGGGAAGGGTGCGGAGAGTTGGCAGATGGTTACAGAGGTTGCGTTGGATCGCATACACAGCATCACGGTGTTGGTCGCTCAACTCCATGGTGTTGAGCTGGTGTGGGGGATATGTGATAAGTGCCACCAGAGGTCAGAAGGGAGCACTTCACAATTTCTCCCCAGGAGTGAGATGGTTAACACACACCTTAAAAGGCATGGGTGGGGCTGCAATAGAGGGCCTGATCCAGAAAGAAATTTGTATGGAAGTCTGAGCTCAGTCTGAGCTTGGAGTGAGATCCTGAGAAAACTCTGTTTGGACACAAAGAGAGAGGTCTGTGTGACCTAGAAATCGAGTGAGACTGCCTGGAGGATACAGACAGCAATACTGAGACTGAGAGACACTGGCAATTTTGGAGGTGAAGGAGACACGGCCACACTGCAGACTGAAGGCAGAGCCCTAAAGTGTGGATTTCTGAAGCAGATATGTGCCCAGGCCTGTCTTATGTGAACTGGTCTGTTTTCTTAGACTAATGTTTGGCAGTGAGGGAACTGCATCTAAGAATATAGTCAGTGCTTCAAAGAGAAGCTAGTTTTTTTTCTGTGTTTGTTTCCTGTTGTATGCTGACATGTTTTCAGTAAAAAAATCTGATAAAACATACAAAGGGCTCCAGAGTACTCCATTGTGGTGCTGGAAACTAAGGCACTAATCCCTAACGTGGCAGTGACCTGTCACAATATTCTAGTCCATGCGGGTTCCAATTTAAGAGGGGTGTATGTTTCAACAGACAAAGGTCAAGTGGTTCCAAGTGCTTTGTACATAGGGCCATTTAGATCCTTTGTCTTGTGGTTAATAACAAATTAAGAAGTACTTGACCTTAGTCATTATTCATGACCCTATTCAATCTAATAAACAGCCCAACTTTAAAAAAAATACTAAGAAAATCATGGTCAGCCACTAAAAGTGAGTACACCACAGAGCCACTGCCACTCTCCTAGCCGACTCTCTGTCTAGCTCAATAAAGGTATCTCTATATGTAGGGAGGTCTGTTAGGGGGCGGATAAACCCTACTACATAGTCCCCTAATCCCACAGACGGGAGATGGGTCCTTAGAGACACACTTGGCCCATGTGGGGTGGTTCAAAGATGTAAAATGTAGGTTTAGCATTTTGGTACTGACTTTACAAATATGTGGCATGAAAAAATAAATGTATGCTTTTATTATTTCTTTAATCAGAAATTAATTTTTGCAACTTGTCCTGGAACCTGATAATTTGGTATGTTAAACTAGCAACTTGTCCTAGTCTCGGGTTAAATAGATACATTGCTTATCGGAGTAAATGTTTACTTCTTTCAGTTGCACAGCTTTTTTAGTTTTTACTATGGGGATGAGTTTTCTTTTCTGACTTGATTCTGTCTACTTGTTTGTCAGAAGAGTGTGTCATTGTAAACTAAACATCTTTAAATTACTCCTGTTGATTACAAGGGCAATCTTAGCTATAACATCACCATTTTGTATATAGAACCTTCTTATGCATTTAAGGTCTCTTACCACCTCAGAAACTTGATCAACAAAACCCAAAATAGTAGTTTCCACTGCAGCATAGTTGCATATAAAATGTAATAAAATGTAATTGTAATTTTAATGGTTTGAGCTTGAGAATCAGAATGAGACTTGAAATCTCAGGTGCTCTAGGTTTGACAGACCACCACTTAATGCTTCTTACTTATTGAATATGGTATCACTGAGATATCTTCTCTGCAAGGTCTCTGCTATAGTCCTATAGAATAGTACAAATGTGCCAACTGTGAAATATTCAGTTAGGTGCTTAAACAGTTAACATCAAAACATGCTCAAGGATCATAAAGGGTGAATTTACAATGTTTATTGCTTCAGCTGGAAACAATCACTACAGAAATACAGGTATACCCCGTTTAACGATACACCTTTTAGCGATGATTCACAGTTTTTCCTGCCAGACCCCTTTTAACGCTTAACCCCGGTATAACAATGTGTTTGCCTGCTAGACCCCTTTTAACGCTCTGATTCTCTATAGTACTGGCTAACTTTAATGCTGTCTTTGCCTGCCGGATCCCTTTTAACAAACTGTTTCATTATAACACTGTTTTTTTCTCCAAATAAAACAGAATCCAGGATGACCCAGAAGCTTCAGCATAAATAATGTTACATTTATATTTATTCTAATGTTGAGTTTGTGTTAGTGTTATGTTTGCCGTTTCTATGAAGTTCATATAAAGCCAAAAAAGTTTAAATTTCAATTTAAATTGTGTGTTTTTTCATTAGATTCCCTATCCCTATCTTCCTCATGCATTTTCAGGCTAAAAAGAATGCCACACCCTATTATTTACATTATATAGTTGTCCATTGCCACTTAATTACCATTGTAAACATACGCAAAAACTTACAGTATGCCTCTTTAACTTGTGAAGGGGTTAAATAAAACATTTTTTTTTTTAGAAATTAAATGAGTTTATTACAGAAATCAAGTCAAGATTTGGCTAGTCCGAATTACAAATATTTTCTCATGGGTAAGTAAAGCTCAGACGATACATTGTGAAGGTCTAAGATAGTGTGTTATTAGACATTCTCCATTGTCTCTTTCACATGTTATCAAGCAGGTGGATAGATATGACGCAATAGTAGTCTAGTCTCCCAGAAATATATTGGCACATAATTAATACCGAGGTCATAACATATTATTATGACCAGAGCACTCCCAAGTGGCTAGAAACAGACATTCACAATATTTTTAACTAACCTTGTGAAGAGGAGGAAGAAATAGTTATCTAAAGCAGTGAGAGAATGTATAAAATGGTGTTAAATATCAAATTTGTAGTAGAGTTAAATGTAGCCCTGCATATCACAATTTGTCTTTTACCCTTTTGTGAGTGGTAACAAACCCAGAGTAATTAGCATCTTCATTCTGGACTGGAAATGTTAATCAATATTTTATTCTGTGCCCATATCCCCTAAAACAGACTGATTGACTTTATTCAATGATGTAACCATTTATATATGTTATTAATTATTCAAACATCTACACAACAAACCACACTTAGCAGTACTCAACATATATAATCTTGTGTCACACAATCAACAAAACTGCCTTACATCATTATTGATTGAATTGACCGTCTTGATAAATGAAATGTAATCAATTCTGATGTAAGACCAACCACCAAATAAGAGCTTGCCAACACCTAAATACAAAGGTTAAATAGCTTGCAACCTCACATACAATATAACTAATTCTGATATATATTGCTTCAATATATATTTCTATATTCTTACTGCTACATAAAGTGTAATTCCATATTTTACTGCTTGCATGGAGTAATAGGTTATATCAGCAGTTATTAATTTCATATATTTTTATATAACAGATAGGCAGTTAATTTTTTCTATACTTTGCATATCATTTCTGTATTGCGCTAACCAAATATATAGACAGACTGTTAACCAAACCTTATAAGATTATATACACTGTTTATATACTCCTATATTGAAATAACCAAACATATATTGTATTAAAATAAATTGTTAAACCATATTTGATAAGTTTGTATACATTGCTAACTGATTGCTACATTGATCTAACCAAATATAAAGTGTGTTAGGACTAACTGTTATCCAATCATCCCAATAAGAGATTGTAATACATGTCAGATAGATTGTATTGTTATCTAAGTAAATATCAAAGTTTACAAGTATAAATACTTATAATTGTATATCTTTGATATTTACTGTTATACCAATAAAAGCTATTTCTGCACACAGCGTATACTTGTCATTACTTGATCTTTGAACTTAATCAATCTATACACTGTAATATATAAGAAACTATATTAATCTATACAGTGTACTATTTACGTCATATTAATTGCATGACATTCCCAATGTTAAACTGCCATGTTTAGAGCTATTCCGTTTAACACTCCTATTGCCTGGAGCTTATCTACAGCATTAAACGAGATATTCCTGTAGGTCTAGATCTTAAACCACCAGCAGAGGTAGTGTATTGGAAATATATATTTTAAAAAAAAAGAAAGAAAAGAAAACCCTTTCAAGTGCCAAATGTGTTTAATGTCTGTACAACTGGAGAATGTCCCAGTTAAAGACTTTGTAAAGGAATAACATGGTATGGACCATAGAATTCTTATATTTCTAAAACGATATCACATATTCATTATTGACCCTTGATATTGATCATATACAAAGCTATAGCCCATTTTATCAATTAAACTAGTTTAAAACTTACAAGCAAATACAAAATACATATATAATAATAATATCCCATATTAAAATACTTAGATGTATGAACCATCATATCACCAGTACAATATTGCACCTATTTCCCCCAATAGCTAGTAATACTCCAAATTGAGCCAGTAGGAAAACATGAACATCTGCAATATGCTGTTTTTTACTGCGGTGCTTAAATGGAAATCTTGAGTTAGAGTCTTGTTGCTCCATTTCTAAAGAAAGGTATTAGAACTGCTCAGTAGAGATGTCCCGGACAGTTCGCCCGCGGACTATTCGCAGCTATTTTTGCTCTTTCGCGCTCGCAGCGCACGTCGGACACATGCGCTTTTCGGTCCGCACCATATTATTTATCATTGAGGAAACTTTGACCCTGCACCTCACAGTCAGCAGACACATTCCAGCCAATCAGCAGCATACACTCCCTTCCAGAGCCTTCCATCTGAAGGACAGCCTCCATTTTAGAATCATTCTGAAGCTGCATTCGTTGAGGACAGATAGTGTAGCTGCTGGAGATTTATTAGGGAAATAGATAGCCAGGCTGTGTATTTAGCTTCCACTACAGACCTGATGGACTCATCTGATATCTGCTGCAAGGACAGCAACCCAAAAAGCCCTTTTTAGGGCTTTAACATCATTTATTTTATTTTATTATTTTTTTCTGTGTAATCTAATTGCATATGCCTGCCTGCCAGCATGTGTGTGTGACAGGCTAACACCTAACAGCTTATATTGTGCTTATTTTCACTACTTATACCTGGTGGTGTACCATACATTGGAAACAACCATTTTTTTCCTGTAATCTAATTTCAGTTGCCTGCCTGTGTCAGGCTCACAGCTAATATTCTGCTCTGTTTCACCAGTCATAGTTGGTGTACCATACATTGAAAAAAAACAACCCTTTTTTCCTTTAATCTAATTTCAGTTGCCTGCCTGTGTCAGGCTCACAGCTTATATTGTGCTCAGTGAAATAAAACAACACTTTTTTTACTGTAATCGATTGAATATCAGTTGCCTGCCTACAGGCGTGTTTGTGAGGCCTCTTGCGTCTACTGTGACAACTTTTGCCAGTGCACAGTGCCACTCATATCTGGTGTCACAGTAGCTTGCACGCATAGTACCACTAATCGAAAAAATAAATTACAGGCAGAGGCAGGCCACCCCGCAGGGGCCGTCGTGGTGCTGTGATTCCCTTTGGCCCTAGAATAATGCCCAGTTTTCAGAGGCCACGTACTCTGAACTTGAAAAGTTCTGAGGACATGGTTGACTGGCTAACACAGGACACCCAATTTTCTACAGCTTCGGCTCGGAACCTAGACGCACCATCCTCCTCCAGCTTAGCTTCGGGCACCTCTCCAGTTACCACTTGCCCGCCTGCCGCCACCACCAACGCTAGCACCACAGCCGCTTCACTTGATCCATCAGCAGAGTTATTTACAGATCCGTTGGAAGAAATTAGTGATGTGCAAACATTAGTGCCAGAGGATGTAGATAACCGGGATATGTCCCAGTCAGGCAGCATTACACACATGGACGTACGGTCTGATGATGATGATGTTGTACCCGGTGCTGCTTACTTTGCTGAGTTGTCAGTGAAGTGGTTGATGATGACGATGCGTCCGTGGATGTCACGTGGGTGCCCGCTATAAGAGAAGAAGAACAGGAGGAAAGTTCAGATGGGGAGACAGAGAGAAGGAGGAGACGAGTTGGAAGCAGGGGGAGGTCGTCGCAAGTAGCTAGTGGCACAGTCAGACAGCATGCATCGGCACCCAGGATCAGCCAGACAGCACGCCAGTCAACGCATGCTGTTGCCACCACCAGAATGCCGTCATTGCAGAGCTCAGCAGTGTGGCAATTTTTTTGTGTGTCTGCCTGTGACAACAGCGATGCCATTTGCAACCTGTGCGAAAAGAAACTGAGTCGTGGGAAGTCCAACACCCACCTAGGTACAACTTCTTTGCGAAGGCACATGATGTCACATCACAAATGCCTATGGGATCAACACATGAGTACAAGCAGCACACAAAGTCAAAGCCGCCATCCTCCACCTGGTCCAGCATCTTCAGCCACGTCAACCACTGCTGCCCTGCTTGCCCCCTCTCAACCATCCGCCACTCCGTGTCTCGCCCTGAGCAGTCACTGCTCATCTGCCCACAGTCAGGTGTCTGTCAAGGACATATTTGAGCGTAAGAAGCCAATGTCACAAAGTCACCCCCTTGCCCGGCAACTGACAGCTGGCTTGTCTGAACTCTTAGCCCGCCAGCTTTTACCATACAAGCTAGTGGAGTCTGAGGCTTTCAAAAAATTTGTAGCTATTGGGACACCGCAGTGGAAGGTACCCGGCCGAAATTTCTTTGCACAAAAGGCAATCCCCAACCTGTACTCGATTGTGCAAAAGGAAGTAATGGCATCTCTGGCACACAGTGTTGGGGCAAGGGTCCATCTGACCACGGATACCTGGTCTGCAAAGCATGGTCAGGGCAGGTATATCACCTACACTGCGCATTGGGTAAACCTGGTGATGGCTGCCAAGCATGGTATAAGTGGCTCTGTAGAGGAGTTGGTGACACCGCCACGACTTGCAGGCAGGCCTGCTGCCACCTCCTCTACTTCTCCTACTCCATCCTCTTCCATAACTTCCTCGGCTGAGTCCTCTTCTGCTCCTGCTATGTCTTGCTCCACATCAACGGCACCCCCCCCAGCTCCACAGGTACTATTCCGCATCCTGGATACGGCAGTGTCACGCCGTCTTGGGGTTGACTTCCCTGAATGCAGAGAGTCACACCGGACCAGCACTCCTGTCCGCCCTGAACGCACAGGTGGATCAGTGGCTGACTCATTAACAACTGGAGATCGGCAAAGTGGTTTGTGACAACGGAAGAAATTTGTTGGCGGCATTGAATTTGGGCAAGTTGATACATGTGCCGTGCATGGCACATGTGTGTAATCTGATTGTACAACGCTTTGTGCATAAGCACCCAGGCTTACAGGACGTCCTGAAGCAGGCAAGGAAGGTGTGTGGCCATTTCAGGCGTTCCTACACGGCCATGGCGCACTTTACATGTATCCAACGGCAAAACAACATGCCAGTGAGGAGCTTGACTTTCGACAGCCCAAAACGTTGGAATTCAACACTCCTAATGTTCGACCGCCTGCTCCAACAAGAAAAGGTCGTTAACGAGTATTTGTATGACCGGGGTGCTAGGACAGCCTCTGCAGAGCTGGGGATTTTTTTGCCACGTTACTGGACGCTCATGCGCAATGCCTGTAGGCTTATGCGTCCTTTTGAGGAGGTGACAAACCTGGTCAGTCGCACCGAGGGCACTATCAGCGACATCATACCTGGAGCGTGCCCTGCGAAGAGTGCTGGATCAGGCCGTAGATGAGCGTGAAGAGGAAGAGGAAGAGTTGCGGTCACCATCACCACCAGAAACAGCCTTATCAGCATCACTTGCTGGACCTGCGGCAACGCTGGAAGAGCATTGTGAGGAAGAGGAGTCAGAGGAGGAATGTTGCTTAGTAGAAGGTTTTGTCACTGAGAAGAGAAGTCGCCTAGGTCAAAAAAGATTACCTCACCTTTATTAAGATGAATGAGGGATGGATCCCGAAGGGACTGACAGTGGGCGATACATTAGATTAAAAAAGGCCTGATAGATGAGCTGCCTTGAGCTAATAATGGTCCACACGCTGCTGTATTTTAGCCCTGAATGCCGGATGACTTGCGTGACTTATCCGTCACCAACTAGGGTTCAAGACGCAATGTTTTAGGGCACTTTCTGCCTGGCAAACTAACATCAATTTTTCTGGTCGCTGCAACAATACCTAATTTTTTAATTTAAATTATTTTATTGTCAGAAGGCGTACAGCATGTAATGAAAAATAACAGTTGTGCAAAAATACATATGTACAATAAAGACATTTTGTGAAAGTTAGCTGGCTATTCCTTCTTATTTTTACTTTTTAGGTTAATAATTTTTCTTTTTTTTTACTGTGATTGCAATTTAAGAGATACCTTAAACATGGTAAAACAGACAATAGTAAAGAGTATATCTGCAGGAAACACCAAAGTCCTATTAGCTATCATGCCTGCAGCAGTATTAGCTTGTTATTTACAATATCTAACCTGGGCAATCACCCTTGGGTTACCCTAGGGCAGGCTTCAGTAAGCGACCTCTCCTTTCCTGGGATGATTTTGCCGCCGGTTGTTTCTGAAGGGTCTCCAGGGCTCCCCCACTCTGGTTCTTCCCCCAGTGTCACTTCAACCAGTAACAAATGTTTTATATTTGTAAAGCGACCCATTGATAGAGGTTTATCTTTACAAATTTTGGAGAACCAATTTAAGACCGGTGTCCCTTGTTTCTGGGTCAGGGAGTGTGTGAAATGCCTCAGCCTACAGTAATTGTAATATTCTGACAGCTGTAGCTCATGCTCATCCCTCAGTTCCTCATACGTGAGCATCTGGCACTTTACTAACCAGTCTCCCAGTCTATCTAGTTTCCTTGACCTCCACCAGTCAAGAATTGGGGTCATTTGGGTGCATCCAGGGAACAAACCCGTGTGTTTCTTGGCCCATTTCCAGTATGATAGTGAGTGTCTGATTAGGGGGTTTGGCGAGTTTTTAAGGCTCTGAGGCAATTCTGATAGCCAAGCCACCTTGTCCCAGGTTAAGGGACTTAAAGTGTGGTTCTCTGAATACACCCAGGCCGGTTGATGCCCTATAGAATGTGCTATTGGGAGGAAAGATAACTGAGCTGCCTTGAGGTAATATTTTAAGTTTGGACACGATAGTCTCCCCTCTGACTTACATAATTTTCTTTGTGATGCGTGAGGGAGAGTGGTTCCAGATAAACTGAAATATTTTCCTTTGAATATTTTCTAATTCTTTTTATTTAATCGGATTGGGAGTGTTCGAAATATGTAGAGCAACCTAGGAAGGACATTCATTTTTATCGTATTTATTCTCCCTAGCCATGATAACCTATACTTTGTCCATTTACTCAGGTCATTAATTATTGTTTTATAAAGTTTGGAGTGGTTGGCTTTGTACAAGTCCTCTAGCTTAGGGGTTAGTCGGATTCCCAGGTAGTTTATGTGGTTCTTATCCCACTTAATAAAACTTAATAAACTTCTCTTGGTTCTCTACTGCTTCTCTACTGCTGTTAAGTCAATCGCTAGTGCTTCTGTCTTCTCTATGTTCAGTTTAAGGCCAGAAAACTGACCAAACTCCTCCATAGTTCGAATGAACTCTGGGACCGATTGGGTAGGGTTTGAGAGCATACACAGCAGGTTGTCTGCAAATAGACAAGTTTTGAAACGGTGATGGCCTATTTTTATGGCTGTGATCCCAGCGTTGGCCATAATTGTCTGAGCCAGGGGTTCTATTGCTATTACGAATAGAAAGGGAGAAAGGGGGCACCCCTGTCTTGTTCCTCTTACTAGTTTAATTAAGGATCTCTCATCTCCCGGAATCTGTAACCTTGCCCTGGATGATTTGTATAATGAGTGTATGAGATTTATGAAATGGCCTTTAATACCAAATTTTTCAAGCGTGGCGTATAGGTAAGTCAACTCCAGGGAATCAAAAGCCTTTTCAATGTCAAAGGCCATAAGACAGGCTTGAATTTTAGAGGCTTTGGTGTGGTACAGTAGGTTCATGACTTTTCTAATGTTGTCTCCTGCTTGCCTGTGGGAGACAAAGCCTGCTTGGTCATTATGTATTAACTTAGGCAAGAAGGATGACATTCTATCCGCTATTAATTTTGACAGGATCTTTGTATAACAGTTTAGTAATGATATTGGCCTGTAGTTTTTTGGTTCTAGGGCATCTCGACCCTCCTTAGGGAATAGAGCGATATCTGCCCTGTTCAGCTCTGCTGGTGATTGCTTGAGTCTAGAAGTCTGAAAGAGTGACCAAGTGCGGGCCTAATATGTCTATAATTTTTTTATAATATAAATTGGTGTACCCGTCTGGGCCTGGTGACTTACCAGGTTTGAGGTTCTGGACTGCTTTTCTCACTTCCTCTAGGGTCACTTTGGCATTTAAAGTCTCTAAGTCATTTTCTTCTATTAAGGGGAGATCACAGGAATTAAGAAATCCCCTCATTTTGTGTAGATCTATGTGTTTTGTTGCCGTGTTTTGTAAAAATCTTCTGGATCTTATTTGGGTTCGTTGTTTTTTCTCCCTTCGAGGTCTTAATTTGAAGTATTCTATTTTGTGTTGTTTTGGTTTGTAGTTTCCTGGCTAGTAACGGGCTAGGTTTATTGGCTTTATTGAATCTGGTGGCACCTTAGATTGCACGCTCAGTGCCCCAAATTTGAAGTGGGAGGACCGACCAAGCATCTTTTTCCATCTCCTGCTTCCAAAAATCAATGCCATATACACGTCCCCTAATAGGGGACGTAACAGGGATTAAACCGATAGGAATAGTACTACTTAACAGTACACACCTTATAATAACGTAGACAGAGGCAATGCAGAGAGAGGAGTCTGAAGAAGAGGAGTCAGAGGAGAAAGGTGGCTTTGAGGAGGTGGAAGACCAAACACAGCAGGCGTCCCAGGGGGCTTGTTGTCACCTTTCGGGGACCCTTGGTGGCTCGGTGGAGGAAGATACCTTCAATGACATCAGTGAGGACAAGGAACGGGACATGGCTAGCTTGGTATCCAACCTTGTGCAAATGGGGAGTTTGCGGTTGTGCAAAGGGACTGTTTGCGGTTGTTTGCGGTGCATTAAACGCGGAGATTGGTCTGTTACTGTGAAGCGGGTGTAACCCTTACACTACCTGGTCGATACAACATCATACCTGATGTTTTAAAGCATGTTATTCCAAACAATTTAGGAATGTTAGGTGATTTATGCCCTTTATGGCTTAAAACCAGACTCTGCATCAACTATGTAATTTTCCGTGGGAGTTTTGCCATGGATCCCCCTCCAGCATGCCACAGTCCAGGTGTTAGTCCCCTTGAAACAACTTTCCCATCACTATTGTGGCCAGAAAGAGTCCCTGTGGGTTTTGAAATTTGCCTGCCCATTGAAGTCTATGGCGGTTCGCCCGGTTCGCCTGTTCGCGAACATTTGATGAAATTCGCGTCCGCGGTTCGCGAACCGAACATTTTATGTTTGCGATGATGATGGAGTTAATAGAAATACTAGACCATGAATTTATAATCCATTATCACAGCTTCTTAATCATGCCAGATGGTGTGAGAGCATGATCCCCTTCCCGTAGCCAATCTGAATACTGCTTGCGTAGGTTGTCTTTGAATGGCTTGTTGACAATGACATCAAGCACTTGCAGCTTTCATGTCATGCCACCAGGTATAACAACAAGGTCTGTCTTCTGTGCAGCAACTTTAGTCTTCACTTCAGGAGTGAGATGACCCTTGAAAGCATCCAAGACCAGCATGGCTCTCTAAGTGAGCAGTGCAGTTCCAAACTACAGACAACCAGTCAACCATCAGTTCAGTTGTCATCCAGCCTTTTTCCTGGCAACGAATCACTAGGCCATCAGGAATGCTTTCTTTGGGCAAAATTTTTCGCTTCAGAATAACATAGGGGGGTAACTTTCCTCCGTCAGCAGTGACAGCTAACATCAACGTTATTCTGAGTTTCTCATTACCAGTTGTCCTTAAAATTACACTTTTTGCCCCTTTCTGGTTTACTGTTGTATTGCTTGGCATGTCAAAAAAATACTGTGGTCTCATCAGCATTGCCCATCTGGTCTAATGGGAATGAGTGACGCTGCCGCAATTGGATGAAATACCTCTGGAAACTAGTCAGTTTCTCCTCAAAATCTGCCACCAGTTTCTGTGCCAATGAAGTGGTTCACCGAAGAGCGAGACCCTTTCTCTGCATAAAATGATGGCACCAACCGATACTTGCACGAAATTCCCTCTTATTGATTTTTAAGGTCTTTGAAGTTCTAAGGCTTTCAGCTGGATTACTTCACGAGAAATTGGCATCCCATCTTTTCTCATATCTTGAATGTAGGAATAAACCCCAGCTTCAAGTTCTAGATATTTGCCTTGTTTTGGTCCCCTGAAAGATTTTCTGGTGGAAACTGATTTTTTCAATTTCTCCTCTGAGGCAACCCAACGTCGCACATTGGATTCATCCATGCCATATTTTTTTCCAGCCTCTCTGTTGCTTGTTGGCTTTGCATAATTAACAACTGCAATTTTAAAACTTGCATCATAACTATGCCTCACTCCTAGGCTTGTTGAAGCTTTTCTCTCCAAGTGATCAGCCATTGCAAGAAAAAGGCTTTCTAACATGTACTGTAGCTTCTTTTGCAGGTTCCATGCCTTTCAGGATGTTAGAATCACTAAAACCGGAAATTGCTATTCAATTGATACAATTTAGTCACATGAGCGCTAATCGGCACCCTTAACTCGCAATCGCGAATATAAGCCGTACACGCGTAACTCAGAACTCGCAAATCGGCAGTGATTTTGCAATCGCGAATATAAGCCGCACACGCGTAACCCAAAACTCGCAAATCGGCTCTCATTTTTTCACGGACCAATTCCGTAATTCAAGTACAGTGGCAGGCACTTCAAAACTACAGACTCATAACATAAGGTGTATGCTTGCTAATGCCAGAAGCTTGCCAGGAAAAATGGGAGAGTTAGAATTATTAGCAATTAATTTAAAATGGGATTTAATAGGCATTACTGAAACATGGTGGGATGAATCTCATGACTGGACTGTTAATCTGGATGGTTATAACCTATTTAGGAAAGATAGAGGCAATGGTAAATGAGGAGGAGGGATTTGTCTGTATTTTAAGCCTGAATTTAAGCCTATAGTCAGAGAAGATATTTATGGTGGACCTAGTGATAAAGCTGAATGTTTGTGGGTAGAGTTAAATAGCAAAGCAGCAAATTTTAAAAGAATATTAGTAGAAGTATGCTATAAACCCCCAAATATAGCTGATGAAAGCGAGGAAATACAATTATTGTTGCAGATTGAAAATGCAGCTAAGCATGGTCAGGTTCTAATAATGGGAGATTTTAAGTACCCTGAAATAAACTGGATAAATGAGAACAGCAGTTCAGCTAAAGGGAGCAGGTTCTTGAGTACACTCAGGGATCATTATCTGGCCCAGGTTGTACAAGAGCCTACTAGAAATGAAGCTATCTTAGATTCATTCATCACAAATATTATTGATATAGTATCAAATGTTGGAACAGGGCAACCTTTGGGAAACAGTGATCACAACACAGTCTCGTTTGAGATTGAATTAAAAAAACAAAATTTTAAGGGGCCAACAAAAACTCTTAATTTTAAAAGGGTAGATTTTAACGGTCTAAGGAATTCAAGGTATAGACTGGGACAGAGAACTGGCAGGTAAAAATACTGAACATAAATGGACAACATTTAAATCCTTACTAAATATACATACACATCGGCATATACCGTGTGGGAATAAAAGTAAAAGAAGAAAATCCCATCCAATGTGGCTTAACAATGATTTAAAGATCAAGATACGGAGTAAAAAAAAGGCATTTAAATTATACAAACAAGAGGGCACAGAGACTGCCTTACAGGAATACAAGGAAATCAACAAGGCTTGCAAAAGGGCGATTAGACTGGCTCAAACAGAAAATGAAAAATTAATTGCAAAAGAGAGTAAGACTAACCCTAAAATATTTTTTAAGTATATTAATGGGAAGAAGGCGAGGAAGGAAGATATAGGAACATTACAATGTGACACAGTCCGTCTGATAATTAGTGACCAAGAGAAGGCAGATGAGCTAAATAGGTTCTTTTCTTCGGTATACACAAGGGAGGTATCAGTGGTTGGGATACGGCATCATAATGGGGCTACACTACCTTTGACAAATAATTGGTTAACACAGGAAGTAATCCAAAAGAGGTTGGAAAATATAAATGTTAATAAAGCCCCGGGTCCTGATGGAATACATCCAAGGATACTAAGGGAACTGGGTTCTGTAATAGCCAAACCATTATATTTAATTTTTCAAGATTCACTCAACACAGGGTCTCTACCAGATGACTGGAGAAAAGCTGATGTGATACCTATATTTAAAAAGGGAGCAAGAGCAAATCCGGGGAATTATAGACCAGTGAGCCTCACTTCTGTAGTGGGGAAGCTTTTAGAAGGGTTAATAAGGGATAATATACAAGAATATGTCTATTTTAACAGGATTATAAGTAGGAGTCAACATGAATTTATGAGGGATGGGTCATGTCTAACAAATCTAATTAGTTTCTATGAGGAGGTTAGTAGGAACATGGGAGACTATTGGGCAAACTAAGGGATACAGGAATTGCAGTAAATATCTGCTCATGGATTGAGAGCTGGCTAAAAGACAGGAAGCAAAGGGTTGTTGTAAATGGAACATACTCCGATTGGACTAATGTGGTAAGTGGGGTTTCTAAGGGTTCAGTATTAGGTCCTCTCCTATTTAACATATTTATTAATAACTTAGAGGTAGGATTGGAGTGTGGTGTCTCCATTTTCGCTGATTACACAAAATTGTGCAAGGTAATTAAATCAGATAGTGATGTGCTTTCCCTCCAAAGGGATTTACATAAAATTGAGGAATGGGCATCTAAATGGCAGATGAGATTTAATACGAATAAATGTAAAGTTATGCATCTGGGAAGGAAAAATAGCCATGCAATTTTCA
The DNA here is from genome assembly GCA_027410445.1 of Discoglossus pictus. Taxonomy (NCBI): domain Eukaryota; kingdom Metazoa; phylum Chordata; class Amphibia; order Anura; family Alytidae; genus Discoglossus; species Discoglossus pictus. The sequence continues at coordinate 114,165,043 of CM050167.1, read as the reverse complement.
ATCTTAATGGAGCAAATCTAGGTGTATCAGATATTGAAAGGGATTTGGGAGTGCTTGTGGACAACCACCTAGGTAACAGTGCTCAAAGCCAAGCAGCAACTGCAAAGGCAAATAAAATATTAGCATGTATTAAGAAGGGTATAGAAACCAGGGAAGCAAATATAATTCTGCCACTATACAAATCTCTAGTACGCCCTCATTTGGAATATGGAGTACAATTTTGGGCACCACTTCATAAAAAGGACATTTTGAAGCTGGAAAAGGTACAGAAGAGGGCAACAAAACTAATAAGGGGAATGGAGAGGCTAAGTTATGAAGAAAGACTAACCAAATTAAGCTTATTTTCTCTAGAAAAAAGGCATCTAAGAGGAGATATGATTACCTTATATAAATACATCCAGGGTCAGTATAAAGATTTGTCAAGTGAACTTTTTGTGCCAAGAGGTTTTCAACTGACAAGAGGACATCCCTTGAGGTTAGAAGTAAAAAGATTCCACCTTAAAGAAAGAAAAGGGTTCTTCACAGTAAGGGTGGTTAATCTGTGGCATTCTCTACCAGAGGAGGTGGTGACAGCGGATTCGATAGATAGCTTTAAAAGGGGACTGGATTTATTTCTAATTAAAAAGGGAATTCAGGGTTATCATGGATAATTAGAGAGGCAGTATTAATCCAGGGAGAAGTCCGGTTGCCGGTGTCTGGGATCATGAGGGATTTTATTTTTTTAATACAACTAATTAATTAATAGTTAATCCACATATTGCAGATCGGAGGAGATCTTGAAAGGTTGAACTTGATGGACTGAAGGTCTTTTTTCAACCTTAATTACTATGTAACTATGTAACTATATGAGTTCAGCTAAAACATTTCCATGTAAGCAAAGCAATAGCAGATGAACAGTGAACAGTTATTCAGGTGGTTCTCTGTAACAAACATGCAGATGCAAATATTATTCAAGTTTCCAAAACATATGGACATTAGCAGGCTAAATACCTTATTGTGTTTTGTACTTCCAGGATTTTATTGCACTACCTTTCCTTTCTGTCATTAAAACCCTTATTTGTTACACAGAAATCATACTGTGTGGTGCTCAGTGCTCCTGTGTATGATTAAGAAACATTTGAACACAGAGAAAAATAATTTAGCTTTGAGCACTGTTAATTGCCACTTATCTTTGTAGAGAGAAGAATTACCAATGAAATCAAATTATTTAATAATAAACATATTTATGGGATAAATATAAAATAACATATACCCCCTATAATTAAAAACTAGCTTTATGACTTTTTCGCCATCCTAATTATGCTACAAGTCAGATTTTTTTCATTGTACAATGGACCTTTAATCTCTACTTGTATTTACAGTGTTATCATTGTATTCTCAAGGCGTGTTTTCTACTTATCCAAAAAACAAAGTGGACACCCACCAATACTATGAAGTGGTTGTCCTATCTAAAGTGGTTCCAAACATAGTATAATTTAAAACCATAGTTAATAAAAAAATGTTTTTCAATTGAATGATATTACAAAAATACTTCATTTCTTAGAATAAAATAACTTTCAAGATTGCCATTTTAAGCTGCCAGTCAGCTTTTCTGATCCACCCACGAAAGGGAATAATTCCTTTTGTTAAGGAGAAGTTATTACCAATAAATAGTGATTAGTCTTTGAGGTATTGGCAAGTTCTAGGCACTTTCCCTGAGCCTATAAAAAGTGAGTATTTAAAGGTGGTACATCTGATTTCAAAATATAACCAAATAAGAAAGAAATCAAGTTGAGAGTAAAGCCTCCATCCCATGTCTCTTGTACAACACTTAAATATGACAACAGAGAAATTCCATCTGTTTCCTTGTAATATTCATAATATCTGTAGGATCTGAGCGGCTAACCAATAATTATTTTCAAAATTGCTATTACATGATATTTTTGCTCTAAGAATTTTACATAGAAGTCTCTTCCACTTCTTGTAATTTGCAAAACGCCCCTGGGTACCTTCAACTATCAAAGTCATAACCTACAAGTTATATATTCTTTTGGGTAGGTGAATAATCAGACAGACAAATAATGTATAAGTAAAAACATATATTGTATACATAAATCAAAAGATTGTTTTGATGATGAAACTTAGGTTCTACTGCCTGCATACCTCTTGTGCTATCCTACAATGCTCCCCAGAGAAAGTGTGCAAGATCATCATAGTCTGCTGCTGGATTCACAATATAGTTGTTCAGACCAATGCATGGGCACATTGAAGAACCTCTTGATGAGGATATTCACAAGCCTTTTGGCAGTCCCTGCTGAGGGGAGGGTGACAGTCATATTAGCATACAAGGCACATTCATAAGAACTTTGCGTGTAAGTAAAACAAGATCTTCACATTAACATCAGTCATGGAATTTATGCAGAATTACCAATAAAGTATAGGAGACATCACTGAACCACTACATATTACTCTGTTATAAAATGATAAGCTTGGCCATCACATATATAGTTGTGAGCGTACGGGCCGTTGCTCACGCTTGCGGGCTTCGCAAGGGACGCAGTTCCCCGCAAATGCGGGTCCTCGCGAAGCGAGGGCCCGCATTTGCGTGATGGAGCATCCCAACGTCCCCTCAAATGCGGATGTGGAGGCTCAACGTCGGCTGTGTTAACACACACATACACACACACGACTTTTTAACAAAATAAACCCAACCTCCCAGCCAACAAAAACCCAACAACGTCCCCGCAAATGCGGATCCTCGCGAAGCGAGGGTCCGCATTTGCGGTGGTGGGAGCATCCCAACATCGGCTGTGTTAACACATACATACACACACACACAACTTCATAACAAAAAAAACCTTAAAGTCGCCTCACACCCGCTTACACCCAGACACACAGACGCAAGACTTAACAAAAAAAACAGTAAAAAAGGCCCCTCACACGCTCTTAACACACATACGCACGACTTAGAAACAAAGACACTGCGTCGTACACGTAAAAGCTAACTGCGTCTATCGCAAAAAATTACCACAGCATCGCAACAACATACGGCCGCATCGGAAAAAAAGACCCATTCCAACCACTGCGCATCAAAACATCACAAACACAAGAAATAAAAACAACGAACACATAAAAAGCTTACAGCACGGGGGAACATCCGGCACCTCCAAAAGTTAATTTACACGTCCATTTAAGTCCAAAACAAAGAGTTTAAACTGCCGAAAATCAGTTAAGCGAGAGAAAAAATGGCCGCCGAACAAAACGAAAACGAGGCTTCAGACGTAACTATACTACACTTACTCGCAATAATGAAACACATACTATGCGGAACGGATCACACTCATATTAAACACCATTTTAACCACTACTAAGCACAAAATGGCGGATGGAACGCAAATTGTAAGCTGGAACGCAAATAGCGCATGCGTATTGCGTTCTAACGGTCTAACTTTCCAGAATGTTCTACAAGTTTATAAATACTGCCTATTTGACAGAGAAAAATACATTTCTACTCAGGTGATGAACAGAGTGACTTCAGACATAACTGCTGCTAAAACTTGAGAAGACAATTCTTTCCTAATTTAATACTTTACATTGTGCAAATTACAACTGAGAGGTAAGCTATAATATATTACATTTTATTATCAAGACAGGACATCAAAAAAAAAAAATTAAATAGGAAAATGAGATTTATGTAGTGACATGTGACACGCACATTTATGTCTATCATGTATACTCACATGTCCCAAACACATTTATGTGTGTAGGCCCCCCCAAAAAATAAGGTTCATTTAACAAAACAACAAAAAAAAAAAAAGAGGTTTATGTATAGTGACATGTGACACGCACATTTATGTGTATTGCCCCTGCAACAAAATTATCTTAAAACAAACTAATTAAACAACTACATTTAAATGACATGGAATATTAAAATATGACTCATGTATACTGATATGTGACACGCACATATATGTGTATCATCTATACTCACATGTCACACACACATTTATGTATGTTGGCCAAAAAAAAAAATAAGGTTCATTTAACAATTAAAATATGATTAATTTATAGTGATATGTCACACGCACACAAAAAAATTACTTTCAACTATGGAAATGTGCTTTATGTTTGTGACATATGTGTGTAGCCACCACCGAAAAATAATGTTAATTGAAAATAATTACAGAAGTATATTTAAATGACATTAATTTACTGCAATTCAATAGATCACCTAAAGCTTAATCTTTCTACTTTTTTTAATATTCAAACAGACTCTGCATCAACAGCGTCATTCAACAATTTGCACCGTGCATTGTGAAGCACAATCCCTTTTAAAGAACACCAACAAAGAAGAAGAGGTAAGATACAAAAATACATTAAATGCTGAAAAGGCCATGCTTTGGTAAATAAAATAAAAAAATTATATAATTCACTATTTCACTTTCTTTTTCAAATAGACACTACAAGAAGACCGGCGGATTAAGATTGCCAGGAGGGGACCCTCTATCATTCGACACTTCAATCAAGGTAAAGTATTAAGTATAAAAAAGAACCGAACCATGAGCCTCATTCAATTGCGAGTTGGCCAATTGAATAGGGCTCTATATAAGCACATAACAGATTTTTTACACAGACATTTTTAGTTACTGAACTTCTAACCACAATCAAGGTCTTCACTAACTAAAAACTTCTGTCAAAAAATATGTTATGTGCTTATATAGAGCCCTATTCAATTGGTCAAAACGCAATTGATTCAGGACCTAAATATGTTTAATGGCCGAGGGCCTCATTCAAATGTGATTTGCCCATTTTAATAGGGCTCTATATAAGCACAGAGCATATTTTTTTACAGAAGTTTTTAGTTAGTGAAGTCCTTGCTTTTGGATACAAGTTCACTAACTAAAAACTTCTGTAAAAAAAGATGCTCTGTGGTCATATTGAGCCCAATTCCATTGCGAAAAACGAAATTCAATGAGGCCCTCACAATATAACAAATCCAGCAACCAAAGGCCCTCATTCAATTGATATTTTGGACAATTCAATAGGGCTCCAAATAAGCAAATTTAGAACCCTATCGAATTGGCCAAACTGCAATTGAATGAGGGCCAAAGTATGCAACATATGGTACACACAAAGTGGTACACACAAAACAGGATTGTAACAAACACATAGCAAACTAAATTAATATTCTTTTTCAATGTTTAACAACCTATAAGCATTAGAAAAAACACTACATAACTATAACAAAAGTGGTGCCCATCAAACAGGATTGTACGAAAACTCACACAAACACATAGCAAACTACATTTATCTTCGTATTTAATGTTTAACAACCTATAAGCATTACAAAAAAACATAAATAAGCATACCAACAGTGGGGCGCACCAAACAGGATTGTACGAAAACTCACACAAACACATAGCAAACTACATTTAGATTCTTATTTAATGTTTAACAACCTATAAGCCTTAGAAAGAAGCCTAAATAAGCATACCAACATTGGTGCGCACCAAACAGGATTGTACGAAAACTCACACAAACACATAGCAAACTACATTTAGATTCTTATTTAATGTTTAACAACCTATAAGCCTTACAAAAAAGACTAAATAAGCATAACTAAATTGGTGCGCACCAAACAGGATTGTACGGAAACTCACATAAACACATAGCAAACTAAATTAATATTCTTTTGCAATGTTTAACAACCTATAAGACGTACAAAAAAGCCTACATAAGCATACCAAAAGTGGTGCGCACCAAACAGGATTGTACGAAAACTCACACAAACACATACCAAGCTACATTTATATTCTTATTTAATGTTTAACAACCTATAAGCCTTAGAAAAAAGCCTAAATAACCATACCAAAAGTGGTGCGCACCAAATAGGATTGTAGAAAAACACAGAAATAATGTCATTTTTTAGTTAATACAAATACATTCAAATAAAATAACATTTTCATTTTTATTTTATAACAGATACTGCGTCAAGAACATCGGACCAGGAGTTTCAACTGAGGACCAGACCAGTGGACGAGGCCTTTCAACAGAGGACGAGACCATTGGACGAGGACTTTCAACAGAGGACCAGACGATTGGACGAGGACTTTCAACACAGGACCAGACCATCAGACGAAGGCTTTCAACACAGGACCAACAAAGATTCTGCTAGAAATCAAACTTCAACCAAGGTACAGTATAACAAGTAAAAAAAGAGAAAAATTAATTAATATTCTTCTTTAATGTTTAACCACCTATAAGCCTTAGAAAAAAGCCTAAAGAAGCATACCAAAAGTGGGGCGCACCAAAAAGGATTGTAGAAAAACACAGAAATAATGCCATTTTTTCATTCATACAAAGACATTCAAATAACATAACATTTTCATTTTTATTTTATAACAGATACTGCGTCAAGAACATCGGAACAGGAGTTGGAACTGAGGACCACACCAGAGGACGAGGACTTTCAACAGAGGACTACACCATCGGACGAGGACTTTCAACACAGGACCAGACCATCGGACGAAGGCTTTCAACACAGGACCAACAAAGAATTTTGCTTGAAATCAAACTTCAACCAAGGTACAGTATAACAAGTAAAAAAAGAGAAAAAAAAAATAAAGATCTTAGCTTTGCATCGATGTCAACAGAAAATTAAAAAATTTAAAATAAACCACCGGTAACTATAACTGTTGAAAAAATATAACTAACACATTTTTCATCTATCTCTTATTTGTCTTTTAGGGCCAATAATCTTTAACAGTAAATACAAACTTCATTGTAACCTTAAAAAAAAAATTGCATAGTCCAAAAAAGTCTAAAAACACAGAATCTATACAATTTGTCATTGTAACATTCCAGTCCTAAACCCTAATTTAATTGCCATTTGACAAATTGAATAGTGCTGTAAATAAGGACATAACATCTTTTTGAAAATACTTTTTTAGTTACTGAAACACTTGCTTTTGGATACATGTTTAATAAATAAAAACTTCTTTAAATAATTATCTGATGGCCTTATTTAGACCTCTATTCAATTGACCGCATTGAAATTGATTAAGTATAAAATGTAAACACACTGTTGATAACAATTTGTCATGAAAAACAACTTAACATCTCAAAATAAACTAAAGATACATTATTTTATTTTTACAGATTAACATGGCTGATAACGAGAGTAAACAAGAAAAGAAAAGACGCCAAGCTAGAGAACGACGACAGAGAGCAGACAGCCAGCAGACACCGGAGAAGAAGGAAATTCGACGAGAAAAAGAACGCAAAAGAATTGCAAGCAAAAGACTGTCACCTGCAGAAATTAAAGATATGTCAAAAAAAGAAAATAAAGCATTTACAACCTGTTGCTCAAACATCAGATGACATTTTACCTGAAAAAATACAACAGATACCAAAAAAGCAACAAAAAAAAACAAAGCATTTAGAACCGTTTCATGAAACATTACATGACATTTTACCTCAAACAATACAACATATACCAAGAAAAGCCACGAAAAAAAACAAAGCATTTAGAACCTGTTGTTGAAACATTATATGACATTTCACCTGATGAATATGAAAGTCAAAATCCTATATGCTTTGCAAATTGTCCTCTACTCAAGTCTTTAGCAGTAGAGGTTCATAGTTGTGGGGACATGACTACTCAATGTCAGTTTTGTGAGGCTTATTATTTTAAACAGGAGAGACCCAGAGATGGCCAATTTATTAGTTGCTGTCAAAAAGGCAAGTTCAAACTTCCAGAAAGGAAACAATTTCCTCTCTATTTACAAAACATTATGACTGAACCTACTTTTCCAAACTACAAAATTTTTAAAACAAACATAAGATCCTACAATAGTGCCATATCCTTTGCATCCATGGGGGCAACATTAGCTGCTAATGTACCAGGACATGGTCCTTACTGTTTTAAAGTCCAAGGACAAATTTATCATCGCACTTCCCATTTACATCCAGAGGAAGGAAATCAAAGAAAATTCGCTCAACTATATGTCCTAGATACAATGGAAGCTGTTGACCAACGTATGCAGATGGAAGAAAATAAAAAATGCTTACACAGTGTTTTTATAGAGCTAAATAACATTATGGACAACAATCCCTACAGTAAAGCTTATAAAAAATTGGCAGAAGTAGAAAATGAACAACTACTTCATGCACAAAGACATCAATTACCAATGCCAAAGGTTAATATGGTGCTTAAAAGAGACAGACATACTGATAAACGTCGTTATAACTTGCCAACATCAAATGAGGTTGCAATGGTGTTTCAGAATGATGAAGGAGAACCACCATTTAAAAGAGACATTCGAATATATCCCAGAAATGAGGAGCAACCGTTTATTAATATGAGTATCTTAAGTCCAAATTTAGATCCAATGACATATCCCATCTTTTTCCCACACGGAGAAGCAGGTTGGCAACCAAAATTAACTCTTCCCAGTTACCCAAATGCTAAAGCCAGAATCCGAAATAATGTTTCTATGCTTGAATGTAAAGTAGCTCAAATTGCCATTCGCAATATATTTAATCCAATTTTATGTGGTGGGAAACTAACACAACAATGGATTATTGATTCATATTTGCAAGTTGAGGCAAATAATTTAAACTTTATCAAATATCAACAAGATAAACTCCGTGTAGAACAATATTCTGGATTAATGGACTATGTTGCTGACGTGGCTACAAGCAGAGACATGACAGCTGGCAAAGCCATCATTTTACCATCTTCCTTTCAAGGATCTCCTCGGAATATGAGAGAAAGATACAATGATGCTATGGCTATTGTCACTAAATTTGGCAAACCCGATTTATTTGTGACATTTACATGTAATCCACAATGGCCAGAAATTACACAAAATCTACTTCTTGGACAAACTGCTTCAGATCGACCAGATTTAGTAGCCAGAGTTTTTAAGATTAAATTAAATGAATTAATACGTGACTTCACTATAAATCAGTTATTTGGCAAATGTCTTGCTTATGTATATACCATTGAATGTCAAAAAAGAGGCCTTCCACATGCACATCTTCTAATAATACTTCAAGAAAAAGATAAATTAGATACTTCGGACAAAGTGGATGCAGTCATTGTTGCTGAACTACCAGATCCAGAACTATATGGTAGACTATATGAGATTGTTACTCATCGCATGATCCATGGACCCTGTGGTGACCTTAATCCACAATCACCATATATGGAAAATAAGAAATGTTCCAAAGAATTTCCAAAAGATTATAGAGACAAAACATATGCCAATTGTGATGGATATCCACTTTATAAAAGAAGAGAAGGAGATAGTGCCATTATTCGTGGAAAAAAAGTGGACAATAGATATGTAGTACCCTACAATCCACATTTACTCATGAAGTACAACGCCCACATCAACGTAGAAGCCTGCACTTCCATCAAATCCATTAAATATGTCTACAAATATATTTACAAAGGTTACGATGCAGCTACTGTAGTCGTCAAAAGTGCAGACAACCCTGAAAGTAGTGAGTTAGTACATGATGAACTTGCATCTCATGTAGATGCTCGCTATGTCAGTGCGCCAGAAGCTATGTGGCGGCTTTTAAAATTTGAAATGCATGATAGATCACATGCAGTATATAGGTTAGCAGTACATTTGCCACAACAACATTTAGTCTATATCAATGCTGGAAATGAAATGAATGCATTGGCCCAAAGTGAAGATCGTCACACTACACTAACTGCATGGTTTGCATTAAATTCCACTGATGCTGAAGCAACACAATACTTATATATTGAAATTCCATATCACTATGTTTTTGTGAATGGATTATGGAGACCAAGAAAAACCAGAGGCAATAAAATTATTCCAAGAATTTACACAGTCAGTCCAAGAGATGTTGAACGTTTTTGCTTACGGATATTACTTTTAAATGTTCCAGGAGCACAAAGTTTTGAACAATTAAGAACTGTTAATGACATTGTATATGAATCCTTCCATTTAGCTGCAACACATAGAAACTTACTCGCTGATGATACACAGTGGGAAAGATGTTTAGAAGAAGCAGCACAATGTCAAATGCCACGACAGATGAGAGAACAATTTGCTTTTATTTGTATCTTCTCAAATGCTCCAAATGCATTAGCTTTGTGGGAGACTTTTAAAAGTAATATGGCTGAAGACTTTATGCGACGATACAATGAACCCATTGCACACTTAAAAGCGTTAATGGAAATCCAAGAAGTATTTTTAACTCATGGATTAAGTTGTGCAAGTTTTAATTTGCCTGATCCAGGTCTTATAGATGACATTAACTTTGAAGACTATGACATTCAACTACAAGCAGAAAGAACAGAAGAAAGACTTGCAACTTTAAATACACTACAATTGTAAGCATTTCATGCCATTAAAAATGCTATAGATGATGACATGGTGACAGAGCGTTATTTCTATCTTGATGGACCTGGCGGATCAGGAAAAACATATTTGTACAATTTATTAATGAGTTCAGTACGAGCACAAGGAAAAATAGCAATGGCGTTTGCCACTACTGGAATTGCTGCACTTTTATTAGAAGGTGGAAGAACTGTTCATAGTGGATTTAAACTGCCAGTGCCTATTTTAGAAAATTCTGTGTCAGATATTCGCATGACATCCTTACAAGCAAAGAAATTGAAGAAATGTAAATTAATTATAATAGATGAGGCCACAATGATGTCATGCTATGCCCTCCAATGTATTGACCGTTTGCTTCGTGAAGTCATGGATAATATTTTTCCATTTGGTGGAAAGGTAATGTTGTTGGGTGGCGATTTTAGACAAACATTACCTGTCGTTGTACATGGAAATCGAACTGACATTATCGAAACCTGTATCAAGTCAAGCACAGTATGGAAACATTTTACCCATCTTCAACTGAAACAAAATATGAGATCAGAAGGCCAAACTGATTTCAATGATTGGCTTATTAAAATTGGAGATGGCAGAACAGAAAAAATATTACATTTACCTGACGACACTGTAGAGATCCCACCTCATATGATTTGCCAACAAGATATTATATCGGCTATATTTGAAGGGAGCATAAATAACAAAGAATATTCCGAGCTTGCCAACCAAGTTATACTGACGTGTAAAAATAAAGATGCATTAATACGCAATAATGAAATCTTAAAAAAAATTAATGCAACACAAAGAAATTATCACAGTGCTGATTCTGTACTTGCTGATGACAATGAAAGTCAGGCAAACTTTTCAACTGAATTCATAAACTCTCTAACTCCTTCTGGAATGCCACCACATATTTTGCAGCTAAAGAAAGGTGCAATTATCATGTTACTGCGAAATATGAACCCCAAAAAAGGCCTATGCAATGGCACAAGATTAATTGTTCAACAATTAAAGGACCATTTTATAGATGCTGAAATTTTAACTGGGACCCATAAAGGAGAGAGAGTTTTCATACCAAGAATAGATTTAGCACCAAGTGAAAGTAGTCTCCCTTTTATACTTCAAAGAAGACAATTTCCCATTATTATGGCATTTGCCATGACCATTAATAAATCACAAGGTCAAACTTTCAAATCTGTGGGTATTTTCTTGGAAGAACCAGTATTTGCACATGGTTAATTGTACGTTGCGTTGTCACGGTGCAAAAATCCACAGGCTATTAAAGTTTACATTGAAAACAATGAAAGTCAAGGTGATTTATTAGAAGATGGACGTATTTTTACTAAAAACATTGTCTACTATGAAGTACTATAACTTTGCAGGATACAAATTAAAGATGTCAAAATTTTTTAAAAGCATTCCAAAATACATAACAATTGGTTGTTTAATTCAGTCATAATTAATGGAAGTACTGTTTATGAATGATTCGCCTCACAAAATACTTGCCTTGCATTGTTAGTAAAAATTATGTTAAAATGTGAAGGAACTATGTTAATGTTTCTAATGTTACAAGTTTAAAAAATATATTTTCAAGTTATTTCATTCAACAGATTACAAAGTGGATGTTAAGAGGTCAAGCACCTTTTAAGTCACAATGTAAATATTGTCTGTTATCTTAAGATTACTAACTAGATTAATGTTTATCGCCAGTTTATGTGGTCAGTAATTAATTACTTTAATTACGTACGTTTTAAGGAGAGTTTTTACTGTATGCCTTCCTCTACATTCAATATATATTCAAGTTAACAATTATTGTGATAGAAATTGCATGTTAATACTGATTAATTTAAAGGTCAACTGTTTTTACATTCAAATGTTCATACTTTTAATAACAAATTAGGTTACAAAATGTATTCACTATGTTCCTGTTTATAATGTTCAAAATTATACCAATGTTTTGTCAACTTCTAAACTTACATAAAAAATAAAGTTCAAGTTTAAAAAGATATACTTTGAAGGTTATTGCTTACATATATTTTAAACTTCATGTTAAAATTCGGGACGTTTCAAGAAGGCTTTTTACTTTTTGCTTTCCTATTCATTCAATGTATATTAAAGTTAACAATTCTTCAGATACAAATTACATTTTAAAAAACCATTACATCAACATTTTACAAAAATACACGTTCATATTAAAATACTTACAAGTGTCAAAAATATATGTTAATAACTAAACAACTTGACAAACATATACATCACATTGCCGTCATTTTTTGACGGGCAAGTCGCTAGTCACATATATAGTTGTCAGCAATATGGGTTGTTGCTATTGCTTGCGGGCTGGCATAGCGAGCCTGCTGCAACTGCGGCCCTCACAAAGCAGTTGCTGACAATGAGCGCCAAAGGCGCTCCCTGCGCTGGTGGAGATGAGCGCCGTCATCCCTATGACCCCCTAAGACTTTCGGGCCACAAATGCGGCCCCTCGCAAAGCTTTATGGCGCCTCACAACCCCTTACAAACGACCACACAAGCGGGACTTTGAAAAAAAAAAACACGCAATGACTAACTACGGACTTACACAAAAAAATATGAGCCGCGGGACCTAGAAAATAAAAGATTACAGACTTACACAAAAACAATTACGACCCGCGGGCCGTACGGACTCCATTACGGAAAAAAATACGACTTTAACGTACAACCCGGCACAGCGGCAAACATTAAAAAAACACAAAAATACACACAAAAATAAAATAAAAACCTTACCTACAGCAAGGGCGGACAACCAGGACCTCTGCAACAGAGCTTAAGCCTCCATTTTACTCAAATTTACAAAGTTTAGACACTCAAAAATCCCCTAAGCGAGAGAAAAAATGAAAACGAGTCTACACGACCCCTAAAGCAGCTAAATTCCACAAAACAAATAAGGCTTTTACAAAAACCCATACCACCTACAACATACACCGTTAGCAAGGACGCTACATCATACAAACTCGCCTACCACATACACATTCACCGCCATTTTACAATGCGGAAGTACCCAGCTACACAAATGGCTTCCCCTTGCGCACGCAGCCTATTTACACTACACAGTGCACACATTGCTGACACTTACACCTCAGCTCAACAACACTGCAAAACTACATTATATGTTGCAGGAACATCAAAACAGATTGTTAGCTCTTCAGCACATTCCTTGCTGCATATATTAATTACAAAGAGGTAAAGTATAATAATTTATGATTTCATTAATTAATTAATTAGCATAAAAAAATTAAATAGACACAAAACAAAAACAATTTAACACCACACTACCGCAAACAACCACAAACACCTTCACTGCGCCACCTACAAGGAGCGCCAACGCTTCTCATAGAACACAAACTACACCAGGGGAGAGCCTTGCAATAAGCCACAAAACTATATCACTGCGGACCTTACAATAAGTGCAAAAGCGCCTATCATAGCAACAAATACACCAACCCAGAGGCCATGCGATAAACGCCAAAGGCGCTCAGCGCTCAGCGTCGCAATGAGTGCACAAGGAGCTCAGAGCACCAAAACACTTACTCTCTGTGGCAAACAGCATTACCTGCCTTACACTTTTATTGCCGTCATTTTTTGACAGGCAATCCGCTAGTGTTAACATATAAATCATAAGATCTGCCTTTCACAAATTGACAACTTTACTATTACGTTTTATAGATATTTAATGATCATTCATCTCTATGTTTAAATCTGTAGGTTGTTTGTATGTTGTCTGAATTTAGGCCGATAGAGAAGATTTTTATGGGGGAACTAGTGTGTGATGATCTGCAAATCTTATGGGTCTTGAGAAGGCTTAGTTAAACCTTTGAGTTTGTTTGGAATCCCCTTTTGTAAGTCAGCAGGACCTTAGCCAGATACTCCCCGGTAACCTCAGACCTTTTGCTGTAGCACGAATACAGCTGGGCTGGAGATAGGTAGTCAGTCGACCAGAGTAACAACCCTGATAGCCGGGAGAAATTAACTCAAGGATCCACACCATTTTCTATGTGGTTCAAAAGCAAAAGATTTATTTTGAAAATGCCAACATATATAAAGGGGATAGGACAGAAGTAGTGTATACAATACAACAATTACATAATTACAGGAAATTTACCCCACATGGAGTAGTATCCTGTCTGGTACCTCTAATAAGCAAAATGCTGTCTCTGACTGTCTAGACTCTGAATAGAGCACATGGGAGATGGAATTAACTTAAATGGATAAAAACAGATAACAATACTATATAAGTTTTAGTCCTTCCTGCTTAGTCTGAAGTGCAGGAGTACATAGTAAGTCATGGTAAGCCCAAAGAGTCCAGCAAATAGTACAGGGCTAGCATGACATTACTCCCCCTTTCCAGTAATCCTCAAAAATGACAATTACTTGCCTTCATGTCTGAACAAGCCATCTGCATTGCCATGGGCCTTACCACTCCAATGTTTAATTCTGAAGTTATAAGCTTGGGGGGCTAAACGCCACAGCAATAATTTTCCATTGTCCCCTGCTACTAGAGTTAGCCATACTAGTGGGTTGGGGTCAGTGACCACAGTGAATTATTGTCCATACAGTTTCTTTAAGGCCCACACTACTGCCAGGCATTCCTCCTCATCACCTCCCTGGGCAGCAGCTTCCTACTGAGGTAAGCAAAAGGGTGCTCTTCCCCCTGCCCATCTACCTGGCTCAGCACAGCTCCAAGTCCATAAGTGGAAGCATCTGTGTGGACAATAAGGGGGTCTCTAGTAGTCAGGGGTGACCAAGACTGGAGAAGACATCAGGTCTTGTTGAAGGGCATGGAAGTTGGCTTTACAGGCTGGGGTACACACCATTTCCTTGGAGTGTCTCTTGTTGGTGAGGTCGGTCATGGGCTTTACCAGGGCACTGAAATGAGGAACACATTTTCAGTAATAACCCGCAGTCCCCAGGAAAGGTCTCACCTGCTTTTTAGTCTTGGGTAGTGGGCCAGGACGCTATCCCCTATACCTTAGCTGGATCAGGTCTAATCTGCCCCCTACCTACTGTATGTCCTAGGTACTGTACTTAAGCCCTTGCCCACTGACACTTGTTAATAGTAGTGAATAGTACAACCTGCGTCCTAAATAGCCCCTAATACCTGTCTGAGGAGGGTCATGTGTTCTTCCCAGGTAGCACTGAATATTGCTATATCATCTAAGTAGGCTTGGGCATACTCTTCCTGACCACTTAGAAACTGATCCACTAGTCTCTGAAAGGTTGAAGGGACATTTTTCATCTCAAAGGGCATTACCAGGAACTGGTATAACCCAAATGAAGTAATAAATGCTGACTTCTCCCTGGCAGGCTCCAATAGGGGAACCAGCCAGTAACCCTTTGACAGTTCTAGGATAGTCACATAAGTAGCAGCTCCCAACTGGTCTAACAACTCATCTATACGAGGAATAGGGTAAGCATCAGTTTTGTTTTTAAGATAATCCACACAGAACCTAGTTGTGCCATCTTTCTTGGGGACTAACAACACAGGGGATGCCCAAGGGCTCTTAGAGGGCTGGTTAACTTTGAGCTGCAGCATTTCATCTAATTATCTATCTATACTCAATATATTTCAATATATTGATATGAGCCACTCTTGTGACTCTACCAGGCTCATCAAGGGCTACCACATATGTGGTGGGGCAGACCTTATGAGCAATATTGTAAGGCCCTTCACAGGAAGCCTAGAGATTATCCTGGGGGTGAGGAACCAGCATTAACACCTCTTGAATGCCCTCTAGATCTCTCTCCTGGGTTTCCTTGTCATAAAACTTTTTCTGACACTTTTCAGGTCATTCTCCCTGACCCTTTCCATGAGATTGGCTAAGATGAGAACATAGGGGACCACTGGCACCCATTCCTGGCTCTGCTCCCTTTCCCAAGTTTTTCTAATGAGGTCCAGGGTAACATTTTCTCTCAATCTTTCTCTTGCTCCGTGAAGGTCCTGAGCAAATGTTTGAGAGTGCCATTGAAGTGTTCACATAAGCCATTGGTCTGGCGGTGGTAGGGGGAGGAATTGAGGTGCTTAATCCCAAATAGCTCCCACAGATCTTGGATCAGGCCAGACATGAACTGAGCGCCCCTGTCAGACAAAACTTCCTGAGGGAAACATATCCTAGAGAACACTAACACTATTCCCTAGGGCCATTGCCTGAGAGTGCATGGTGGCATAGTCCACTACTGTGTGGGTATACCTCTTCCCAGTCTTACTGGGCCTAGCAAGGGTTCCTACTAGGTCAATGGTTACTCTCTGCAAAGTAGCAGCTATCACTGGAAGGTGCTGCAGAGGCAGCTTTGCCAGGCATCACAGGAGTGGCAGGCATCACAGGAGTCACAATAAGCATTAACATCCTGGATCAAGCTTGGACAGATCATGGGGTCATCCTATGTCTAGTCCTTTTATGGCCCATATGGCCAGCTATGTGTACATCATGGGCTAGTCCCAGTAACTTTGTCCTAAAACTTTTGGTGACTGCTGCCTCAGGCCTACCCCATGCCCTACTTTCTCATACCCAGGAGCCACCCTTTCTCCCACAGAAAACTCTTCCCATAAAAGCCTGACTCCCTCTGAGCTGCCTTCTTCCTGATACCCTCAGGAAGGGCTACCTTCAACTACTCCAAACTGGCCCCTGGTAACCCAAAACCCCAAACAGATAAAGAGCTCACCTCAGGATTATCTGGGCTGAACAGTTCCTCTTCTCCTCTAGGGCTTCCAGACCTCAGCACTGCTGACTGGAACCCAGTAATAATGTTTAAATATCGGCATTCCATGGGTCCCAAGTAATTTTTCCCAACAATACATCCCTGGGCAATCCCTCCATGCATCCCACCTCCTGGGTATCTTTGCCTTTGCAGCAATCCAACTTCACACGAGCAAGGGGAACGGTATAAGCTTCCCTCCAGCAACAACCACATCCATAAATTTGTCCAGGATAGCTGCAGTGCTCACCATAGAGGGGGAATAACAGTCATGGAACAGTCACTCTAAACCTAGTGTCTGTATATGAACAGCAGATCTTACACTGTGTGTATGAAGGTGTAGTATCAGTGTGCAGTGTGTAGTGTCAGTACAGGAACAGCAGAGCTCACATGATCTGGATTGGTATGCAGTATCCAGGTGTTGTGTGTAGTGTCAGTGCAGGAATAGCAGAGCTAACACAGTCTGTATGAAGGTGCAGTATCAAAATGCTGTTAGTCATGTACAGCAACCATGCACAGCTAGAGACCAGTCTCTCTCGCTCAGCCTTGCCCTCTGGAAAGGTCTAAACTCCCCTCTGCCATGTATTATATGGAATCTATAGTTGATGCCATTAAGGAGTACAATCAACTCCTATGTTTAGTCACAGGTTTCAAATCCCTGACTGTGCCTCCCTAGCCTTCATCCCACTACTAGTACCAGGTACCTTCCCTGCTGACCCGGCCTGCTGTTTGCCTTCAGAATGGGCATCTCTCTCTCCACCTTTGCTTCACTGCATAAACCTCTCCCCTCTCCTCACCTCTCAATGCTCCTCTTCCCTTATTTCCTTCTTCACTCCAGCCTCCATTCTAGGACACAGAAACGTGAAGTTCCCTAATATCAAACACTCACTGCTCTCACTTGTATAAAATAAAAAAAGGTGTTTTATGTGGTTATGTTGAAATAAAATATGTATGTGCTATGCATAAGAATATGTGTTAGCTAAATGTGTAGGGCACAAGAGCAATTATATGTGTGTAATATATATTTTAAATGTGATTATGTGTATGTATATATATATATATATATATATATATATATATATAAAAGAATGCATGTAAAATTATGTATAAACAGTTACTCTTACTCTCCCCTTAACTCCCTCTTGCAAAATCACCTGTAGGTTAGGTAGGTATGGGTTGGGTAAGGCCTTTCAACAATCAATCACATATTATAATTGTCAAACTGCGAGACGTCATCACGCTTTGCGCTGTTGCGCATGAGGCATTAAAAAGTTGAGGCATTAAAACTCGAAGCACTGAGGCGATGAGCACCTTTGGCGAGCAGTTAAAGCATTGAAAGACACGGGACTCAGACGAAATGAGTGCCAAAGGCGCTCCTGCAAGCCTTGCGAAGCGAGGCGAGCCTTTGAGGCATTGAAAAATGCGGGATTTAGCCTCAAAGCAGTTAGGAAATGTGGGATTGCCTTAGGCTGCAAGCAGTTGAGGAACGCAGGACTTAAAAAAAAAAAAAAAACTGTGAGGTGCAGGAAAAACGCGGGATTTTGCCTCAAATTATTGCCTCAGATTTTGCCTTAATTAGTCATGGAAAATAAAATGTTAGACTTTCCACCGCACTAAAACATTTTTCATTTTTACACTGCAATTATATATATTGTGCAAAAGCTGCTCAGAGGAGAAAAAATACAGGAAAGATGCTTACAATGAGCACCAAAGGTGCTCAGATGACCAAAAGTACACGAGAAGAGAGGCTCGCAATGAGCGATCAGCGCGAGGCTCGCAATGAACGCCGAAGGTCCTCAGAGTAGCAAAAGCTTTACATTGTGTGGCAAACAGTATTGCCATGGCTTCAAATTGTATTGCCCCGTCATTTTTGAAGGGCAAGTAGCTAGTAATATATAATATGTATAGTACAAGGGCAATGGTAAGTGATAAGTAGTTAAGGGTGTGTGTGTTGGATGTAATTTGTCAATGGGTGTTGGATGCAATAGGGAGTATGTTGCAGTATGTTGCAAGAGTATATTGGGGAGGGGTATGTATATGGGTATATGTTTGGTTAAGAGGTACAGATTAGGTAGGTATGTATGAGTTGGGTAAGGCCTTTCAACAATCAGTAATATATATTTTAAATGTTCTTATTGTGTGTGTATATATATATATATATATATATATATATATATATATATATATATTACATAGTTACATAGTAATTGAGGTTGAAAAAAGACTTTCAGTCCATCAAGTTCAACCTTTTAAGATCTTCTCTGATCTGCAATATGCAGATTAGTTGTTAATTAATTGAATCCAGAGGAAGGCAAACAGAAAATTCCCCAAGTGAAACTTAGCCAATCATCTCAAAGAAAAAAAAAAATCCTTCCTGACCCCAGATACTGGTGTATGGATTCCTCCCTGGATCAATACTCTCTCTCTAATTATCCAGGATAACCCTGAATGCCCTTTTTGTTTAGAAATATATCCAGTCCTCTTTTAAAGTCATCTATCGAATCCGCTGTTACCACCTCCTTTGGTAGAGAATTCCATAGATTAACCACCCTTACTGCGAAGAACCCTTTTCTGTCTTTAAGGTGGAATATTTTTACTTCTAAACTCAAAGGATGTCATTGTGTCAGTTGGAAATCTTTTGGCACAAAAAGCTCACTTGACAAATCTTTTTACTGACCTTGGATGAATTTATATAAGATAATCATATCTCCTCTTATATGCCTTTTTTCTAGGGAAAATAAGCTTAATTTGGTTAGTCTTTCTTCAGCTCCTCCATTTCCCTTATTAGTTTTGTTGCCCTTCTTTGTACTTTTTCCAACTCTAAAATATTCTTTTATGAAGTGGTGCCCAAAATTGAACATCCATATTCCAAAAGAGGGCATGCTAGGGATTTGTTTAGTGATCAGAATTATATTTGCTTCCCTTGCTTCTATACCTTTCTTAATACATGCTATTATTGTATTTGCATTTGCAGTTCTTGCTTGGCTTTGAGCACTGTTGCCTAGGAGGTTGTACACAAGTACTCCCAAATCTCTTTCAATATCTGATACCCCTATGTCTGCTCCACTGAGATTATAAATTGTCTATTTTTCCTTCCCAGATGCATAACTTTACATTTATTTGTATTAACTCTCATCTGCCATTTAGATACCCATTCCTCTATTTTAAGAAAATTCATTTGAAGGCAAAGTACATCATTATCTGATTTAAATACCTTGCACAACTTTGTGTCATCAGCGAAAATGGAGACAATACTTTCCAATCCTACTTCTAAGTCATTAATAAATATGTTAAAAGGAGAGGACCTAATACTGAACCCTGAGGAACCCCACGTACCACATTAGTCCAATCGAAGCATGTTCCATTTACCACAAACCTTTGCTTCCTGTTTTTTAGCCAGTTCTTGATCCATGAGCAAATATTAACTGCAATTCCTGTATCCCTTAGTTTGCACAATAGTTTTCCATCTGACCTTGTAACGAAAGCCTTTGCAAAATCCAAAAAGACTACATCCACTGAGTTGCCTCGATCCAGGTTCCTACTAACCTCCTCATAGAAACTAATTAGATTTGTTTGACATGACCTGTCCCTCGTAAATCCATGTTAAATCCTACTTATAATCCTGTTCAAATAGACATATTCTTGTATATTATCGCTTTTTAACCCTTGTAAAAGTTTTCCTACTATAGAAGTGAGGCTCATTGGTCTATAATTTCCCGGATTTGCTCTTGCTCCCTTCTTAAATATAAGTACCACCTCTGCTTTTCACCAGTCATCTGGTAGCGACCCAGTGTTGAGTGAATCTTGAAAAATTAAATATAATAGTTTGGCTATTACAGAACCCAGTTCCCTCAGCACCATTGGATGTATTTCATCAGGACCTGGGGTTTTATTAACATTTATTTTTTCCAACCTCGTTTGGATTTCTTCCTGCGTTAACCAATTATTCGACGAAGATGGTGTAGCTCCCTTATGTTGCAGTGTCCCAACCACTGGTACCTCTCTTGTGTATACCGAAGAAAAATACCTATTTAGCTCATCTGCCTTTTCCTGGTCACTAATTATCAGTCGGCCTGTGTCACATAGCTTAATTCCTGGCCTTCTTTCCATTAATATATTTAAAAAATATTTTAGGGTTAGTCTTACTCTCTTTTGCAACTAATGTTTCATTTTCTATTTTAGCCAGTCTAATAGCCTTTGTGCAAGCCTTGTTGATTTCCTTGTACTTACATAAAGCAGTCTGTGTCCCCTCTTGTTTGTATAATTTAAATTACTGTTTTTTACTTGATTTTTAAAGCATTGTTAAGCACCATTGGATGTTATTTACTCCTTTTACTTTTATTTCTACATGGTAAATGCCGATATATTTAGTAAGGATTTCAATGTTGTCCATTTATGGTCAGTATTTTTACCCGTTAGTTCTCTGTCCCAGTCTATACTTTGTATTGCTGCTCTTAGACCGTTAAGATCTGCCCTTTTCAAAATTAAGAGTTTTTTTGGTTTTCCCCTTACAGTTTTTTTTTCTTCAATCTCAAATGAGACTGTGTTGTGATCACTGTTTCCCAAATGTTGCCCTATTTTAACATTTGATACCATATTAATATTATTTGTGATAACTAAATCCAAGATAGCTTAATTTCTAGTTGGTTCTTGTATAACCTGGGCTAGATAATGATCCCTGATTGTACTCAAAAACCTGCTCCCCTTCACTGAACTGCTGGTCTCATTTATCCAGTTTACAGTATATCAGGGTATATACAGTATATAGATACATTTATGTGCATTTGTTTTCAATGTTTTTAGAAGAAGAACATGGAAAATTGTCACTGTAGATGTCATACAATGGTATTTCAGGTATTTAGTAACTGATTACCAAAAATATTTTTTTTTTAGTATACACCAGTAAACTATCAGAAAACACCATAGAAACACAAATATACACACCAAACACATTCATTAAAACATACCAAAGCTAAAGGGACACATAACAGATCCCAGCTATTACAGAAATGAAAAGTACATATATAAATAAATCTATGTGCAACTGTCAGCTTTGAGCTGAAATATTAGATTATTGAGCTTAAATGTTAGGTACAAAACACAAAGAAAAAAGAAAAAGAGGCGCCAACCCTAGTGCAGATTAACTCTTGGTAGCACAGGCATAAATAAGTATAAATCTAAAATGCAAACCCACATTTGATGACCTCACTAAATAAGGTGTTAGACACGCTTGTCAAGAAATCCCTCTCCTGTTGGATATTCCAGAGAGTACTGATTCCACTGGTCTGGAAACTGGATCCTCCTGGCTCACAGAAACTCCTGAGTTAAATCATCTAATGTGATGCTTTGCACCATAAGTATAAAGATAATACAACCCATATATAATCCAAAGTTCCTAGAAGTGATAGGTAGCTTTGACAATTATTATGTACTCACAGTAGCGGAACGGTATATGGAATTAAAAGCATATGAAATAGTTTATTAATCAATTAATATTGTGACTAGATATCTAGCAAATGCTAGAGTACTACTCAGTATGGAAAATATATATATATATATATATAATCAAACAAGATTAATACATGTGCATTTAGCTCGCACTGGCAAGCTTTCTCAATGTAAAATATAAGAATAAAAATACATATATAAAAACACAACAAAGATAAATATGGTAATCCCCCTATTTATAGTACAAGTATAGGGCTTCAGCAGTGTATCCCCATGTCATTAAATGCCATTGTGGTCCGTCTCTTCCGGTGCGACGGTCAAATTATTTCCAATGTGGCGGGCGTGACAGATCTGGTCTTATTTAATAAAGTGACATAAAAGCCACCAATGTCTGTGGCACCTTGCACTAAAAACATCCCGGAAACCTTTAGAAACATATGAAAAAAATGCTAATATCACAGTGAAATCATCAGAAAACATAAAATAAAAATTATATAAATGGAAATACAATATTATGACCCCCCATATCAAGAACACAATTACATTCGGGTAAATATAAATATAAATGAAATAAAATAAAACCTTATGCCCCCATAATAAAACAACATAATAATAAAATATAATAACGTGTCAAATAACACCTGATTACGCTCAATTACATTACAGCCATATTGTGAATCTTATATCCCATAGATCTCAAATAAAAAATTATATATAGATATGATAGGGATAAATACACTAACTGTGCCTTCATCTAAACCAAGATGTAATAATATTACAGTATAAAATATGGGCAAGGTCAGAGTTTAC
Organism: Discoglossus pictus; assembly: GCA_027410445.1. Classification (NCBI taxonomy): domain Eukaryota; kingdom Metazoa; phylum Chordata; class Amphibia; order Anura; family Alytidae; genus Discoglossus; species Discoglossus pictus. Next base: position 114,141,701 of record CM050167.1, on the reverse strand, counting down.
CAAAAAGAGCCAAATGCCTAACCATGGATAACTCATAAGAAGGGGTAGGGAAAACATATATATATATATATATATATATATATATATATATATATATATATATATATATATATATATATATATATATGTATATATATATATAGAATATACAGAGGACCAGTGATTGTGTGAATGGACCTATTTTTCTAGGATAATATAATATAAAAACAACCTGGATAGGTAAGGGGGCGTTACCGGATATGCACACGTGAGCTGATGCTCGTGTAGTCCGATGGAGGAGCCCACGCTGGACTTTGGTATTCCATAAACCGTCTCCCTCAGCCCTTCCCAAGGCACAATTCCTCTAAGCCAGATTTAAACTGCAGGCATGGGATCGGCAGCATGGGACCGGCAGCATGAAGAGCATGGCCGTTTAGTTATATGAGAGCAAGTCATTTTAGCAGGCGTCTCCAAACCCTGCTCCATTCTCTAGTTCTTCCTGCTGGGTGGACACTGCCTGGATAACAGTGTACAGAGGCTGATTTTGCCTCTATCACCTATGTCTAGACCCAGCATTTGCCCCCGTTTTGGATGTCCCGTGAGCGGTGAGAGCGCACGAAAAAAGGGGAAACAAGCTTTGTGAAGATACCGGAGGGGGGCAAGCTAAGTACAGCAGTGAGTTGGAGAATGCCAGGTGGAGAACGCCAGACTGCGGGCCTGCAGAAAGGAGCTCTCACTACACAGAGCATTGGACATTCCAGGCCTCTCACCGCCGTTGGTGCAGCTATTAGCTGATAACAGCTTGAGGTCGTGAGGTCGGGTAAGGCTCTAATAGAGCACCCTTTATATATAAACATTGACTTTTATCTGTAAGGCCCTAAGACATTTATTTGCAAAATACATATACAGGTCCTATAAAGGATATAAGGTCCTGTCCATTAAGCAAAGGACTTGGAGTATAACCTAACTGCTCCTTGACAGACCTCATGCAGAGTCTATACATTGAATGGGGAAAATTGTATTGACCCATATTATAAAGGTAGCAATATTAATAAGGTTAAAAGGAATTATGGAATAAAGGACTTTGATTGGGCTCCACTATTTGACTAAAGGAGGACTAAAGGACCTAATCCTTAAAAACAAGGTGACCTGGTTCCAAACCTTTTTACTACCTATAATTGGGAAATAAGACCCTGAATATATAAAAGAATAAAATATTCCCAATTAAAAGAATCTGACCAGGACCACACCTATTTATAAGTGGATCTGGAAATCCCCCCATTTTATATCATCCTTTTTCCTTTGGAACATCTTAGGAACTTGATTCTCGCAAAAATTTTTACACAATGCCTCCGAAAAACAAAAATAAAGATAAAATAAGATCACCTCCCAAACCCAAACTATTTTTTTCGCCTAAAATGGCGCAAAAATCTACGGAGATATCCCTTTTGGCGTCCCCAATAGGGGATAAATCTACAGAGGCATATGTAGATAATACGGTAGACACCTTTTCGGATATAAATACAGTGAATTTGGAGGATGAAATTCTCACGGTTGGAAAATTGGAAAATATCCTAGAGAAGTTCCAAAATAAATTCTTGGATGAATTTAAAAATCTAATTCTGTTAAATATCAAGGCAACACAAGAAAACACAGCTAAAATTGCAGTATTGGAATGATCCTGTGAATCAATTAAAAAAGAACAAACCTCTTCCAAAGAAACCATCAAAATAATGGATGGGAAAATAAAGGCATTAGAAAATAAGGTGGACTTACTTGAAGATAGATCAAGAATTAACAATTTGAAAATACGTGGGATTGATGAAAAAATATCTAAGGAGGAACTGGACTTATATCTCACTAAATTATTTTCATATCTAGTGCCGGACTTTGCGGATATTAAGTTCAAGTTTGATGCGGCTCATAGGCTTTCTAAGCCGAAAAATATTGATGTAGAGTTTCCTAGAGACATAATGGTAAAAATCCCCCATTTGCCATTGAAAAATCAAATATTAAAAGCTAGCTATGGGATAACAACCTTTGACCCTCCTTACTCGAACATTAAAATATTTTCGGACATTTCTACTTCCACGAGAAATAAAAGAAGGCATTTTCTTTCCATCACGCAGAAACTGAGGGAAAAAGAAATTCCATATAAATGGGCTTTTCCCATAGGTCTTTCAATCTTAAGAGACTCTAGATGATACAAAATTACAACACTTAAAGAGGGGGAAGACCTTTTAAGTAAATGGGATTTTTGAGATTTTTTCCTTAATGGTATCCGGTGGGGTCGCTAAATCTCCATAATTGGGAATGTATTCCACCCCTATCTCAAAATCCCCACCCCTATTCTTACCCTTTTTTTTTTTTTTCTCTTTTCTCTACTTCCCCTTCTCTTATGATGTATTGGCTATTCTACCCTTAAAACTCATGGATCGTTATAATTAAAGTGTTTGAGATTGTTTATTGCCTTTCCTTTTAGGAAATTGCACAGTACTTTTGTAATGAATGCACTTTAAGTCTATTATGTAACATGTGGATTAATGGAGGTAATATGTTTTATAGATAGGTGATTTTTTATAGATATTTATTGATGACACGTAATATTATTTGGTTGCTGACCAGCATATGATTGTATTGGAATTACAGGGGGATTTGTAGAATTTTTTTTAGATGCACAAATTAATATAAGTGTTAAAACGAGAATAAGAGAATAATTGAAATAATTATTCACGTAATTTTATGGTAATTTGCACATTAATACTTTATACATTAATTGTTGTAATGAACATATTGATTTTTTTTTAATATTGACAACTTTGAGGACACACAAAATTAAATAATGGTTGAGTAGCACATGATTGTAATAAAAGCACAAGGGGGATTTGTAGAACTAATTTAGTTAATGCATGAATCAAGAAGAGTGATAGGGCAAGAAAAAGAAATGATTTGTGAAACCAATTTTATTATGGTATTTTTGCACATTCACGATTTTCAACTTAATTTAAGGAATATTATCTGCAGATTAAAAAGGTTGCAATATATTATAAACATAACATTATAAATTTTAGAATGATCCAGGAAAATGATGAAGATTATGAAAATTATGAAAATTATAAAAGTGAATAAAAATGGAAGCATATATGGAAGTGGATAATGGAAGGGTAGCAGAGAGGGGGGAGAAAGGGAAGAAAGGGAGGATAGAAGAGAGGGGTATACTTATAATTGGAAATTTTTTAGGTAATATTATTAATCAATAGAAATGGTCAGGTAAAGAGAGCTTATCCCGGACTAAAATGCTCGGATAGAGTAGGGGGAAAAGAAGCATAATTGGGGAGGGAAGAGAGATGGGTGGGAATAAAGAGGGGAATCTAGATACATTAAAGATTTATAGGCGTGGGGAAACCTCCATGGAGGACTTCACATATCCTTTCATCGTTTACGCCCATAGGTTATGAAATTAGGTGGCTGAAGTTGTAACCCCCTCTGAAGGGGTGAGGATTGAATGGATAGATTGGACCAATATGGTTTAAAGAGAGAATGTTGTAAGTCTGGAAGTGTGGATGTAGCCAGGGGGTGTGGGAGGGTGGGTGGGGGGGAGGTCTCAGAGGAGGGAGGAGAATGTCGGGTTTGAAGATAGCGAGTTACAACGTTAGGGGATTAAATTCTCCATCAAAGAGAACCTCTATTGCCAGAATGCTGATTAAAACAAACCCAGACATTGTACTAATTCAGGAATCCCATTGGGATAAAGGAAGGACATTTCACATGGCCAAACATAGATTCCAACAAGTATTTAATGCGTGCCAAAAAAAAAAAACTCAGGAGGAGTTTTAATGATGTTTAATAAAAATTTAAAATTAAAAGAAGAATTAGTGGTTCTGGATGGAAATGGCGGGTATATTATTTGGGTAGGGGAGATAAATGGCGAACATATGTCAATAGTAAATGTATATGCCCCAAATAATAAACAAAATATATTTTTGAAGGGCGTATTAAAGAAACTGGACAAGATTTCTATAGGAGGACGTATTTTGGGTGGAGACTTCAATATGACTCCTGATCCTAAGATGGACAGAAGTTATAAAAAGACTCCTAAAAACTATAAACACATAGAAAAAATAGCTCAGGACTTCTCCAAATTATTGGTGAAAAAACATTTGTATGATACATGGCGCCTTATAAATACAACTGAGAGAGATTACACCTACTACTCTGCATCTCATAAGATGTATTCACGAATTGATAATATTATAGTGAATGAGACTCTGTTAAATGCAATTCAATCAGTTAAAATTGGTTTAATAACCATCTCGGACCATGCTCCAGTTACCCTTCAAATACAGGAAAAGGGTGCGGCTAAATCCAGTAGGGCATGGAGAATGGATGATAAAATTTTTGAAGACAAGGAAAGACTAAATTTTATTAGAACAGAAATTAAAACATTTTTGGAAATTAACTTGGGGTCAGTTCCATCAAATATAACAATTTGGAACACATTAAAAGCATATACAGTATAAGAGGGATATTAATCAAGATTAAAAGCATTTGGGTTAAACAGAGAGGATTGTCCCTACGACTTCTACATGTAAAATTGTATCAATTGGAACAAGAAAATAAAATAAAAATAAATGACATCCTTACCCAAGAGATAAAAACAATTTGGAATGAAATTAATAAAATAAACCAAAAACGCTTAGATAAGAGTTTATGGCGATTACAACAAAAAATCATTTCATTTCGATAATCGAATAGGGAAAGACCTTGCGAGCAAAATTAAAAAGCAAAACTATCAAAATTATAATATCCACTACCTGGAAAAACAGGGAATAAAAATTTTTAAGCCTAAAGAAATTACTGATCAATTTGCGAAATTCTATCAATCCTTGTATAATTTAAGCTAGGAAGAAAATTTTATAACACCAAATTGTAAAGACATAACATTATTTCTAGATCAGATTGACTTTCCAGTAATCTCAAAGGAGGAAAAGGAAGCATTAAACAGCCCAATAACGGAAGTAGAAATTACTTGTGTTATTAAAAATTTAAAAAATCATACGGCACCAGGCCCAGATGGCTTTTCTACAACTTATTATAAAATATTTGAGGAAGGGTTAATGCCAACTATAGTAGCCTCATTTAATGAAATTAAAACCACAGGAACGTTTCCACCAGAGATGCTTAGAGCCAATATAATTACTATACCAAAACAAAATAAGGAAGCATACACTTGTAAAGACTTTAGACCAATTTCGGTTATGAATATAAACACTAAAATATATGCTAAGGTTTTGGCCTTAAGACTTACAGAAATATCTAAATCATTAATAGTGTCCGATCAAACAGGGTTTGTCCCAGGGAGGCAGGGTTCCGATAATTCCCATAAACTGATTCACTTAATAACTTATGCGAGGAAAAAAGATATTCCCACCCTATTCCTATCAATGGATGCCGAAAAAGCATTCGACAGGGTAGGGTGGGATTTTATGATGCAGACCCTCCATAGATATGGGTTTGACGCCTTTGCATCGAAAGCCATAGCTGCTTTATACAAGGCTCCCTCGGCATCGGTTTTGGGAAAAGGTGTACAATTAGATTATTTTACGGTAACAAATGGAACCCGTCAGGGTTGTCCGCTGTCTCCCATTCTATTCGCCTTGATCCTAGAACCTCTTGCCATAGCCATTAGGGCTTCATCGGAATTTAAAGGGATTAGATTAGGCAAAAAGGAATATAAGATCTCCCTCTTTGCGGATGATGTAGTAGTCTATATGGAGCAACCTCATTTATCTATGAAGGAGCTGATGGAAATTATTGCTAACTATAGTAAGGTGTCGAATTACAAATTAAATATAGGGAAATCTGAAGCCTTGAGTATTAATATTCCAGAGAACGATGTAGAGTGCCTAATTAACACGTATCAGTTAGCTCATACAAAAGGATTTACACATCTGGGAATTAACTTTAGTGTGGACTTACGAAGCATTCAAGCTTCCAACTTATATAAAATAATAACTTATATAAAACATCTAAAGAGCTTATTGAGAATTGGCCGGTCAATCAAATCTCCTTCTCTGGTAGAATCGCATCAGTCAAGATGTCTTTTCTTCCTAAACTCAATTATGTACTAAGATCCTTCCCCTTTCCAATTCCAAGCCAATGGTTAGCTAAATTCCAGAGGTTGATTGATAGATATATTAATAAAAATGGTCAGATCAGAGTGAAAAAGGTAATAATGAGTAGAAAATGTATAAAAGGTGGCATTGCATACCCAATGGTTTCTCACTATCAGGAAGCAATCAAATTAGCGCAATATATAAAGTGGAGTCAACCTCTTTCCATTCATCCGGAGAATCAGGTGTTAAGCGATATGCTCAACAACATTGATCTCAATGCCCTTCTGTTTACCCCAAAACTAGCATTATCATATATCGACCCGAGAGCAACTCTTTTGACTGCAATGGTAAAAGAGTGGATAAAAATGAATAAAAAATTTAAATTCCTAGAGAAGTATAGTGAACTTACTCCCTTGACAACATTAGCATGTTTCAATTATATTTACCTAGAACCAGAATGGAAAGACAAGGGAATATATCTATTGGGTCATATTTTAGATAAAGATAAAGGTAAAATATTAGATTATAATATGCTAAAGAAGAAATATAATATTTCAACTAAACTTTGGTTTACTTCATACAAACTGTCACAAGTTTTGAAAGATAGAATTAAAGACATTAACCGACATAGCTTAAACAACTTCGAAACATTAATAATGTCCCAAAATAATTGACACTTGAGTTCAAAGTGTAGTGAGATTATCTATAAGCAAACACAGACGGATACAACTAAATCTATGGATCTCTGGGCTAAAGACATGCAGTTAAGGATATCCAAAGAGTCATGGCAACAAGCTATAAAATCCTTAAATAGGTTTGTTAAAAATGTAAACCAGAGAGAAATCCAATTTAAATTACTTAATAGATGGTATTGGGTCCCCTCCAAAATGTACTTTATATCATTTAACCCAGAAACCAAACTATGTTGGAGGAATTGTGGGAAATCAGCAGCTATGTTTCATATATGGTGGGAATGTCCTATATCCCTTCTACTTTGGGAAGAGTGCTTTGAATATTTATCTAATATACTCAAGACTGATATTATAGCAAATCCACAGACAGCGTTGTTTAATTTGTTTCCTCCTAAGTTGGAAATAAAAAAAATAAAGCGTTTATGACTCAAATTTTTCAGGTAGTTAAAACTGCAATTGCACGCAATTGGAGGAAAGATGCTCTTCCAAAACTATCTGAAATATTGGTCATGTTGGGATATAATCGGGAATTAGAGAGAGATTTTAATATTGCATTTCAGCTAAAACAGGATCCTGTAAAATGGGCCATTTGGGATTCCATTTCTAATTAACCCCTGCGGAGGTACCTCACTACTACATCATGTTTTCCCCGGCAGAACATTCCTTCCCTGGCCCTTCTCCACCTTCCCATTCCAACCTGGCTAGAATGTCTGAGAGATGATAGGGTGGAAATCAGGTGTATGAAAGGTATTTAAGAGATAAAGCTCAATTGGTTGACTTCTTCACTAGGGTGAAAATTTCTCAACCAAAATTTAAAAGTTAGGAATCAAATTACAGCTCTTTTTGTATATTCAATACATTGACTCACTTAAGGCCCTACATTAGTAATAAACATAATAAAGCCAAATTAAAAATAAGGTTCTCCCACACATCTGCTAATAAAAAAGCCCCCTGTAGTCCAGGTGGATACCTTGATCTTAAAAGGCCTGGTAGGATAGAGGAGGTTAGAAGTTAATATGAGCCGGGTCTCTCGGGATATAAATGTTGTGAGGGGAAAAGAGGCTATTAAAGAAATCAATAAGTGTAGGGAGAATGTCCTTTAGAGTTAAAATTTCAGGAAATATGTTACTATGACTAATTAAGAGAAAGGGCACGAAAATGTGTTTGTTTTTAGATATGAATTGATTGTGTAATGTATTGTATATGCAACTATGTAGATCTTGTATATTTGTAAAAAAAAAAAAAAAAAAAAAAAAAATAATAATATAAAAACAACCTGGATCTATGAATTCCATATTCAATCTGAACCAGAGTGAAAAATAAGTAACAGTCAAACTTAAGGGAAAACATAGTAAAAACACTCCTAGAGCAGAAATATTTCTAAAAAGATTGTGGTATAATTAACTCTGGAGTGGATATACTTTATTCTTTATACGTTTCATTCTATTTAGAGACTTTGCACTTTCAAAGGCCCTCTGTACAACTTTAGGGTTATGTCCTTTATACAAACATTTATTTTTCAAGTGCTCAGTCTCTTTTGCAAAGTCACAAAGTTTAGTGCAATTCCTATGCACCTTTTCAAACTGGCCATAGGGGATATTCTTGATCTATCTTGGATTATGGTTACTTTTGGCATGCAAATAACTATTTGTATTTGTTGGTTTGGTAAATAGTTTGGTAATAAATTACGTACCTTCCCCTGTTAGGTCCACATCTAGAAATGGTACTGATACCGGGTCTGTATGCATGGTAATTTTTTAGTTCATATCATTGGCATTAACATATGCTAGGAAATCTGCAATTGATGTTTTCCCATTTTCGTCCCAAATGAGTACAATATCATCAATACTACTTTATGATATTGTCTGAGAAGGGATTATTTTCCCAAATTAACAGATCCTCCCACTGTCCCATGAAAAGGTTTGCAAAACTCAGGGCAAACAATGCCCATGGCTGTACCTGTAGTCTGTAAATAAAAAAAAACTACCCTCAAACAATAAATTATTATGTGTGAGGATAAATTCTATAGCTTCACAAATAAGATTCACTTGAGTGGATTTAATATTGTCAAACTGTTTTAAAAAAAAATCTGGTGGCTGACACCCCTACATTTTGTGGGGTGGATGAGTATAGAGCTGACAAATCTAAAGTGACCCTTCTATATGTATATGCCCACTTTTGTTCCAGTAGGACCTACAATAGATGGGAAGTGTCATGGGGAATGGAGGGGCTAAGTTATGAAGAAAGACTAACCAAATTAAACCTATTTTCTGTAGAAAAAAGGCGTCTAAGGGGAGATATGATCATCTTATATAAATACATCTAGGGTCAGTATAAAGACTTGTCAAGGGAGCTTTTTGTGCCAAGAGGTTTTCAACTGACAAGAGGACATCCCTTGAGGTTAGAAGTAAAAAGATTCCACCTTAAAGAAAGAAAAGGGTTCTTCACAGTAAGGGTTGATAATCTGTGGAATTCTCTACCAGAGGAAGTGGTGACAGCGGATTCGATAGATAACTTTAAAAGGGGGCTGGATTTATTTCTAATTAAAAAGGGAATTCAGGGTTTTACTGTCTAATTAGAGAGTATTGATCCTGGGAGAAATCTGATCACCAGTATCTGTGTTCAGGAAGGAATAAAAACATTTTTCCCTTTCAGACAATTGCTTGTTTTTCACTTGTTTTCACTTGTTTTGTTTTTTTTCTTCTGTTTGCCGCCTTATTTAATAATTAAAAAATTATAATAATATATATTTTTTAAAATAATTGATTAATAATTAATCAACAACTAATTAATTAATAACTAATCTGCATATTGCAGATCAGAGAAGATCTTAAAAGGTTGAACTTGATGGACTGAAATTCTTTTTTAAACCTCAATTACTATGTAACTATGTAACTATGTAACATGACTGAACAAGAAAAATACAACTTTAAAATAAACTTTACATTAGGTGTTAATGTTCCTTTAGTACTAGTATTCATTTTACAAACTCACCAGTGATCCAGACACAAAGTAGTAATAGAAAGAAATCTGTGGAAGAAAAAAAAACAGCCAGTGTCAATCTGACACCCCTAAAAGTAGTGCATACAATTTTCTGAATCACACAGATGTCACTATTTAGGCATATTAGAATAACATTCTAAATCCCTTAGGGGAGTTACTTCAGACAATATGAATGTCTAATCTAGATATCTTTTGGATTCCTTCACACTCACCTCTCAGTAGATATTTTCGTTCAGATCTCATCCTGGTAGATGGCTTGAACAAATGAAGCCCAGAGAGCAGGAAAATAAATACTTACTGAGATAAGGAAATGGAGAAGTATTTATGCCTTTATCTGTAATAAATCTAGAGACTACTATATCTAATGACTGATCTGTCATACATCATTCATGCTTTATCTAGTTTTCTGAATCATGAATTGGATATAGCTCCCTTGATTTGAAAGGGGAAGTTGCTCTGAGGTACAGAGCAATGTGATCTGGCCCAAAATGGGCAAGAAGAGTGCTAGGGAAGCATGAATATAAACTAGGGTTCAATCTTATTAGATGTGCTTTTCCTTTAACCCAGGGTTTTTTTATGTTTAAAAAGTAGAGTTAAAAAGCGGCGGAGCAAATTCTATAAGAATATTAGTAGGAGTATGCTATAAAACCCCAAATATAATTGAAAGTGAGGAAATTCAATTATTGTTACGGATTAGAAATGCAGCTAAGCATGGGCAAGTTCTAATAATAGGAGATTTTAATTACCCTGAAATAAACTGGATAAATGAGACCAGCAGTTCAGCTAAGGGGAGCAGGTTCTTGAGTACACTAAGAGATCATTATCTGGCCCAGGTTATACAAGAGCCTACTAGAAATGAGGCTATCTTGGATTTAGTTATCACAAATAATATTGATACAGTATCAAATGTTAAAATAGGGCAATCTTTGGGAAACAGTTATCACAACACAGTTTCATTTGAGATTGAATTAAAAAAACATAACTGTAAGGGGCCAACGAAAACTCTTAATTTTTAAAGCGCAGATTTTAATGGTCTAAGGGCAGCAATACAAAGTATAGACTGGGACAGAGAACTGATGGGTAAAAATACTGAACATAAATGGACAACGTTCAAATCGTTACTAAATAAACATAGTTATCACCATATACCAAGTGTGAATAAAAGTAGAAGGAGTAAATCCCAACCCATATGGCTTAGCAATGAATTAAAGATGAAGATGAGGAGTAAAAAAGAAGCGTTTCAATGATACAAACAAGAGGGGACAGAGACTGCTTTATGTAAGTACAAGGAAATCAACAAGGCATGCAAAAGGGTGATTAGACTGGCTAAAATCAAAAATGAAAAGTTAGTTGCAAAGGAGAATAAGATTAACACTAAATATTTTTTAAATATATTAATGGGAAGAAGGCGAGGAAGGAAGCTATAGGAACATTACAATGTGACACAGGCCGTCTGATAATTAGTGACCAGGAAAAGGTAGATGAGCTAAATAGATTCTTTTCTTCGGTATACACAAGGGAGGTACCAGTGGTTGGGTCACTGCAACATAATGGAGATACACTACCTTCACCAAGAAATCCAAAAGAGGTTCGAAAAAATAAACGTTAATAAAGCCCCAGGTCCTGATTTAATACATGCAAGGGTACTGAGTGAACTGGGCTCTGTAATAGCAAAACCATTATATCTAATTTTTCAGGATTCACTCAACACAGGGTCTCTACCAGATGACTGGAGAAAGGCAGAGATGATACCTATATTTAAGAAGGGAGCAAGAGCAAATGCGGGGAATTATAGACCAGTGAGTTTCACTTCGGTAGTGGGAAAGCTTTTAGAAGGGTTAATAAGGGATAATATACAGGAATATGTCTATTCAAACAGGATTATAAGTAGGAGCCAACTTGGATTTATGAAGCATAGGTCATGTCAAACAAACCAAATTAGTTTCTATGAGTAGGTTAGTAGTACTTGGATCAAGGCAACTCAGTGGATGTAGTCTATTTGGATTTTGCAAAGGCTTTTGATACAGTGCCACATGGGAGACTATTGAGCACACTAAGGGATACAGGAATCGCCATGAATATTTGCTTATGGTTTGAGAGCTGGCTAAAAGACAGGAAGCAAAGGGTTGTGGTAAATGGAACATACTTCGATTGGACTAATGTGGTAAGTGGGATTCCTCAAGGTTCAGTATTAGTCCCCTCCTTTTTAACATATTTATTAATGACTTGGAAGGGGCATTGGAGTGTGGAGTTTCCATTTTTCCTGATGACACAAAGTTGTGCAAGGTAATTAAATCAGAAAATGATGTACTTTTCCCCCAAAAGGATTTTGCATAAATAAGAGGAATGGGCATCTAAGTGGCAGATGAGATTTAATATGAATAAATGCAAAGTTATGCATCTGGAAAGGAAAAATAGCCATGCAATTTATAATATTAACGGAGCAAATCTAGGGGTATCAGACATTGAAAGGGATTTGGGAGTACTTGTGGACGAGCGCCTAGGTAACAGATCAAGCAGCATCTGCAAAGGCAAGTAAAATATTAGCATGTATTATGAAGGGTATAGAAGCCAGGGAAGCAAATATAATTCTCCCACTATACAAATCCCTAGTTTGCCCTCACTTGGAATATGGTGTACAATTTTGGGCACCACTACATAAAAATGACTTTTTAGAGCTGAAAAATGTACAGAGAGGGGCAATAAAGCTAACAAAGGGAATGGAGGGCCTAAGTTATGAAGAAATGCTAACAAAATGAAACGTATTTACTCTAGAAAAAAGGGGTCTAAGATGGGATATGATTACCCTATATAAATACAGCCAGGGTCAGTATAAAGATTTGTCAAGGGAACTTTTTGTGCCAAGAGGTTTTCAACTGACAAGGGGACATCCTTTGAGATAAGAAGTAAAAAGATTTCAACTTAAAGAAACAAAAGGGTTCTTCACAGTAAGGGTGGTTTATCTGTGGAATTCTCTACCAAAGGAGATGGTGACAGCGGATTTGATAGATAACTTTAAAAAGGGATTGGATATATTTTTAAATAAAAAGGGCATTAAGGGCTATCCTGGATAAATAGAGAGGGAGTATTGATTCAGGGATGATTGCAATCGCCATTATCTGGGGTCAGGAAGGAATTTTATATTTGTTTCCCTGTTGAGACAATTGGCAAAGTTTCACTGTTTTTTTTTTTTTCTGTTCGCCTTCCTCTGGATCAATTAACAATAAATCTGCTTATTGCAGATCAGAGGAGATCTAAAAAGGTTGAACTTGATGAACTAAAGTCTTTTTTTAACCTAAATTACTATGTTAACTATGTAACTATGTAAAAGAATTTGAAGTGAGTCTGCTAACTACTGTAAAACTAATGATGCTGTGGAAACCTTGCAGAAATAAAGAGTGGAGGCATAAATCTTCCAAAATATTAATAGGGATGTGCTGTATATTCTTGAATACACGTTAAAGTGAAGAAATGCTACTGTTTATTGGAAATGCTGTAAAGCATGATTATGTTCTAATAATGCAAGAATAAAAATACAGTTAAGGGGGAAACCTGGGGAAACATAAATGATAATACCGTCTCATTTGAAGTAAATTTTTAAAAGAAGTTGGGGGGCAGAAGAAAGAGACCTGACCCCTCCCCTTACATTGACTCCACCCCATAGTATAGACTCCTCCCCTTCACTTTAGGTTTGCCCCCTATATATCCCAACCAATAAACTACTATAAATACCCCCCCCCCCCCGCCCAGGGGTCTATACATGACACCATTACATAGGACACTATTAATCCCTAGAATAACACTATAAGTGCCATGAGGGTCCTCCTGGACCTTCATGGCACCAAGTCTAAACACTATGAATCCCCCCTCTACCCTATTAACCTCCCATCTACACTCTTAACCCCTATACTACCTACCTAACACCCTAATAAATTCCCTTTTAAACGGATAATAAAAAAAAAATCCTAAATTAATGAAAAAAATACATTACAGAAAATAAAAAAGCCTACATTACACAAAGTAAAAAACATAATTTACTGAAAATAAAACAACCTAGAATTACACAAAATAAAAAACATAATTTACTGAAAATATAAAATACCTAGAATTACACAAAATAAAAAACATGATTTACTGAAAGCAAAAAAACTAGAATTAAAAAAAACATTACATCAAATCAAAAAGACTACATTAGAGTTTGATAAAAACATACATTACATACACTAAAAACCCTCTAATTACACCTAAAACAACCCCCTTTCCTAAATCTACAATAGGGTAAATGAGCCCACTCACCTTGCCCAAATGCAACTACAGTTTTCTTGCCTTCATCCCTAGCATAAGGGCCCATCCTTCATTGCCGCAGGTCCGGCGTCCGGCACCCCTAGAATAAAAAGAAACATTAAAATTAATAAATAAATAAATAAATAAACACAACATATAATCAATATCTCCCCCCTTCCCTATCTCTCTCCCTCCCTATCTTTCTCCTCCCTCCCCATCCCTCTCCCTATGTCTCTCTCCCTCCCTAACTCTCTCCCTCCCTCCCTATCTTTCTCCTCCCTCCCTACCCATCTCTCCCTATCTCCCCCTATCCCTCTCCCTTTATCCCTCTTTCCCTATCCCCCATCCCTCTCCCTATATCCCTCTTTCCCTATCCCCCTCACTCTCCCTATCTCTCTCTCTCCCTCCCTATCTTTCTCCTCCCTCCCTAACTCTCTCCCTATCTATCTCTCCCTATCTCCCCATCCCTCTCCCTATATCCCTCCTTCCCTATCCCCCATCCCTCTTCCTATATCCCTCTTTCCCTATCCCCCTCACTCTCCCTATCTCTCTCTCTCCCTCCCTATCTTTCTCCTCCCTCAATAACTCTCTCCCTATCTATCTCTCCCTATCTCCCCCATCCCTCTCCCTATATCCCTCTTTCCCTATCCCCCATCCCTCTCCCTCCATATCTCTCTCCCTCCCTATCTCTCTCCCTCATCTCTCTCCTCCATCCCTATCTCTCTACCTATCTCCTCATCCCTCTCCCTATATCCCTCTTTTCCTATCCCCTATCTCACTCCCTATCTCTCTCTCCTTTACTTCTCTCCCTCCCTATTTCTCTCCATCCCTATCACTCTCTCCCTCACTATCCCTATCCCACTATTTCTCTCTCCCTCTACCCCTCTATCCCCCTCCATCCCTCTCCCTATCTCTCTCTACCTTCCCCTCCATCTCTCTATCGCACTCTCCATCCCTCTCCCTTCCCCATCTATCTTTGTCCCCCTCCCTATATTTCTCCCTATCCCTTTTCCATATCTCCCTCTATCCCTCTCCCTATCTCTCTCTCCCCCTTTCCTACATATCTTCCTCCCTCCCTATCCCTTTTCCCTATCTCCCACTATCCCTCTCGCTATCTCTCTCTCCACCCCTCCCTATCTCTCTCTATCTATTCCCTATCTCTCTCTGTCCCTATCTCTCCCTTTCTCTCTCTATCTCACTCTTTCTCTAGCTCACTATATATGCCTCTCTCTCTCTCCCTATCTATCACTCTCTCTCCCTATCTATTCCTTTCTTTAACGTTCTCTCTATCCCTGCCTATCTCTCTATCTCTCCCATTCTCTCTCTCTATCTCCTTCTCTATCACTCTCTGTCTAGCTCTTTATCTATGCCTCTCTTCCCCTACCAATCCCGTTCTCTCTCCCTATCTCTTTCTCTATTCCTCTACCCCATCTATCCCCCTATCTCTCTATCCATCCCTCTCTCTAATCCCTCTGCCCCACCTATCTCTCCCTTACTCTCTCTCTATCCCTCCCTCTCACTCTATGCCTCCTTTTCTCTTTCTCTATCCCCCCGCTCTCTCTATATCCCCCTCTCTCTATCCATCTGTCTCTCTCTTACCCCTCTCTCTATCTCTAACTATCCCTCTCTCTACCTATCCTCCTATCTCTATATATCCCCTATCTATTAATCCCACTCTCTATCTATCATCTCTTTCTATCTCTCTATCCTTTTCTTCCTATCCCTCTATTCCTCCTCTATCTATCTCCTTTCTCACTCTCTATCTGTCCCCATCCCTCTATCTACCTATCTCTCTCTATAATCTATCCCTCTATCTCTCTCTCCCCCTCCTCTACCTCTCTACCTCCCCCTCCTCCTCTCTCTCTCTCTCTCCCCCCTTCCTCGCTCTCTCTATCTCCACTTCCTCTCTCTCTCCCTTCCTCTCTCTCTCTCTATCTCCCCTCCTCTTTCTCTCTATCTCCCCTCCTCTTTCTCTCTCTATCACCCCCTCATCTCTCTCTCTCTATCTCCCTCTCCTCTCTCTCTATCTCCCTCTCCTCTCTCTCTCTATCTCCCTCTCCTCTCTCTCTCTATCTCCCCCTCCTCTCTGTCTCTATCTCCACCTCCTGTCACTCTCTATCTCCCCCTCCTCTCTGTCTCTATCTCCACCTCCTGTCACTCTCTATAACTCCCTCCTCTCTCTCTCCCTCCTCTCTCTCTCTCTCTCCCTCCTCTCTCTCTCTCTCTCCCTCCTCTCTCTCTCTCCCTCCTCTCTCTCTCTCCCTCCTCTCTCTCTCTCCCTCCTCTCTCTCTCTCCCTCCTCTCTCTCTCTCTCCCTCCTCTCTCTCTCTCCCTCCTCTCTCTCTCTCCCTCCTCTCTCTCTCTCCCTCCTCTCTCTCTCTCTCTCTCCCTCCTCTCTCTCTCTCTCTCTCTCTCTCATCTCTTTCTCTTTCTCCCCCTCTCTCTGCCTCCCCCACTCTCTCTCTCTTTCTCCCCCTCTCTTTCTCCCCCTCTCTCTCTTTTTCCCACTCTCTCTCTATCTCCCCTTCCTCTCTCTCTCTGTCTCCCCCCCCTCTGTCTCTCCCTCTCCTTTTTCTCTATCTCTCCCTCCATGACCTACCTAGAGAGGCCCGCGGGTAAGCCCGGCTGGAGAGAGACGCGGTCAGGCTCAGCTGAAGAGGGCCGCTGTTGGGACCAGCTGGAGAGGGCCGTGGTCAGGCCCTGATTCAGAAGCCTGCAGTAAGGCCCAAATGAGGAGGGTAAGAGAGGGGGTAAAGAGACACGGGGGGGGGGGGAAAGAGACACAGGGGAGGGAGAGGGGGCAAGGAGACACAGGGGAGGGAGAGATAAGCAAAGAGACACAGGGGATGGAGAGAGGGAAAAGACAGATAGGGGACGGAGAGAGGCAAGAGTCACAGCCCACCTGGAGGCCCTGGGGCTGTGAGTGACCTGTAACAGGGCTCTGGGGCTGCAGGACCCCTGTGATGAGTACCTGGGGTGGAGGAGGCATGGTGGGAATAGAGAGGGTGAGGGAGAAATAAGGAGGGAATAAAAAGGATTTTCACAAACCATCTTCCTCATTATAACCTCATGCTTTCTCAGTCACTCTTATACTGTCTCTACACATAATGTCTTCAATAATATTACTATCTCACCTTCCCTGCTTTCCTCTCCTTTTCTTTGCTCCCATGAGCTCCTCTCCTTCCTCCAGTCACTATCTCTTCCCTCCCCTAAAGCTGAAAAGCAGAAATGTTCCTTTAAGTCCTTTTCCCCATGTACTTTTACTCTCTCTACTTCTTCTGATGGCTTGTGGAGCTATATCCCCTAACCCAGGCCCCTCACTCATTCCCACCTGCTAACAGCCACACAGAGTCCCCAGGGTAGCAAATACCCAAAATACCCATAATCTAATTCCCATCACTTGCCACAAACCATCTACTTTGCCCTTTTCCTGTGCCCTCTGTAATGCAAGGTCTGTTTGCAATAAACTTACCTTCATTCATGATCACTTCATTTCCAACTCCCTCAATTTACTGGCTATCACGGAAACCTGGCTCACACCATCTGACTCTGCCTCCCCTGCTGCACTCTCTTATGGTGGTCTACACTTCGTCCACACTCCTAGACCTGGAAACAAACAAGGTGGAGGTGTGGGCATACTACTATCCTCTCGCTGCACTTTTCCCTGCATACCCCCTGTTCCATCCCTCCAATTCTCATCTTTTGAAGTCCACACTTTCCGCATCTTCTCTCCCATCCCTCTGCGAGTAGCTGTGATTTATAGCCCGCCTGGATCACCCTCCCAATTTCTGGACAACATTGCCGTCTGGCTCCCTCACTTTCTCTCCTCCAATATACCTTCACTCATTCTTGGCGATTTCAACATGGCCACTGACACACCCACCTCCTCAACAACTGCAAAATTACTTGCGCTTACCTCTTCCCTTGGCCTCTCACAATGGACAGATTCAGCAACTCCCAGTGGTGGACACTCCATTGACCTTATTTTCACCAATCTCTGCACTATCTCCAACCTTGACATCTCCTCACTTCCCCTATCTGACAACCATCTGCTAACTTGCAACCTCACCTCATTTTCCGCTCACCACCCTTCTTCAAATCCTGCCACCAGAACACACAGAAACCTGCAAGCACTCAACCCACAACAATTTTCAAAGGTACTAAAACCCTTTCTCAGACCACTCACCACCCTTGTCTGCCCCGACATCCCCACTTCACAATACAATACTACTCTAATCTCCACCCTTGACTCTCTTGCCCCCATAATCACAAACAAATGCCCTCACTCTCATCCACAACCATGGCACACTACACAAACACGCTATTTACAGAGATGCTCACGCACTTCAGAACGACTATGGAGGAAATCTCGCACTTTCGCAGACTTTCTCCACTACAAGTTTACCTTGCGCTCCTACTTCTCTTCTCTCAATCTTGCCAAACAACACTACTTCTCATCACTAATAGCAAACCTGTCCTCCAACCCTAAATGTTTATTTGCTACATTCAATACCCTCCTTTGCCCACCTCCTGCCCCCTTCTGTCTCACTGCTGATGACTTAGCCAGCCATTTTAAAAATAACATTGAAAACATCCGAAATGAGCTCTCCTCCCAGCTTGGCCCTATCCCTCCATCTTCTCCACAAACCGATAACACGCAGCCCTTACCCTTCCCAAATCCCTCCTCCATTATGGATTCCTTGACCCTGTAACCAAGGATGAAGTATCTACGTTATTATCAACCTCTCACCTTACAACATGTCCACATGATCCTATTCCATCACAGCTAATTCCTCCCCTAGCCACCACACTTATCCCAGCTCTCACACATCTATTCAACCTCTCCCGAAACACTGGCAAGTTTCCATCCTCTTTAAAACACGCCATAATTACATCCATTCTCAAGAAGCCCTCATCTGACCCAGCTTCTGTCTCCAACTACCGCCCTATCTCCCTACTTCCCCTGGCTTCTAAAGTGCTTGAGCGGCTTGTTTACAATTGCCTCACTCAATTTATTTCCTCAATTTCCCTTCTTGACCCTTTCCAATCTGGTTTCCGGGCCCAACACCCAACAGAAACAGCCCTCACAAAAGTCACCATTGACTTGCTAACCGCCAAATCTAAGGGTCACTTCTCCATTCTATTTCTCTTGGATCTCTCTGCTGCCTACGACACAGTTGACCACCCTCTAATCCAAACTCTCCGCTCATTTTGCATCCAGGACAAACCTCTTTCATGGTTCACATCTTATCTAAAAGATTGTACATTTAGCGTCTCCTTCTCTGGCACCTCTTCTTCCCCTCTCCCTCTGTCTGTTGGCGTTCCCCAAGGCTCTGTCCTAGGCCCCCTCCTCTTCTCCATCTACACGTCTAATATAGCGTGTTATAAGACATTTACACTTTATGTCAATTCTCCATTGTCTCTTTCACATGTTATCAAGCAGGTGGATAGATAAGATGCACTAGTATGCATCTAGTATGCATCTAGTCTCCCAGAAATATATTGGCACATAATTAATACCGAGGTCATAACATATTATTATAACCAGAGCACTCCGAAACAGACATTCCCAATATTTTTAACTGAGGAGTTAAAAGAGGAGGAAGAAATAGTTATCTAAAGCAGTGAGACAATATTCTAGGTCTTTTGGTCTTTTGCTGTTTTTCTGGTGTTTTTCCTGCTACCACCTGAGTCCTCTTCTATACCATTTTCTATCTTATCTGATGGTCCTGTATGTGGTCAAACTTGACTATCATCCTTGGCATAAACATATCCCCCTTCAAATCTTCCCTAAGATATATTACTATATCTGACTATATCAAACTCTATTCTATCTCCATTACTCTTTCTAACAATCCAATCACACAAAGAGGGATTTATTCAGTGAGAAGGGAACCTCAAGTGACAGTTGTTATCCTGTAATTCTACACATAGGGAATGTATAAAATGGTCTTAACTATCTAATTTGTAGTTAAATTTAGCCCGTATATCACAATCTGTCAATTACCCCTTTGGGAGTGGTCACAAACCCAGACTAATTAGCATCTTCATTCTGGACTGGAGATGTTAATCAATATTTTAATCTGTGCCCATATCCCCTAAAACAGACTGATTGACTTTATTCAATAATATAACCATTTATCTCTGTTACAAGATCAATTATTAAAACATCTACACAATAAACCACACTTAGCTGTACTCAACATATATAATCTTGTGTCACACACTCAACAAAACTGTCTTACATCATTATTGATTGAATTGACTAACTTTTTACATTAAATGTAATCAATTCTGATGTATGACCAACAACCAAAAAAGAGCTTGCCAACACCTAAATACAAAGGTTATTTGGCTTGTAACCTAACATGCAATATAACTAATTCTGATATATATTGCTTCAATATATATTTCTATATTCTTACTGCTATATAAAGTGTTATTCCATATTTTACTGCTTGCATGGAGTAATAGGTTATATCGCCAGTTATTAATATCATATATTTATATATAACAGATAGGCAGCTAATTGTTTATAATTTGCATATCATTTCTATATTGCACTAACCAAATATATAGACAGACTGTTAACCAATCTTTATAAGATTATATACACTGTTTATATAATTCTATAATGAAATAACCAAACATATATTGTATTAAAATAAATTGTTAATCCATATTTGATAAGTTTGTATACACTGCTAACTGATTGCTACATTGATCTAACCAAATATAAATTGTGTTAAGACTAACTGTTATCCAATCATCCCAAGATTGTAATACACGTCAGATAGATTGTATTGTTATCTAACTAAGTATCAAAGTTTACAAGTGTAAATACTTATAATTGTATATCTTTGATATTTACTGTTATACCAATAAAAGCTATTTCTGCACACAGAGTATACTTGTCATAACTTGATCTTTGAACTTAATCAATCTATACACTGTAATATTTAAGAAACTATATTAATCTATACAGTGTAATATTTACGTCATATCAATTGTATGACATTCCCCATGTTAAACTGCCCCGTTTAGAGCTATTTTGTTAACACTCCTATTGTCTGGAACCTATCTACAGCGTTAAACGAGATATTTCTGTAGGTCTAGATCTTAAACCACCAGCAGAGGTAGTGTATTGGAAATATATATTTTTTAAAAAAAGAAAAGAAAACCCTTTCAAGTGCCAAATGTGTTTAATGTCTCTACCACTGGAGATTGTCCCAGTTAAAGTCTTTGTAAAGGAATAACATGGTATGGGCCATAGCATTCTTATATTTCTAAAACTATATCACATATTCATTATTGATCCTTGATATTGATCATATACAAAGCTATAGCCCATTTTATCAATTAAACTAGTTTAAAACTTACAAGCAAATACAAAATACATATATAATAATATTATCCCATATTAAAATACTTAGATGTATGAACCATCATATCACCAGAAAAATATTGCACCCATTTCCCCCAATAGCTAGTAATACTCCAAACTGAGCCAGTAGGAAAACATGAACATCTGCAATATGCTGATCATGTAGAGGTGCTAAAATGGAAATCTTGAGTTAGAGTCTTGTTGCTCCATTTCTAAAGAAAGGCATTAGAACTGCTCAGCTTTATCCACATTGCCCACAATAGTTCAAGGTCAGGGGTGTAGGAGCCAGTATAATTCTGGGGGAAATATATAGCTCATTGTATAGACAGGCCATTAAATAGCTTATATAAACATACATACAAACATAGAAAAATCTGGGGGTGGTTTCCCCCCCCAATCCCCCCAGTTCCTACACCCATATCCAAGGTAAATATATTTATCCTTTATGAACATTTAAATATATTTTTAGAGAATGAACTGGCACATGC
Source organism: Discoglossus pictus (assembly GCA_027410445.1). Classification (NCBI taxonomy): domain Eukaryota; kingdom Metazoa; phylum Chordata; class Amphibia; order Anura; family Alytidae; genus Discoglossus; species Discoglossus pictus. The sequence continues at coordinate 114,119,755 of CM050167.1, read as the reverse complement.
AATATGTAGTAAATATATTTTGTGCTATGTGTACAGTTTGTATCCCGATATATATATATATATATATATATATATATATATATATATATATATATATATATATATATATATACAAAATGTATGAAGACAGTTTTTCAAAGGGTATCAAGGCGAGTTCAGCTAAAACATTTCCATGTAAGCAAAGCAATAGCAGATGAACAGTGAACAGTTATTCAGTTGGTTCTCTGTAACAAACATGCAGATGCAAATATCATTCAAGTTTCCAAAACATATGGAAATTAGCAGGCTAAATACCCTATCGTGTTTTGTACAGGATTTTATTGCACTATCTTTCCTTTCTGTCATTATAACCCTTATTTGTTACACAGAAATCATACTGTGCGGTGCTCAGTGCTCCTGTGTATGATTAAGAAACATTTGAACACAGAGAAAAATAATTTAGCTTTGAGCACTGTTAATTGTCACTTATCTTTGTAGAGAGAAGAATTACCAATGTAAGCAAATTATTTAATAATAAACTTATATTTATGGGATAAATATAAAATAACATATACACTCTATAATTAAAAACTAGCTTTATGACTTTTTCGCCATCCTAATAATGCTACAAGTCAGATTTTTTCATTGTACAATGGACCTTTAATCTCTGCTTGTATTTACAGTGTTATCATTGTATTCTCAAGGCGTGTTTTCTACTTATCCAAAAAACAAAGTGGACACCCACCAATACTATGAAGTGGTTGTCCTTTTTAAAGTGGTTCCAAACATAGTATAATTTAAAACCATAGTTAATAAAAAAATGTTTTTCAATTGAATGATATTACAAAAATACTTAATTTCCTACAATAAAATAACGTTCAAGTTTGCCATTTTAAGCTGCCAGTCAGCTTTTCTGATCCACCCACAAAAGGGAGTATTTCCTTTTGTTAATGAGAGATTATTACCAATAAATAGTGATTAGTCTTTGAGGTATTGGCATGTTCTAGGCACATTCCCTGAGCCTACAAAAAGTGAGTATTTAAAGGTGGTACATTTGATTTCAAAATAAGAAAGAAAACAAGTTTAGAGTAAAGCCTCCATCCCATGTCTCTTGTACAACGCTTAAATATGACAACAGAGAAATTCCATCTGTTTCCTTGTAATTTAATGGGAGGGGGAGATATGGAATTGTCCTTATATATAAATATGTCCAATTTAGATGGTTAGCCCGGTAATATTCCTTTAAATACACATATATATATTTTCTGATCTCAATATTTGATTGGTGTAGTTAGTGTCAATCTATTGGCATAACCATTTAATATGTATTAAGCAACTAGGAACTAATGAAGACGCATCAGCGTCATTATTCAAGGAAACAATGCGTGCATTTATACAGTTCATGTCATCATGCTACTCCACTCCCTCCCCTGATGTTGGTTTATTGTACTGTATTATGCACTGTTGTTCATTTGTCACAGCTTTGGCGGGGGTGCGGCATCACCTTAGGGCGGAGCTCATTAGCGGGTAAGGTATCCGGTTTAAGCCAAGGCCAGAGGTCGATTGGGCACGGGGTTCCATGGGACCTCTGGGGCTGTGATGAGCTCCATCCTTGGGAAGGTGTGCAGCTACCCGTGGTTGGTATTACATGTTATGTTAATAAAGCTGTGGCCTGATTATACCCATTCCAGTTCATGTGTCTGTTATTGGGGGAAATGGTTGGGGGTCTTTGTGAGGACCAGGTCAGCATGCACAGGTCAAAATAATGTATAAGTAAAAACATATATTGTATACATAAAACAAAAGATTGTTTTGATGCTGAAACTTAGGTTCTACTGCCTGCATACCTCTTGTGCTATCCTACAATGCTCCCCAGAGAAAGTGTGCAAGATCATCATAGTCTGCTGCTGGATTCACAATATAGTTGTTCAGACCAATGCATGGGCACATTGAAGAACCTCTTGATGAGGATATTCACAAGCCTTTTGGCAGTCCCTGCTGAGGGGAGGGTGACAGTCATATTAGCATACAAGGCACATTCATAAGTACTTTGCGTGTAAGTAAAATAAGATCTTCACATTAACATCAGTCATGTAATTTATGCACAATTACCAATAAAGTATAGGAGGCATCGATGAACCGCTACATATTACTCTTTTATAAAATGATAAACTTGGCCATCACATATATAGTTGTTAGCAATATGGGTTGTTGCTAATGTTGCTAAAACAGCTGGTCATCCCTACAACTTTCGGGACGCAAATGTGAACCCTTGCGAAGCAAGAGGCCGCGTTTGCGGAGGTGGAGGCTCTACGGCGCCTCACAACCCCTTACAAACGACCACACAAGCTGCACTTAAAAAAAAAAAGAAACACGCAATGACTAACTACTGACTCCATTACGGCCTCGCAAAAATATGACTTTAACTGACAACCCGCGCACAGCGGCAATCATTAAAAAACACAAAAATACACACAAAAATAAAATAGAAACCTTACCCACAGAAAGGGGGGACAACTAGGACCTCTGCAACACAGCTTAAACCTCTATTTTACTCAAATTTACAAAGATTAGACACTCGAAAATCCCCTAAGCGAGAGAAAAAATGTCCTCCAAAAAATGAAAACGAGGCTACACGACCCCTAAAGCATTCCAATTACGTTTTATAGATATTTAATGATCATTCATCTCAATGTTTAAATATATACCCAACCAAAGGTTAGCTATCTGTAGGTTGTTTGTATGTTAAGTCTGAATTTATCCCTATAGTCAGAGAAGATATTTTATGGGGGAACTAGTGTGTGATGATCTGCAATTCTTATGGGTCTTAAGAAGGCTTAGTTAAACTATTGAGTTTGTTTGGAATCCCCTCTGTAAGTTAGCAGGACTTTAGCCAGACACTCCCCAGTAACCTCAGACATTTTGTGGTAGCAAGAATACAGCTGGGCTGGAGATAGGTAGTTAGTTGATCAGAGTAACAACCCTGATAACCAGGAGAAATTAACTCAAGGATCCACACCATTTTCTATGTGGTTCAAAAGCAACAGATTTATTTTGAAAATGCCAACATATTTAAAGGGGATAGGAAACAAGTAGTGTATACAATACAATAAATAAATAATTACAGGAAATTTACCCCACATGGAGTAGTATCCTGTCTGGTACCTCTAATAAGCAAAATGCTGTCTCTGACTGTCTAGACCCTGAAAAGAGCGCATGGGAGATGGAATTAACTTAAAAGGATAAAAACAGATAACAATACTATAGTTTTAGTCCTTCCTGTTTAGTCTGAAGTGCAGGAGTACATAGAAAGCCATGGTAAGCCCAAAAAGTCCAACAGATAGTCCAAAGTCCAGGGCTAGCATGACATTACTCCCCCCTTCCAGTAATCCTCATGGATGACTCCAAAAATGACAATTACTTGCCTTCATGTCTGGACAAGCCATCTGCATTGCCATGGGCCTTACCACTCCAATGTTTAATTCTGAACTTATAAGCTTGGAGGGCTAAACTCCACAGCAATAATTTTCCATTGTCCCCTGCTATTAGAGTTAGCCATACTAGTGGGTTGTGGTCAGTGACCACAGTGAATTATTGTCCATACAGTTTCTTTAAGGCCCACACTACTGCCAGGCATTCATTCTCAATGGCTGAATAAATCACCTCCCTGGGCAGCAGCTTCCTACTGAGGTAAGCAAAAGGGTGCTCTTCCCACTGTCCATCTACCTGGCTCAGCACAGCTCCAAGTCCATAAGTGGAAGCATCTGTGTGGACAATAAGGGGGTCTCTAGTAGTCAGGGGTGACCAAGACTGGAGAAGACATCAGGACTGGTTGAAGGGCATGGAAGGTGGCTTTACAGGCTGGGGTCCACACCACCTCCTTGGAGTGTCCCTTGTTGGTGACGTCAGTCAGGGGCTTTACCAGGGCACTGAAATGAGGAACACATTTTCGGTAATAACCCGCAGTCCCCAGGAAAGCTCTCACCTTCTTTTTAGTCTTGGGTAGTGGGCCAGGAAGCTATCCCCTATACCTTAGCTGGCTCAGGTCTAATCTGCCCCCGACCCACTGTATGCCCTAGGTACTGTACTTAATCCATTGCCCACTGACACTTGTTAATAGTAGTGAATAGTACGACCTGCTTCCTAAATAGCCCCTAATACCTGTCTGAGGTGGGTCAGGTGTTCTTCCCAGGTAGCACTGAATATTGCTATATCATCTAAGTAGGCTTGAGCATACTCCTCCTGACCACTTAGAAACTGATCCACAAGTCTCTGAAAGGTTGAAGGGACATTTTTCATCTCAAAGGGCATTACCAGGAACTGGTATAACCCAAAGGAAGTAATAAATGCTGACTTCTCCCTGGCAGGCTCCAATAGGGGAATCTGCCAGTAACCATTTGACAGATCTAGGATAGTCACATAAGTAGCAGCTCCCAACTGGTCTAACAACTCATCTACACGAGGAATGGGGTAAGCATCAGTTTTGTTTTTTTCATTGAGTTTACGATAATCCACACAGAACCTAGTTGTGCCATCTTTCTTGGGGACTAACACCACAGGGGATGCCCAAGGGCTCTTAGAGGGCTGGATAACTTTGAGCTGCAGCATTTCATCTAATTCTCTACAGATGCTGGCTCTCACTGACTATGGGACCCTAAGGGGGTCGCTTGAGGGGAGGGCAATCCCCAGTCAGTATCTCATGGCTAGTGAAGTGGGTATGCTCCAGAAGATGGGGACAAAATGGGAAAGTTTCCCAGCTCACTATTCAGTGTCTCTTGCTGGGCCTGGGTTAGATTAGAGGACAATTTAACAAACTTAAAGCCTGTGATGAATGCTCTGCTGGTTCCAACAGGTTGGGCAGTAGCCTTTCCTCAGGGTCATTGCCAGTGGCCAGACAGATGGCATACATTGCTTATGGTCTGAGCTGATACCCCTTCAATATAATGATATGAGCCACTCTCGTGACTCTACCAGGCTCATCAAGGGCTACCACATAGGTGATGGGGCTGACCTTATGAGCAATATTGTAAGGCCCTTCCCAGGAAGCCTAGAGATTATCCTGTGGGTGAGGCATCAGCATTAACACCTCCTGAATGCCCTCTAGATATCTCTCCTGGGTTTCCTTGTCATAAAACTGGGCCTAGCAAGGGTTTCTACTAGGTCAATGGTTACTCTCTGCAAAGGAGCAGCTATCACTGGAAGGGGTTGCAGAGGCAGCTTTGCCAGCATGTCCATACCTCTGGCAGGCATCACAGGAGTCAAGCTTGGACAGTATATCAAGGGGTCAGCCTATGTCTAGTCCTTTTATGGCTATTTTTGGCCAGCTATGGGTACATCATGGGCTAGTCCCAGTAACTGTGTCCTGAAACTTTTGGTGAATGCTGCCTCAAGCCTACCCCATGCCCTACTTTCTCATACCCAGGCGCCATCCATTCTCCCACAGAAAACTCTCCCCATGAAAGCCTGGCTTCCTCTGAGCTGCCTTTTTCCTGATACCCTCTAGGGTACTATCCTCAGGAAGAGCTACCTTCAACTCCTCCAACCTGGCCCCTGGTAACTCAAAACCCCAAATAGATAAAGAGCTCACCTCAGGATCATCTGGGCTGACCAGTTCCTCTTCTCCTCTAGGGCTTCCAGACCTCAGCACTGCTGACTGGAACCCAGTAATAATGTTTAAATATCGGCATTTCATGGGCCCCAAGTAATTTTTCCCAACAATACATCCGTGGGCAATCCCTCCATGACCCCCACCTCCTGGGTCTCTTTGCCTTTGCAACAATCCAACTCCAAATGAGCAAGGGGAATCGTATAATGCTTCCCTCCAGCAACATCCACATCCATAAATTTGTCCAGGACAGCTGCAAGGCTCGCCTTAGAGGGGGAATAACAGCCATGGAAGCCCCAGTCACTCTAAACCTAGTGTCTGTATAGGGACAGCAGATCTTACACTGTGTGTATGAAGGTGTAGTATCAGTGTGCAGTGTGTAGTGTCAGTACAGGAACAGCAGAGCTCACATAATCTGGATTGATATGCAGTATCCAGGTGTTGCGTGCAGGAATACCAGAGCTAACACAGTCTGTATGAAGGTGCAGTATCAAAATGCTGTTAGTCATGTACAGGAATAGTTATGCTCATATTATCCTAGCAATCAGGCACAGCTAGAGACCAGTCTCTCTCGCTCAGCCCTGCCCTCTGGACAAGTCTAAACTCCCCTCCTCTATGTATTATATGGAATCTATAGTTGATGCCATTAAAGAGTACTATCAACTCCTATGTTTAGTCTCAGGTTTCTAATCCCTGACTGTGCCTCCGTAGCCTTCATCCCACTACTAGTACCAGGTACCTTCCCTGCTCTCCCTCCACCTTTGCTTCACTGCATAAACCTCTCCCCTCTCCTCACCTCTCAATGCTCCTCTTCCCTTATTTCCTTTTTCACTCCACTCTCCATTCTAAGACACAGAAACGTAAAGTGCCCTAATATCAAACATTCACTGCTCTACAGATTGACACACTCACAGACACACCACCCACTCATGTGTATAAAATAAAAGAAGTTGTTTTATGTGGTTATGTTGAAATAAAATATGTATGTGCTATGCATAATAATATGTGTTATCTAAATGTGTAAGGTACAAGAGCAATTGTATGTGTGTAATATATATTTTAAATGTGATTATGTGTACTGTATGTATATTTTATATATATATATATATATATATCACATATATAGTTGTGAGCATACGAGTTGTTGCTAACACTTGGGAGGGACGCAGTTCCCCGCAAATGCGGATCCTCGCGAAGCGAGGGGCCGCATTTGTGGTGGTGGAGCATCCCAACGTCCCCGCAAATGCGGATCCTTGCGAAGCGAGGGGCCGCATTTGCGGTGGTGGAGGCTCCAACGTCGGCTGTGTTAACATGTTAAAACACACACACACGACTTTTAAAAAAAAAAAACCCTCAAAGGCGCCTCACACCCGGTTACACACACACACGCAAGACTTACAAAAAAAAAACCTCAAAGGTTCCTCACACGCGGTTAACACACATACGCACGACTTACAAAAAAATACACTGCGTCGTACACGTAAAAAACAACTGCGTCCCTCGCAAACAAATTACGTCCGCCTAGCAAAAAAAAATACGGCTGCGAAACGACCCATTCCCAACCCGCAAAACCCGACGACAACGGCGTGCATGAAAACATTAGAAACACAAGAAATAAACACAACGAACATATAAAAACCTTACTTACAGCAAGGGGGGGCATCCGGCACCTCGAAAAGTTAATTTACACGTCCGTTTAAGTCCAAAAGAACGAGTTTAAACTGCCGAAAATCACCTAAGCAAGAGAAAAAATGGCCGCCGAACAAAACGAAAACGAGGCTACAGACGTAACTATATTACAGTGACTTGCAAAACTGAAACAACGCTACAGTCAACTTTACGAGGTACGTAACACTTACTATGCGGGACGTACCACATTCATATTAACCACCATTTTGAAAACTACTACGCATAAAATGGCGGATGGAACGCAAAAAGTAAGCTGGAACGCAAATAGCGCATGCGTATTGCGTTCTAACGGTCTTAGGCACTTGAAAGTTTATAAATACTGTCTACTTTCCAGAAAATTCTACATTTCTACTCAGGTGATGAACGGAGTGACTGGATAGTTAACTGCTGCTGTTACTTGAGAAGAGAATTGTTTCCTAATTTCCTACTTTACATTGTGCAAATTAGAACTGAGAGGTAAGCTATAATATATTACATTTTATTATCAAGACAGGACAAAAAAAAAAAAAACTTTAACTATGAAAATGTCATTCATGTATACTGACATGTGACACGCACATTTATGTGTATAGCCCCTACAACTAACTAATCTTAACCCAAACTAATTAAAGAAGTATATTGAAATGACATTAAAAAAAAAAAAAACTTTAACTATTAAAATATGATTCATGTATAGTGATATGTGACACGCACATATATGTGTATCATGTATAGTGACATGTCACAGGCCCGAAAACAAAATAATGTTAATTGAAACTAATTAAAGAAGTATATTTAAATGACATAAATTTATTGTAATTGAATATATAACCTAAAGCTCAATCTTTCTCATTTTTTTTTACTATTCAAACAGACTCTGCATCAACAGCGTCACTCAAGAATTTGCACCGTGCCTTGTGAACCACAATCCCTTTTAAACAACACAAACAAAAAAGAAGAGGTAAGATAGAAAAATACATTACATGCTGAAAAAGACCATGCTTTGCTAAATCAAAAAGAAGAAATATACAATTAACCAATTCACTTTATTTCTCAAACAGACACTACAAGAAGACCGGCGGATTAAGATTGGCAGGAGGGGACCTTCTGTTATTCGACACTTCAATCAAGGTAAAGTATAACAAGTACAAAAAATAAAGGAACTATATATGTTTAATGGCTGCCAATAAAACAAATGCAGCAACCAAAAAGTGGTGAACAAAAAATAGGATAATGCTAAAAATAGAGCCAGAATATCAAAAATAGAAAAAACATTCATTTGCACTGTAGAAAAACATTAAAGCTTCATAAAAAAGACTAATTAAGCAAATCAAGTATGCAACAGATGGTAGACACAAATAGGATTGTACCAAAAATTACACAAATAAATAGCAAAGTAAATTAATATTCTTCTTTAATGTTTAAGAGCCTATAAGCCTAACAAAGAAGCCTAAATAAGCATACCAAAAGTGGTGGACACAAATAGGATTGTACCAAAAATCACACTAACAAATAGCAAAGTAAATTAATATTCCTCTTTAATGTTTAAGAACCTATAAACCTTTCAAAGAAGCTTAAATAAGCATAGCAAAAGTGGTAGACACAAATAGGATTGTACCAAAAATCACACAAACACATAGCAAAGTAAATTAATATTCTTATTTACTGTTTACCATGCTATTAGCCTTACTAAGAAGTCTAAATTTGTATACCAACAGTGGTGGACACAAAACAGGATAATGCTAAAAACATTGCAATCATATCCAAAATAAGAAAAACATTAATAATTACAGTATAAAAAAGAATAACTGGAATATACAAATACATTTAAATTATTTTTAAAAGGTTGCACAAAAAACAGCATAGGAGAAAAATTCACCATAACAGATACAATACACCAAAATAATGATTTTTTTTATTTAGTACAAATACATTAAAATCAAATAACATTTAAATTTTTCTTTTACAACAGACACTGCGTGAAGACAATCGGACGAGGACTTTCAACAGAGGACCAGACCATCGGACGAGGACTTTCAACAGAGGACCAGACCATCGGATGAGGAATTTCAACAGAGGACCAGACCATTGGACGAAGACTTTCAACAAAGATTCGGATTGAAATCACACTTCAACCAAGGTACAGTATAACAAGTAAAAAATTTGAAAAATAAATAAACATTTTTGTTCTGCATCCATGTCAACAGAAAAAAAAACAAGAACAATCACTAACTATGGCCCTCATTCAATTGCAATTTTGCCAATTCAATAGAGGTCTAAATAAGCACATCACATATTTTTTTAAAGAAGTTTTTAGTTGTTAAACATCTATCCACAAAGAAGGTTTTCACTAACTAAAAATTGATTTAAAAAAAAAAATGTATATGCTTATTTAGAGCACTATTGAATTGGCCAAATCGCAATTGAATCAGGGCCTATAACTTTTACCAAAATATAACTGACACATTTCTGATTTAACTCTTATTTGTCTGTTATGGACAATAATGTTTAACAGTAAATCCAAACTTCAATCTAGCCCCCAAAAAAACAAAAAACACCATAGTCCACAAAAATCTCAAAACATAAACTAAATAAAATTTGCCATTCTAAATTACCAGTCGTAATGTACAATATTAAGCATAAAACCTAAACAATCACAGAAAATAGAATAGTACAACAAATAGTAGTAACACCGCAAGAAAAAAAATAATATTTAATTTACCCAACATATAAGCTTTTAAATAAAAGATCAAAATACTATTAGGACAATCCCCTGTACTAAAAATTACAAAGACTAATTTTTGCCCTCTACTATGTCCGTAAGTTAAAAGTACAACAAAAAAACAAAATTTCCAAAACAACTAAAATATTAATTTGAATTACCTATTAGATGTAGAAGAAGGTATACTGTCAGTTTCTTCCCTGTGCTATTCATCTAAGGCTGTTGATAATAAAAAATGTACAAAACAAACTTAACATTTCAAACTAAACTAATTATAAATTATTTTCTTTGACAGATTAACATGGCTACAAACGAGAGCAAACAAGAGAAGAAAAGACGTCAAACTAGAGAAAGACAAGAGAGATGGGCCAACCAGCAGACACCAGAGGAAAAAGAAATTTGACGAGAAAAAGAATGCAAAAGACTTGCAAGCAAAAGACTATCAGCTGCAAATATTATAGATAAGCCAAAAAAAGCTACCAAGCAAATAAAGCATTTACAACCTGTTCCTCAAACATCAGATGACATTTTACCTGAAAAAATAAAAGAGATACCAAAAAAAGCCACAAAAAAAACCAAGCATTTAGAACCTGTTCCTGAAACATTACATGACATTTTACCTAAACCAATACAACATATACCAAGAAAAGCCACGAAAAAAACAAAGCATTTAGAACCTGTTGTTAAAACATTAGATGACATTTCACCTGATGAATATGAAAGTCAAACTGCTATATGCTTTGCAAATTGTCCTTTACTCAAGTCTTTAGCAGTAGAGGTTCATAGTTGTGGGGACATGACTACTCAATGTCAGTTTTGTGAGGCTTATTATTTTAAAGAGGAGAGACCCAGAGATGGCCAATTTATTAGTTGCTGTCAAAAAGGCAAGTTCAAACTTCCACAAAGAAGTCCAATTTTATGTGGTGGAAAACTAACACAACAATGGATTATTGATTCCTATTTGCAAGTTGAGGCCAATAATTTAAACTTTATAAAATATCAACAAGATAAACTATGTGTAGAACAATATTCGGGACTAATGGACTATGTTGCTGACGTGGCTACAAGCAGAGACATGACAGGTGGCAAAGCCATCATTTTACCATCTTCCTTTCAAGGATCTCCTCGAAATATGAGAGAAAGATACAATGATGCTATGGCTATTGTCACAAAATTTGGGAAACCCGATTTATTTCTTACATTTACATGTAATCCACAATGGCCAGAAATTACACAAAGTTTACTTCTTGGACAAAGTGCTTCCGATAGACCAGATTTAGTAGCCAGAGTTTTTAAGATTAAATAAAAAAGGAATTAATACGTGACATCACTATAAATAACTTATTTGCCAAATGTCTTGCTTATGTATATACCATTGAATTTAAAAAAAAGAGGACTTCCACATGCACATCTTCTGATAATACTTCAAGTTAAAGATAAATTAGATACTTCTGACAAAGTGGATGCAGTCATTGTTGCTGAACTACCAGATCCAGAACTTTATGGTAGACTATATGAGATTGTTACTCATCGCATGATTCATGGACCCTGTGGTGATCTTAATCCACAATCACCATGTATGGAAAATAATAAATGTTCCAAAGAATTTCCAAAAGATTATAGAGACAAAACCTATGCCAATTGTGATGGCTATCCACTTTATAAAAGAAAAGAAGGAGATAGTGCCATTATTCGTGGGGAAAAAGTTGACAATAGATATGTAGTACCCTACAATCCACATTTACTTATGAAGTATAACACCCACATCAATGTAGAAGCCTGCACTTCCATCAAATCCATTAAATATGTCTACAAATATATTTACAAAGGCTATGATGCAGCTACTGTAGTCGTCAAAAGTGCAGACAACCCTGAAAGTAGTGAGTTAGTACATGACGAACTTGCATCTCATGTAGATGCTCGCTATGTCAGTGCACCAGAAGCTGTGTGGCGGCTTTTCAAATTTGAAATGCATGATAGATCACATGCTGTATATAGATTAGCAGTACATTTGCCACAAAGACATTTAGTGTATTTACATGCTGGAAATGAAAGTAATGCATTGGCCCAAAGTGAAGATCGTCACACTACACTAACTGCATGGTTTGAATTAAATTCCACAGATTCAAAAGCAACACAATTCTTATATATTGAAATTCCATATCACTATGTTTTTGTGAATGGATTATGGAGACTGAGTAAAAGCAGAGGCAATAAAATAATCCCAAGCATTTACACAGTCAGTCCAAGAGATGTTGAACGTTTTTGCTTACGGATATTACTTTTAAATGTTCCTGGAGCACAAAGTTTTGAACACTTAAGAACTGTTAATGACATAGTATATGAATCCTTCCATTTAGCTGCAAGACATAGAAATTTACTAGCTGATGATACAGAATGGGAAAGATATTTAGAAAAAACAACACAATTTCAAATGCCACGGCAGATGAGAGAACAATTTGCATTTATTTGTATCTTCTCAAATGCTCCAAATGCATTAGCTTTGTGGGGGATTTAAAAGTAATATGGCTGAAGACTTTATGCGACGATACAATTAACCCATTGCACATTTAAAAGCGTTAATGGAAATCCAAGAAGTATTTTTAACTCATGGATTAAGTTGTGCAAGTTTTAATTTGCCTGATCCAGGTCTTATAGATGACATAAACTTTGAAGACTATGACATTCAACTACTAGTAGAAAGAACAGAAGAAAGACTTGCAACTCTAAATACGTTACAATTGGAAGCATTTAATGCCATTAAAAATGCAATAGATGATGACATGGTGACAGAGCGTTATTTCTATCTTGATGGACCTGGCGGATCAGGAAAATCGTATCTATATAATTTATTAATGAGTTCTGTACGAGCACAAGGTCAAATATCAATGGCGTTTGCCACTACTGGAATTGCTGCACTTTTGTTAGAAGGTGGAAGAACTGTACATAGTGGCTTTAAACTGCCAGTGCCTATTTTAGAAACTTCTGTGTCAGATATTCGCATGACATCACTACAAGCAAAGAAAATGAAAAAATGTAAATTCATTATAATAGATGAGGCCACAATGATGTCATGCTATGCCCTCCAATGTATTGACCGTTTGCTTCGTGAAGTCATGGATAATACTTTTCCATTTGGTGGAAAGGTAATGTTGTTAGGTGGTGATTTTAGACAAACATTACCTGTCGTTGTACATGGAAATCGAACTGACATTAGCGAAACCTGTATAAAGTCAAGCACACTATGGAAACATTTTACCCATCTTCAACAAAATATGAGATCAGAAGTCCAAACTGATTTCAATGATTGGCTTATTAAAATTGGAGAAGGCAGAACAGAAAAAATACCACATTTACCTCACGACACTGTAGAGATCCCACCTCATATGATTTGTCAACAAGTGATTATGGGCCCTATTAAATTATCCCACGTAGTTCTCTCGGTGCTCGCAAAAGGCAGTTTTTCTGCTGTTTGCGAGGACCGAATCTTTCGCAGCCTGCTTTACGATATGACTACGAAAAAATGGCCAAGAATAGGCTCTGAGAGAGCTACGTAGTCACACGCAGCCTTAAATCTACGCATGATTATCGCATATCGTAAGAATCCCTACGGGCACAAAAAGTGCCCGCAAGGGATCCTAAAGCCTCTACGTGCTGCCTCATAGCAGCACGAGACAGCAGTGTGAGGCTCCCCTCTGCTCCCTATACACATCCCCATGCTGCAGGGGTCTCTATCGGGACCCCTGCAGCACCCCCACATTAACCCCTTGCAGCGGGGGTCCCCGATCGACACGGACCAAAAAATTAACCCCCCTCTATGCTGGGGGTCCCCATCGGGACCCCCGAAGTGTCCCCACATAAACCGATTGCAGGGGGGGTCCCCGATCTGCATAGATCAGGCCCCCTGCTGCATTTAAAAGTTTTAAATTCCCCCGCCGCGGCTCCTTAAAGGGGCACCTACAATTAACCCCCCTCTATGCTGGGGGTCCCCATCGGGACCCCCAAAGTGTACCCACATAACCCCCTTGCTGCAGGGGTCTATAGGGACCCCCGCAGCCCCCCCACATTAACCCCCTGCAGCGGGGGTCCCTGATCGGCACCAATCGTGACCTTGCTGCATTTCAATTTTAAATTTCCTGCATCGCGGGTCCTTAAAGGACCTTAAAGGTCCTGAAAGGACTCACACTAAAAATATTAACCCCAGACAACTATAATTAACCCTATAACTCATGGTGGTCAATACAGACCCCCATAAGGCCTTAATTAACCCTATAACTCATGAAGGTCAATACAGACCCCCATAAGGCCTTCATTAACCCGTCACTCATGAAGGTCAATACAGACCCCCATAAGGCCTTAATTAACCCTATAACTCATGATGGTAAATACAGACCCCCATAAGGCCTTAATTAACCCTATAACTCATGGTGGTCAATACAGACCCCCATGAGGCCTTAATTAACCCTATAACTCATGGTGGTCAATACAGACCCCCATAAGGTCTTAATTAACCCTATAACTCATGGTGGTCAATACAGACCCCCATGGGGCCTTAATTAACCCAGTCACTCATGGTGGTCAATACAGAACCCCATAAGGCCTTAATTAACCCTATAACTCATGATGGTCAATACAGACCCCCATAAGGCGTTAATTAACCCTAGAACTCATGGTGGTCAATACAGACCCCCATAAGGCCTTAATTAACCCTATAACTCATGGTAATCAATACAGACCCCCATGAGGCCTTAATTAACCCTGTCACTCATGAAGGTCAATACAGACCCCCATAAGCCTCTATTTAACCCAATCAGTCCCATAAGGGTATATTATTACCATTATGGGCCTTTTACAACCCAACATTAACCACATAAGTGCCATGACGGTCCTCAAGGACCATCATGACACTAACTACAAACACTACACTATAACCCCCAATAAACCATTTAATCTAAACTAACCCCCCTCTACACTAATCTATTAACACTTACACTACCTACCTACACTACCTACCCCCTAATAAACCTCGCAACAATCTAATTACAAAAAAAAAAACGACAGTACGAAAGATAAAAAAAAACTAAAGTACAGAAAATAAAAAAATTACACACCTGAAAAGGAAAGACAGATATACACAATACAATACATACATACATATAATACATTACATACATTACATATATTACATATAATATATTACATATAATATATTACATATAATACATTACATTACATATATTACATATAATATATTGCATATAATACACTACATACAATACATTACATTACATACATTACATATACTATCACATATATAGTTGTGAGCGTACGGGTCGTTGCTGCGCGAGCCCGCAAGAACTGCGTGCCTCGCGAAGCGAGGGACGCAGTTCCCCGCAAATGCGGGTCCTCGCGAAGCGAGGGTCCGCATTTGCGGAGGTGGAGGCTCAACGTCGGCTGTGTTAACACACTCACATACACACACACGACTTTTCAACAAAATAAACCCAACCTCCCAGCCAACAAAAACCCAATAAAGTCCCCGCAAATGCGGATCCTCGCGAAGCGAGGGTCCGCATTTGCGGTGGTGGGAGCATCCCAACATCGGCTGTGTTCACACACATACACACACACACAACTTTTTAACAAAAAAAAACTCAAAGGCCCCTCACACCCGCTTACACCCAGACACACACAAGCAAGACTTAACAAAAAAACAGTAAAAAAGGCCCTTCACACGCTCTTAACACACATACGCACTTAGAAACAAAGACACTGCGTCGTACACGTAAAAGCTAACCGCGTCTATCGCAAAAAAATACGACAGCATCGCAACAAAATACGGCCGCATCGGAAAAAAATACGGCCGCGAAAGACCCATTCCAACTGCCGCGCATCAAAACATCACAAACACAAGAAATAAACACAACAAACACATAAAAAGCTTACTTACAGCAATGGGGGGCATCAGGCACCTCCAAAAGTTAATTTACACATCCATTTAAGTAAAAAAAATGAGTTTAAACGGCCGAAAATCGCCTAAGCGAGAGAAAAAATGGCCGCCAAACAAAACGAAAACGAGGCTTCAGACGTAACTACACTGCAGTAACTCGGAAAAATGAAACACATACTATGCGGAACGTACCACAGTCACACTTAAACACCATTTTGAACACTACTACGCACAAAATGGCGGATGGAACCCAAATTGTAAGCTGGAACGCAAATAGCGCATGCGTATTGCGTGCTAACGTTCTGAGGCACTTGAAAGTTTCAAAAAATACTGCCCACTTTCCAGAAATTTCTACAAGGTTATAAATACTGCCTAATTTCCAGAAACTTCTACATTTCTCCTCAGGTGATGAACAGAGTGACTTCATAGTAACTGCTGCTTTTACTTGAGAACACAATTCTTTCATAATTTACTACTTTACATTGTGCAAATTACAACTGAGAGGTAAGCTATAATATATTACATTTTATTATCAAGACAGCACAAAAAAAAAAATGTGATTTCTGTATAGTTACGTCACAAGCACATTTATGTGTGTAGGCCCACAAAAAATATAAGGTTCATTTAACAAAAAAATAAAAAAACAAGTATTTTTATATCAAAAAAGCCATTTATCTATAGTCACATGTCACACACACATTTATGTGTGTTGGCCAAAACAAAAAATAAGGTTCATTTAACAATTAAAATATGATTCATGTATAGTGATATGTCACACGCACACAAAAAAATTACATTCAACTCTGCAAATGTGCTTCATGTATGTGACATATGTGTGTAGCCCCCCAAAAAAATAATGTTAATTGAAAATAATTACAGAAGTATATTTACTTGACATTAATTTACTGCAATTCAATAGATCATGTAAAACTCAATCTTTCTACTACTTTTATTATTCAAACAGACTCTGCATCAACAGCGTCACTCAACAATTTGCCCCGTGCACTGTGAAGCACAATCCCTTTTAAAGACCACCAACAAAGAAGAACAGGTAAGATAGAACAAGACATTATATGCTGAAAAGGCCATGGTTTGCTAAATAAAAAATAAAAAATATACAATTAACTATTTCACTTTCTTTTTCAAACAGACACTACAAGAAGACCGGCGGATTAAGATTGGCAGGAGGGTCCCTCTGTCATTCGACACTTCAATCAAGGTAAAGTATTAAGTATAAAAAAGAAACGAACCATGAGCCTCATTCAATTGTGAGTTGGCCAATTGAATAGGGCTCTATACAAGCACATAACATATTTTTTATACAGAAATTTTTAGTTAATGAACTTCGATTCAAAATCAAGGTCTTCAATAACTAAAAACTTCCGTCAAAAAATATGTTATGTGCTTATATAGAGCCCTCTTCAATTGGCAAAATTGCAATTGAATGAGCACCTATATATCTTTAATGGCCGAGGGCCTCATTTAAATGTGATTTGCCCATTTCAATAGGGCTCTATATAAGCACAGAGCATATTTTTTAAATGAAGTTTTTAGTCAGTGAACACCTTGCTTTTGGATACAAGTTCACTAACTAAAAACTTCTGTAAAAAATATGCTCTTTGCTCATATTGAGCCCTATTCCATTGCCCAAAATGCAATTAAATGAGGCCCCGACAATATAACAAATGCAGCAACCAAAGGCCCTCATTCAATTGATATTTTGGACAAAAGCTGAATAAGGAAAGAAAAAGTATCCTTTAGTATAGAAGTGCACACCCTCTGGCCTAATAACAATATAGAACAGCAAAAATTGAATTAAAACTTAAGGTTTAATTATAAATATTAAAAATAGTTGTTAAAATCCTGAAATACTGACGAGATCCAATATATAATGAGATCTGAAATATGAAATGGTATAGACTTCCTAATTTAATAGGAAAAATAGTAAACTGGTAATAAACACTTGATCCTCCTATATAAGGTGCTAGGTGATTATAAAGTGCAAATAAATGGTGGAATACTAATAAATAGCAGAAACATAGGTCCTGGAATGCAAAGGCCTATATGTTTGCTTAATGTGTATTCCATATACATAAAGTGACTAGTGCTACAAATGTTAATGAATGTGATGTCACTTGTAAATATTGCACCTTCATATAAATATAATATTCTAAAGTGCTAAGTGCCTGTATCAATAGAATAAATTGATATAATAAATTAATATAGTAGTGGATACAATATAAATGAAGTGCCAGTGCTTGCTTGAGGATATAGTGAGATAATCCAGTATAATTTAATATGGGGAAGTCCAATCTTATTATTGTTTGTAATCAGAGTCACTACACGAACTTAGGAGCTGTGATATGTTAAATTCCACCTTTGCATCATATTAGGATATATATTGTAAATTTAAAGCAAATAGGAATCGTATTGTGCGATCTTTATAACATCAGATTATATCTTTATGTCAGTTTAGCACAGTTCCTGAGTCCCTAGGCTATCCGCGTGAGGTCTAGGCGTCAGCGTGTGACGTCATGACGTAGCCACGCGGTATAGAACGTGCAACCCGATGCTGTTCTCTTTAGCAATTAGAGAGATCCTCCTGCAAGAGGGACCAAACAAGAGCTACTGTCTCTCCATATAATCCATATAAAAGAGGTATCTTCCAGCCAACTCCTTAATCCCTCAAGATTATATTCTGAGATTATTCTGGTTATAAACTAATAAAAAACCCACATTATAAAAAGAGTCCAGGACTTTAAAAAGTAAGGGGAGGTGGGATCGAGGGGGGAGGTAAGTGTCTATTTCACTTCTGGGAGCTCATGTATAAGGAGTTCAGTTCTTTAAATTTCTGAAGGGCTTTCCTTGTGGCCTTTTTCTCTCCCGGTGCACTCAGCTCCCCAGGCAGACCACACTCCCTATGGCTCCCTGTTAGACTTACAGCGTACACAGCAGCAGCGCACCCCTCCCCCTCTCTTACCCTTCAGGCCTCCTCTCCTGCTTCAGCTCTTGCTGGTTGTTAAATTATTCACTGCGGAGCACTTTTATCCTCCCCTCTGTTCTTGATCACAAATGCTGTGGGTTTATCTCTCTCTAGTCTCAGCTTCTTCCAGGCTCTCTCACTCACTGCATCTCCTCATGCCTGGCTGTAGGCTGATATTATCCTTTTTTCCACTTCTGCCTGTAGTTTTTGAAATGTTTCACCAAACATAAAGTTCTTACTCCAAGATTTGTTTTGTGTGATACTTAAGTGTCTATATCTAAAGCTGTATATAAATAAATCAGCTTTCAGCAATAGCTTATTTAGGATGACTATAGTGAGCCCATATCCATATTTACAAATCAGGTTCTGATCTTCACTTTGGAGAAAGTATTCCTATAATGTTCTCTTTAGCAATTAGAGAGATCCTCCTGCAAGAGGGACCAAACAAGAGCTACTGTCTCTCCATATAATCCATATAAAAGAGGTATCTTCTAGCCAACTCCTTAATCCCTCAAGATTATATTCTGAGATTATTCTTGTTATAAACTAATAAAAAAAACCACATTATAAAAAGAGTCCAGGACTTTAAAAAGTAAGGGGAGGTGGAATGGAGGGGGGAGGTAAGTGTCTATTTCACTTCTGGGAGCCCATGTATAAGGAGTTCAGTTCTTTAAATTTCTGAAAGGCTTTCCTTGTGGCCTTTTTCTCTCCCGGTGCACTCAGCTCCCTAGGCAGACCACACTCCCTATGGCTCCCTGTTAGACTTACAGCCTACACAGCAGCAGCGCTCCCCTCCCCCTCTCTTACCCTTCAGGCCTCCTCTCCTGCTTCAGCTCTTGCTGGTTGTTAAATTACTCACTGCGGAGCACTTTTATCCTCCCCTCTGTTCTTGATCACAAATGCTGTGGGTTTATCTCTCTCTAGTCCCAGCTTCTTCCAGGCTCTCTCACTCACTGCATCTCCTCATGCCTAGCTGTAGGCTGTTATTCTCCTTTTTTCCACTTCTGCCTGTAGTTTTTGAAATGTTTCACCAAACATGAAGTTCTTACTCCAAGATTTGTTTTGTGTGATACTTAAATGTCTATATCTAAAGCTGTATATAAATAAATCAGCTTTCAGCAATAGCTTATTTAGGATGACTATAGTGAGCCCATATCCATATTTACAAATCAGGTTCTGATCTTCACTTTGAAGAAATTATTCCTATAATGTTCTCTTTAGCAATTAGAGAGATCCTCCTGCAAGAGGGACCAAACAAGAGCTACGGTCTCTCCATATAATTCCATATAAAAGAGGTATCTTCCAGCCAACTCCTTAATCCCTCAAGATTATATTCTGAGATTATTCTTGTTATAAACTAATAAAAAACCCACATTATGAAAATAGTCTAGGACTTTAAAAAGTAAGGGGAGGTGGGATGGAGGGGGAAGGTAAGTGTCTATTTCACTTCTGGGAGCTCATGTATAAGGAGTTCAGTTCTTTAAATTTCTGAAGGGCTTTCCTTGTGGCCTTTTTCTCTCCCGGTGAACTCAGCTCCCCAGGCAGACCACACTCCCTATGGCTCCCTGTTAGACTTACAGCGTGCACAGCGGCAGCGCTCCCCTCCCCCTCTCTTACCCTTAAGGCCTCCTCTCCTGCTTCAGCTTTTGCTGGTTGTTAAATTACTCACTGCGGAGCACTTTTATCCTCCCCTCTGTTCTTGATAACAAATGCTGTGGGTTTATCTCTCTCTGGTCTCAGCTTCTTCCAGTCTCTCTCACTCTCTCGCATCTCCTCATGCCTGGCTGTGCCTTCCTTCTGACACATGCTTTGCTTCTACTGGAGGCAAGAGGCTGGTTCCCCGGGCAGTTAGGGTTATCATTTTGGAAGGTTCTTTTTACTGCGCCTCCATGCTCTGACCTTGAGACGCCGCTGCAGATTGCCGCCACAGTCCCCCTAGCTGCACATACTGACAGCTTCCTGGGCGGGGACTCCTCTCCCCTGTCTCATTTTTTTACAGCACAGAAACCTGACCGCAAAATAATTCTTAAGTAAGACATTAACTTAACTCTAAATCTCCAGCTAGACAGATCCTCCAAGCACCAGGATAATAGATTCTCCAATAAAATCAAACAGATAAACTCTCTACTAGATGAGTTAAATTTAATAGATGCCTGGAGATATAAGCATCCCACAGAAAGTGAATTTTCTTTCTATTCACCAGTCCACGGGTCCTATTCAAGAATAGATACATTTCTTCTTGAGTCCTCCCTGTAAGATGGTATAGAAAAAAATTAAGGCCTATGTAGGAAGTTCAAGTATAAAAGTAGCGCCTTAGGGAAGAAACACAAAGGAAAGACTTAAAAGAGTTGGAAAAGCTTAATTAAAGCAAACTCACTCCCAACCTCTGTCAAAAGATAGATAACATCCGCTTGGAATTTCATTTAATATTTTCATCTTACACAGAAAAAGTTATGAGGTGGATGCACCACAAATGTTATTCTAAAGCTAACTTTCCTAGCCAGAAAATTGAAAGGTAAATTATCCCAATCAAAAATGTTTGGATTAATACTCCACTAGTCCTAGCGAAATACAGAAAACATTCTCCACTTTCTTTTAAAAACTATTTACATCCTCCCCACCTAACTTAGAAATTAAAATGGCCTACTTCCTCCTATTCAACCTTCCTTTTTTTCAAACCTTGGAACTGAGGCACTCAACTCCAAAGTCTCCAGTCAAGAAGTTCTTAGGCTTATACATGGCCCTTGGGTGTTGAGAAGGCCTTCAACTCCCTTGAGTGGCCCATACCTCAAAGCTGCCTTAGCTAAATTTGGCTTCTCTGGCCAATTCATTAACTTGGTAGACAACTACAATCGTTCCCCTAAAGCCTCCTTGAAAATCCCCAAAGCAAAGCCCTGTTCAACAAAGCACAAGACAAGGCTGTCCACTATCACCATTACTGTTAGCTATAGCAATAGAACCACTGGAGCAATGCATTAGAGCTAACTCAAATATCAAAGGAATTAAAATAGGCCACCACTTCAAATGTTGTCTCTTTGCAGATGACCTTTTGTGTACCTTACATAAATTATCCACCCCCACCCTCTAACATACTCCAAAAGAATTAACATTTTCAGGATTAAAAATTAATGTAGAAAAGACGGAAGCATTAAATATCTCGTTATCTAATCAAGACCAAGAATTCCTACATAAAAATGACAAATTCACATGGCCATCTTCCACCATTAAATATTTAGGGGTTAACATTACCCGCTCACTCAACAGCAACATTCTGGAGACCTCTTCTCAGGATATATATTACCCCTGACAAAATCCACAAATGGAAGCTTTCCCCTATCCCAATTGCTTCAGGGATTGCCCAAAGACAGGATCTTTCCTACATATTTGGTGGACCTGCCCTCAGGCAGTCCACTTAGGAAGGGAAGTTTTTTCTAAAGACTCCAATATCTTAACTCACAGCTATATCACAAGCAGAAGTCTGCCTATTAGGACACAATAGCTTATTGCTTTCTACCTCCCAAAACAAACTTCTTCAATACCTAATGTTGACAACAAAGAGCCATATTGCCCAAAAATGGAAAACTCGCATGCTTAGCCTACAACTGGTTATAGATAAATGTTAAATTACATTTTTTAAATACATTTTGATAAACGAAAGGCTCACACACATCATCAAAGATTCTATTCATGCAAATCTACATTCATGAAAATCTGGAGCTCCTGGTTAGGCAAACCCGCAAGCATTTTCCTATCATAATCTCACGTCCCTTGCAACACTATAGCTAACTACTTTAAAGAACCCCTGAAGGGGCGGGGCATAGTGACTAACCCAAGGTGAGGGGGAGGTGGATAGAGGTATGTTCGGCCTACCCCAAACTATCAACATAAAGGAATACAATGCCAGGAGACTACATTATTTGTATCCCCACTTCCATTTTTTACCTAAGTTGTTGTTATTTACCTAAGTTGTTTTTATCTTCTAGTTTAATTTTCATTTCTGGAAATTGGTATAAAAAAAAACGATTAAGTTATTGCAAAAACCACAGACCTAACATCACTAACAGGGATTAACCAAGAATTAAAACAAAATTCAACTGTGTAACTGCCTATCTAAAACTGAATATTATCTTTGTAAATATAAATAAGTACACGGTTTGTAAAGATGCTCTACCTATATTTTGATATCATTGTATTAAATTGACATGCTTTGCCTCAACTAATAATAAAACTTATTGAAACAAAAAAAGTAGCACTTTCAAACAATTTCCTTAACCTTTCATTTTTCAGTTTCAAACCATGACTTCCTATTCTTGCACTTAAGATAAATATAAAATATGTATTTTTACCACAAATCTGAATTACTAACAAAAAAGAAAAGGTATTCATAGTTTTCAGACTGATACGCACTGAAGAGATTTTTTTTTTTTTTTTTCTGGGAAAGTATAGCTTTAACGAGTCAAATGGTTTTGAGTGTTACTCTGTAATGATGTATTAAGATAGAACTCAGTGGAAGTTTTGTGCTGGAGGTCACAGTTAAATATTTATAATAGCAGTTTCTGTGTTGGAGATGATGATGTGTCTGTGTTGGAAATTGCACGGTATTGAAGTGCATTGAGGTGTTATGTTATCATATCACCAATTTATGTTTCATTTTCACACACTCATCATGATTATTTCCCAATGAGTGGGAAAATGAAAGCTACCAAGCCAAAGAAAAATGCACATGTTAAATAAAAAATAAAAAATATTGTGTATAGTTATATGATGAACTGTCTATAAATCCAGATTAGACTAAAAAAATAAACACTATAAACGTAGATTATTTTGAAGTACATGAGTTTATTTAACAGATCAGTATTTTAACTCTATAGGCATCAAATAAGACTGCTGTTTTTTTTAATTCAGATGTTCAATAACAGTGGGCTGAAAAATGTTAAAGAACTACTGAACATTGCTATAGCATCTATTTCTTTAAATTACAATAATGAAAGCTAAACAAGCTTAAGTTTTAAATCTCAGTTTACATACAGTTGATCCTGCCCACTGGCTGTTAGAATAGTAATTAAAACAGGGCTGAGCCTATGCGCGTTGTGTGAGACTCTATAGTGGAATGCTATGACTGATGGTAGAACTGAAGTTATATGGCACTAACCAGTTGATCGATACCTTTTCTGTTTTAGGAGAGTAACAGTATTCTGTGCCTGCACTGATAGATGTGGTAAGGGTTACATTTTTGAATCTTGGAATCACTGCACAGAAAGGAAGCTGTACTGCATAACTCAAATTCCAGAGAGGCAAGAGAGCAACATCCTGAATTTTCTGCCATTAGGAAAAAATATAACCTATTCCCTTCAAACTGGAAATGTAGGCAGTCTGACAAAAACCTTACCATTGACTTGAATGGGAGACACACCCCTGCAACCTGATTGGTTCCATTCATTGAGCAGACCATGGACAGTCTCACACATATAAACACAGATTTTTTTTTATTTGAGTTCTCAGTGAAAATGCATGTATTTCAAGATTCAGAAAGAGTTTCAACATGCTTTTAGGAGATTTTTATAGTGATGTGCAAATTGTGCTGAATTATTGGCCATTTCAGTTGCTGGCATTGGTAAACATGGGAATAAAGGGTAATATAGACCATTTAAAAGTCAGAAATGAGAGTAGGTTTTTATTAAGCTGTTTTCAGAGTGTCATTTATAGAATTTTCAAGGGTAGGACCAGGGTGTCGTTTATTGAATAGACA
This sequence comes from Discoglossus pictus, assembly GCA_027410445.1. Classification (NCBI taxonomy): domain Eukaryota; kingdom Metazoa; phylum Chordata; class Amphibia; order Anura; family Alytidae; genus Discoglossus; species Discoglossus pictus. The sequence goes on along the minus strand of CM050167.1, from coordinate 114,095,099 downwards.
AGGGTAAGATTGTGCTCTTTCCTTGAACTCTTCCACTAAGGTCCTAAAATCCATCTTGACAGCAACTATGTAAGCCATAAGCATTAAAGCATTATTAGAGGAAATGTTATATTTAGAAGACTTTGCTTGAGTCTGGGTGCTGGTTTATTTGCAGCATGTGTCCCACTTAATCCTGTTATTAGGCTCCACAGAATTGTGGCAGTATTTAAATATGCATAAAAAAATCCTCCCAAGTGACTTATCATGTTAGGAATGCAATCACAAATCTTCATTCAGTAATGAAAACTGAATAAAATAGTTACAAATTAGAGGCTCTTTTAATTTTGTTTTAATCTTTCTGAAATTATTTTACACATAATCAAATAAAGTTCTTCAAAAGAACACAGTATAAATATGATACTTTAGCGATTCTTCCATTCAATCAAGGTGTCTAATAGCAAATATGTTGTTGATGTTTTCTACAGACCATCAAGACCATTGAACAGTTTTGGGTTGCTTCTCTTCTGACTTTGATGCGACAGATGTTTCAGTCTGAAAATAAATATTAATGGAAACTTGGTGATGGAATCAGGAGTGAGAGAGGAGTGCAGATAAAATAGTGGGATTGATACTCACCGATCTGATTGTCATTGGAAAAGTACTGCCAGATACAATGTCTGACTCTGCTTTGGATGTATGGAGCCTGCGGAAAGCTTTGTGGTACTCCTCCCTCACCTATGTATTACAAAAAAAGTCAGATTAGTAAGAAGTAATTATCAGTAGTTAGCTAGAGGAGGTAAAGAATATTCATGATGCGATATTGTAAGAACATGTGCAGGTACATTCTGATTAATAAAAATCACAATAATTCATATTTCATCTTATTCCCTTTCAAATGCATTTCTGAGAAACATCTAGCAACGTATGTTTTAAATTGTGTGTTCAATAAAATCTCTTCTTGTGAGGACGGTCATCACTTCCTAAGATGGTTGTGGATGCATTGAAAACTAAGTTTCATGGGAAACCATGACATTTATCCTGGCTAAAATATTTTTATGTTTATAAAAAAAGTTGTCCATTTGAAATAATAAAATAAAAACAAGACTTATTGATGTTCTTATGATAGATATCTTAATAATAATATTGCATTGGTAGGCACTCTCACAATATAGTAGTAGCAAAAAAGGAAAAACATTCTGTACTGCAGATATAACAGGAGATAAAGCTTTTTTAGATTTCACACAAACATTTGACACAGTTAAAACATTTATACACAACATAAATAAATAGAAAAAAGACAACCACAAGTGCTAAGAGTATAAAAACATTCCAATTTATTAAGTACTAGCGACTTGCCCGTCAAAAGATGACGGCAATAAGATTGTAAGGCAGGTAATGCTGTTTGGTTGAGACAGTAATTTTGTTGGTGTTCCGAGATCCTTTGGTGCTCATTGAGAGCCTCATGCAATGGAATAATGAATAAATTAATAAATTAATATACTTTACCTATTTTGAATTAATGTATGCAGGAAGCATTGTGTTGAAGAGCTGACAATCTTTTTTTATGTTGCTGCGGCATACAATGTGTGTTTGCAGTGTTGTGGAGCTGCTGTGTAAGTGTCAGCAATGTGTGCAGTGTGTAGTGTAAATAGTGTGCGTGCGCGAGGAGAATCCATTAGGGTAGCTGTGTACTTCCGCATTGTGTAAGTTAGTGTTGTAAAATGGAGGCTAATATGTATGTGGTACGCGGCTGTGGATAATTTAGCATCCTTGGTAATAATAGTGTATCTTGGACCTCGTACAGTGTTTTCAGAAATTCTTTATGTGTTTCGTGGTGTTTTGCGTGTTTAGGGTCCTGTAGCCTCGTTTTCGTTTTTTTCGGCGGCCAGTTTTTCTGTTGCTTAGGGGATTTTCGTGTGTGTAAACTTTTGCATTTGTAGTTATATTGAGGTGCAACTTCACTTGCAGAGGTCCTGGGTGCTCTCCGTTGCTGTGGGTAAGCCTTTTATTTGATTGTTGTGTGTATTTATTGTGTTTTCAATGTTTTCATGTGCGCTGGGTTCGGGCGCTAAGGTTTTATTTTGGCGGCTCGTATTTGTGGATGCTAAGTCCGGAAATTTGCAGCCAACGTGGGAGCCTCCACCTCTGCAAATGCGTCCTAAAGTGGTAGGGGGTCGTATGGATGAGCACCTATGGCGCTCATCACCAGCGCAAGGAGCGCATTTGGCGCTCCTTGTCAGCAACTGCAGCCCTCGCTTCTCAAGCGCAGCAGTTGCTGCGGTCTCGCTACCCGGGACCGCAGCATTAGCAACAACCCTCTTGCTCACAACTATATATGTGATAAAAACACATGCTAGCCCAGGGAGGCAGAAGCAGCTTAGGGAGGTTAATGCATTGCTAAAGATGTGGTGCACTAAGGAGGGGTTTGGGTTTTTAGAGCACTGGGCTGGATTGCACCTTAATGATGAATGAGCTTTTAAACTAGTAGGTGGGGGAGGGACTAGATATAAGTAATGGGGTAGAAAGTGTAGAGGGTATAAGGGATGAATTAACGACTCATAGAGGAGGAGATGGGGCAGGGGTAGTATAGTCAATAGGGAGGTATTACTAAGTAACTCAAGTATAGTGGCAGGCACCATCAAACTACAAACTCAGAACATAAGGTGTATGCTTGCTAATGCCAGAAGCTTGCCAGGAAAAATGGGAGAGTTAGAATTATTAGCAATTAATGAAATAGGGGATATAATAGGCATTATGGAAATGTGGTGAGATGAATCTAATGACTGAACTGTTAATCTTGATGGTTATAACCTATTTAGGAAAGATAGGGACAATGGTAAAAGAGGAGGAGGGATTTGTCTGTATGTTAAGCCTCAATTTAAGCCTATAGTCAGAGATGATATTTATGGTGGAACTAGCAGTAATGTTGAATGTTTGTGGGTAGAGCTAAGTAGCGGAGCAGCAAATTCCAAAAGAATATTAGTAGGAGTATGCTATAAACCCCCAAATATTGCTGATAGTGAGGAAATACAATTATTGTTACAGATTGGAAATGCAGCTAAGCATGGTCAAGTTCTAATAATAGGAGATTTTAATGACACTGAATTTAATTACACTAAATTTGACCAGCAGTTAAGCTAAGGGGAGCAGGTTCTTGAGTACACTCAGAGATCTTTTATCTGGCCCAGGTTATACAAGAGCCTACTAGAAAGAAGCTATCTTAAATTTAGTCATCACAACACAGTCTCATTTGAGAATAAATTACAAAAACAAAATTTTAAGGGGCCAACAAAAACTCTTAATTTTAAAAGGGCAGATTTTAACGATCTAAGAGCAGCAATACAAAGTATAGACTGGGACAAAGAACTCGCAGGTAAACATACTAAACATAAACGGACAACATTTAAATCCTTACTAAATATACATACTTATCACCATATACCAAGTGGGAATAAAAGTAAAAGGAGTAAATCAAATCCAATCTAGCTTAACAATGTTTTAAAGATACAGAGTAAAAAACAGGCATTTAAATTATACAAACAAGAGGGGACAGAGACTGCTTTACGGGAGTACAAGGAAATCAACAAGGCTTGCAAAAGAGATATTAGACTGGCTAAAATAGAAAATGAAAAATTAATTGCAAAAGAGAGTAAGACTAACCCTAAAATCATTTTTAAGTATATTAATGGGAAGAAGGAGAGGAAGGAAGCTATAGGTACATTACAATGTGACACAGGACGTCTGAAAATTAGTTACCAGGAAAAGGCAGATGAGCTAAATAGGTTCTTTTCTTCTGTATACACAAGGGAGGTACCAGTGGTTGGGACACTGCAACATAATGGGGCTACACTACCTTCACCAAATAACTGGTTAACACAGGGAGAAATCCAAAAGAGGTTGGAAAAAATAAATGTTAATAAAGCCCCGGGTCCTGATGGAATACATCCAAGGGTACTGAGGGAACTGGATTCTGTAATAGCCAAACCATTATATTTAATTTTTCAAAATTCACTCAGCATATGGTCTATATCAGATGACTGGAGAAAAGCAGATGTGATACATATAATTAAAAAGGGAGCAAGAGCAAATCTGGGGAATTATAGACCAGTCAGCCTCACTTCTGTAGTAGGAAAGCTTTTAGAAGGGTTAATAAGAGATAAAATACAAGAATATGTCTATTTGAACAGGATTATAAGTAGGAGTCAACATGGATTTATGAGGAATAGGTAATGTCAAACAAATCTATTTAGTTTCTATGAGGAGGTTAGTAGGAACTTGGATCAAGGCAACTCAGTGGATGTAGTCCATTTGGATTTTGCAAAGGCTTGCCACATGGAAGACTATTGTGCAAACTAAGGGATACAGGAATTGCAGTAAATATCTGCTCATGGATTGAGAGCTGGCTAAAAGACAGGAAGCAAAGGGTTGTTCTAATGTGGTAAGTGGGGTTCCTCAGGGCTCAGTATGAGGTCCTCTGCTTTTTAACATATTTATTAATGACTTAGAGGTGGGACTGGAAAGTAGTGTCTCCTTTTTTGCTGATGACACAAAGTGGTGCAAGGTAATTAAATCAGATAATGATGTGCTTTCCCTTCAAAAGGGATTTACATAAAAATTGAGGAATGGGCAATCTAAATGGCAGATGAGATTTAATACGAATAAATGTAAAGTTATGCATTTGGGAAAGAAAAATAGTTATGCAATTTATAATCTTATTGGAGCAAATATAGGGGTATCAGATATTGAAAAGGATTTGGGAGTACTTGTGGACAACCACCTAGGTAACAATGCTCAAAGCCAAGCTGCAGCTGCAAAGGCATTAACAAATTAGCATGTTTTAGGAAGGGTATAAAAGCAAGTGAAGCAAATATAATTCTGCCACTAAACAAATCTCTAGGACGCCCTCATTTGGAATATGGAGTTACATTTTGGGCACCACCTCACAAAAAGGACATTTTAGAGCTGGAAAAGGTACAGAGGAGGGCAACAAAACTAATTAGGGGAATGGAGGGGCTAAGTTATGAAAAAAGACTAACCAAATTAAGCTTATGTTCTCTAGAAAAAAAGGCGTCTAAGAGGAGATATGATTACATTATATAAATACATCCAGGGTCAGTATAAAGATTAGTCAAGGGAGCTTTTTGTGCCAAGAGGTTTTCAACTGACAAGAGGACATCCCTTGAGGTTAGAAACAAAAAGATTCCACCTTAAAGAAAGAAAAGGGTTCTTCACAGTAAGGGTGGTTAATCTGTGGAATTCTTTACCAGAAGAGGTGGGGACAGCGGATTCGATGGATAACTTTAAAAGGGGACTGGATTTATTTCTAATTAAGAAGGGAATTCAGGGTTATCCTGGATAATTAGAGCGAGTGTATTAATCCAGGGAGAAATCCGATCGCCAGTATCTGGGGTCAGGAAGGAATTTTTTTTTTCTTTAAAACAATTGGCTAAGTTTCACTTGGGTTTTTTTCTGTTTGCCTTCCTCTGGATTTATTAATAATTAAACCAAAACCAAATAGTTTATTAATAATTAATTAACAAGTAACAACTAATTAATTAATAACTATTCCTCATATTGCAGATCCTAGGATTTCTTAAAAGTTTGAACTTGATGGACTGAAAGTCTTTTTTCAACCTTAATTACTATGTAACTATGTAACATATTTCACTAACTTGGTTATTGTTTTATTTGAAATATAATATAAGTCTGTAAGTATTTTTTCAGCAGAAGAAGTAAACCGAAGTCTCCTTACTACACTTTTAAAAATTACATTCCTATTGAAAATGTAACTTTCATTTGTGCATTTAAAATACAAAGTATTAAAAGACAATAATAAGGTATCCCAATATTAAAAACAAAATAGCTTAAATAAGCATTATTAGGGTGTAATACTCCTACAAGGCATAAATCAATAGACACAATCGGGAGAGATACACTGAGAAATATAGGGACATATTAAATTCCAGCCCTGTAAGTCCAACGTGTAGCACGTAAGGGCTGCGTGCTTCAAATTTTGAAGACTTACGTTGCTCTTAAATTAGAAAGTGCTGCAAGCTACGAGCGAGAGAGGCTATCTCGTAAATCAGTTTGCTGCCGTCAGTCGTGTGTGCTCGATTGCAAACAATTAATCAATTACGTAGTTACGGGTTCGGATGGAGCCAATGGAAAAAAAGATTGTAAGCGTTACGTCACTGAAAAGGGGGAGGGTAAATATCGAGGTTCTACGTGCTTCAAATCCAGTTTGTGATCGGATCCAAAGGCCAGAGATAATGCAATATTAATAAAGCAGTAAATATTACATTCTATTAAATGCGAGTTACAACATAAGTTGTAACATATTGATTGCAGAGATCGATATGACACATTAAATATTCATGAAATAAAGTATTTTTTGGGGCCGATTTGCAGGCTTGAGAAAGTTGTGCTATTAATTCTAAGACCTAACATCACTTTAACTTCTGATAAATGTACAGTAGAGTGATATTATTTGCATTACAAGTGCTACGTATGGTACTTTACCCCCTCTGGAGCACACATAGGCCTCTGGGCTCCATTTGCATGTTACATGCTTGCTCTTGAGTGACAAACGTAGCACGTTAATAGCGGAATTGAACAATTAGCCGTTACGGGCATAACAGATCAAAGGAATCTGCATGTTACGTGCTTGCTCGTGAGTGACCATGTAGCACTTTAATAGCTGAATTAAACAATTAGCCGTTACGGGCATAACAGATCAAAGGAATTACCTGCACAAAGTTCAACGTTGCTCTCCACGTAGCCTTTTCTCGGCCCTCCAGCTTCTTAAAACGAAAGTCCGCTGCAGGCTACAATTCGTGCCTCATTTTATATTCATAATCCATAAATATAGGATTTACGGGCTATATTCTACCTCGCAGCCCTAATTTAATAGGACTCCTAGATACTTTGTTTCAAGTGGCCAGCATAAAATCTATGGATATTGTGACCGTTTGCCCCCTAGAGGATGGTGCCAAGTAAAGTGGAGTAAAGAGTTCTTGACAGGAGTGACGGAGTTAAACTTCTGAAGAACTCCTAATGCAGGTGCGACTCCCCTTTAAAGCCTGAAAAGCAGACATGGAGAGAGGGGTGGGGCTGCTTAGACTCTGGCCAGGTTGTGTGCTGCTGCCAGATCCAGCCACAAAGTGGAGCTTGAAGCTGGTCCGTTGTGGATCTACAGTTTGACCGTTGGGCAGAAAAGTGGAAAGAGATCACTTTTGGTTTACTGTGGCTGCGAGTTTTGGACAACAGTAAGAAGAGTGTGCTGTTTGCAGTGACTGAACGAATAGAGCTGAAAGAGACTACAGACTCAGGAGGTGAAAGCACAAAGGTACCAAGTAAGTGAAAAGAATATTGAGGATCCCCTTGCAGAGTTGCCTTAAAGGCCTAGGCAAGTGTGGAGCTGACAGAGGCCCTGTATGAAGGTACCAGACTGATTATGCCCCAGGGAAGATGCTGAGTGTTTAACCGGTTCATAGGCAGTAAGTTTATACTGCAAGGTCAAAGGGTCCCTGGGATGAAGCATACGGGAGAGACGGGCGGGCCCTATGCTTCAACCGCGGCTAATTATTTAGAAATGTGGAAAAGACTTCCGATATACAAGAGAGGATTTGTATCCTGGCCCCAAGGTGGCAATATAACCATAATCAGATACTATTTGTGTCCTGGCCACAAGGTGGCAACTCCTAATTTATAAGAGACTGTCTTACTCTTTGCCACTAGGTGGCGCTGTTTCCATGAAATTACTCCTTTCAGAGTACAACGGAGTTGGAGCTCTGTCCTGAAGACACTGTGGTGTAGAGTTTTGTCCCTGTCGCAGATAAGCTGCACAGGTATAGTCAGGGCGTTCCTGTGTCACAGTCAGTGCGTTTATGTAGATGTTTATTTTCATTATTTAAGCAGAGTTACTGCTCTAGTTAGTTTTTCTTAGTTCATAATAAACCAATTTGCTGCATTACCAGAAAGTATCCGTTTCTATCTCAAGAAACCACAGCTATACACGGCCATCCTGGTCACACTGGTGTCAGAAGTGGGATGTCCTTTTTGTCTGTGATTAAGAAGAAAACCCACGTGCAACATGGAGGACATGTTAAAAGCTTTGAAGCAGGCTGTAGCTGCTCAACAAGAGAGCAACAGAAGAAGGGCTATCCAGGTAGCTCAGACACAAGCCAACCTGGAGAAAATAATGGAAGAAGCAGCGAGAGCTAGAGCCGCTGAACTTCTCCTAAAATTGACTGATGATGATAATGTGGTGATATACCTCACCATTTTTGAAAGGACGGCCATAAGGGAGGCGTGGCACAAAAGGTACTGGGTCAGACTCCTATCCCCGTATTTGACAGGGGAAGCTAAGAAAGCTTACCTCCACATGGATGAAGAAAAAGCGATGAATTATGATGACCTGAAAGTGGAAATCCTTGGCCGCGTTGGAGTTAACCGGGGTGCCCAGGTACAGAGAGCGCACCCCTGGGATTTTTCCGACAGACAGGCTTATCATTACCCAAGAGGCATACTTGTCTATCCAACTTTAAAATACAGTTTCTCTGGGAAGAGAAGGCAAGCCAAACCTGACCTAGAAGGAATCCAGGCGAAATAAACCTGGTGGATACCCGAGAGAGTGGGAAGAAACACCAAGTTCAGTGCCATGAGTGAGATGGCAGGGAGCGCCGCAGGGAGCGCCGGAGTGTGCGCCGCAGAGATGACAGAGAGCACCGCAGAGACGGCAGAGAAAGCCAGTGAACCGGCAGGAGCCGTGAATGAAAGGGCAGAGAAAGCAAAAGTGACTGCTGAGATGGAGCACGAGACTAGTGAGATAAATGCAGCCCCAGACATGAGCAAAGGTCTAGAAAAAAAAGACAAAGTGTTGTCACTGTGCCCAACAAACCTCTTGGGTAAGAACTATGTAGAGGCCTCCATAAGAAACCTAAACCGATACATTCGCTGGTCCTTGGTGAAAGCTCCTGAAGTGGAGAGTACCAGGGATAGAAAGTTCTCTGACCCAGAGAAAGAAAAGAGCCAATGGAATGTAGCCAGTGTTCTTACTGAGGAAGAGTGTCCAGAAAATGATGACATATCTGGAAACCTTATCAAAGGGAAAGATAAGGGCAAAAAGAGTCTGAAGATCCAGAGGATGAAAGACAAACCCCCATCCCTGAGCGGACCTGAGAAGCAGTATATGGCGATAGATCCTAAGGGAAATGTAAAGTATCCCGGGAGCACTTTGTCTCAGGTCGCAGTACAACAAATTGCTATGGACAAGGAGTGTCAAGACAAGAAACCTATAAAGCCAGACGTACAGTTGAACACTATCGCAGGGGGACTGGAAAAGCCTACAAGGGAAGACAGGCAAGTGGCTATAAAAATGAAGGGTATCAGGATGATACTGAAATATATTCCTGAATGGAGGAGGAAGACCACACTTGAGGACAACAGAGCGTCCTATAGGAACAAGACCCAGGGAACTAGTGGGGAGCAGTGGAAGAGTCCCACCAAGCATACACTGAAAGCAGAAAATATGCAGAAGCTGACGAAAAAGGACATACAGGAGAAGCAAGAACTCCTCACTATCCGTGTAGCTCAGAATATGATCAATCCCTCTAATAGGGAGGCACATAAGAAGGCGGAGGAGCGTCTCAACTGGGAGCGGAATAAACAAACTTGGCACAGCCGAGTAAAAGATCTATGCTCCCAACTACCAGAGCTGAGGATGAATGATCCGTCAAAAAAGGAGATCCGATTGAAACAGGGTGATGCATGTCCAGAAGAGACTGACCCTGATCTTCAGGAACCATATACACATGATGCTGTGTTGACCACGGAGCTATGTACAAAGAAAACTCATATGCATGACATAGTGAAGAAACTGGTACCAGATAGACAGAAGGATGAAGAAAGGGTGGCAGAGCCGCCAAAGATATCCTGGGAGGACCTGAGCAAACAGAGAGAGGAACTTTGTCATTTGCATATACAGTCAGAGGTCCAGCGTCAGCAGAGTGAACTGGATGTACAAGCTAATGAAGATGGGGAACCTAATAAGAGAGAGTTGGAGACGCTACCTAAAATACTGAAGAAAGGAGCCCAACCAGCTCAGAATGTCACAGAACTTGTCCATAGGGTACCCAGACTTGTACTAGAGAGTCAGTTGTTACCCGAGCCAGACACCAACCCCCATCTGGAGACATTAGAGGAACCACAGAGTAATGTGGAAGTGTTAAAGAGAGGAAAATTCAAACCCCATACGTTATCCAAGCTGAAAGCACAGAACGAGACAGATGTCCGTAGGCAAGATGAGGCGCAGAAGCTTCACAGTTCTTTAATGAATAAAGACGTCCTGATCCTTACGGGTAAAGAAAACTCTCTAGTCCCAAGCGTCAAAGAGAATCCGAATGTTCGGAGTTGCCCAGAAGTGGAGAACTCTGAGTTCTTGGCAAGTACAGAGACACCAGCATGTGATAGGGAGACACCAAAAGGGACCAGTCCAGGCTGGGCCAGGACCTCGGGCTCAGATTCTAAAACAAATGACCTCTCCACAACAATGTCGAAATGGAAGAACAGTACCAATTGGTTCATTGTAGATGACGCTATCAATGAGAATAACAGCATGGTGTTCCAGGCAGTAGTGACAGACCTTGGGAGCTGCTGTGTAGTAGAATGTGAGGAGAGAAAGAAGATGGATTTACAAGTGGCCACTCAATCGCATCCTCATACCTCAATACAGATGGCACAGAGGAGGAATGTTTTGCATGGCAAAGAGTTCTTGAGTGGTGAGTGGCTCTACAGGATGCAGGGGTTACTGCACGAGAGAAGACAGGGTGTCGACCTGGAACTACAGTGCCTTCTACGCCATGGGGTTGCTGTGTACCAAGTGTCCGGCCTCTCGGCATGTCGCTCAACACCATGTTGTTGAGCTGAGGGGGAGGATATGTGACCGTTTGCCCCCTAGAGGATGGTGCCAAGTAAAGTGAAGTAAAGAGTTCTTGACAGGAGTGACGGAGTTAAACTTCTGAAGAACTCTTAATGCAGGTGCGACTCCCCTTTAAAGCCTGAAAAGCAGACATGGAGAGAGGGGTGGGGCTGCTTAGACTCTGGCCAGGTTGTGTGCTGCTGCCAGATCCAGCCACAAAGTGGAGCTTGAAGCTGGTCCATTGTGGATCTACAGTTTGACCATTGGGAAGCAAAACGGAAAGAGATCACTTTTGGTTAACTGTGGCTGCGAGTTTTGGACAACAGTAAGAAGAGTGTGCTGTTTGCAGTGACTGAACGAATAGAGCTGAAAGAGACTACAGACTCAGGAGGTGAAAGCACAAAGGTACCAAGTAAGTAAAGGGAATATTGAGGATCCACAGGAAGAGTTGCCTTAAAGGCCTAGGCAAGTGTGGAGCTGACAGAGGCCCTGTATGAAGGTACCAGACTGATTATGACCCGGGGAAGATGCTGAGTGTTTAACCGGTTCATAGGCAGTAAGTTTATACTGCAAGGTCAAAGGGTCCCTGGGGTGAAGCATACGGGAGAGACGGGCGGGCCCTATGCTTCATCCACGGCTAATTATTTAGAAACGTGGAAAAGACTTCCGATATACAAGAGAGGATTTGTATCCTGGCCACAAGGTGGCAATATAACCATAATCAGAGACTATTTGTGTCCTGGCCACAAGGTGGCAATCTATCAATAATCAGAGACTATTTGTATCCTGGCCACAAGGTGGCAATTCCTAATTTATAAGAGACTGTCTTACTCTTTGCCACTAGGTGGCGCTGTTTCCATGAAATTACTCCTTTCCGAGTACAACGGAGTTGAAACTCTGTCCTGAAGACACCGTGGTGTAGAGTTTTGTCCCTGTCGCAGATAAGCTGCACAGGTATAGTCAGGGCGTTCCTGTGTCACAGTCAGTGCATTTATGTAGATGTTTATTTTCATTATTTAAGCAGAGTTACTGCTCCAGTTTGTTTGTCTTAGTTCATAATAAACTGATTTGCTGTATTACCAGAAAGTATCCGTTTCTATCTAAAGAACCCACAGCTATACACGGCCATCCTGGTCACAATATGTGCCTAATTTTAAAAAAAGTATATACATTGTATAACTGAAAAATATATGGATGCTTTCCACTTTCTGTGTGAAACTAGATAATTAGGAGTGTGATTTTCTCCCCTTGTTCTCCTAAATATAGTTTTCTTTAAGAGCATTTCTGTATAACAGTGATCACCAATTATTTTTGTTACACAGAATAAATATCTTACCCTGTAGCTGAGCATAATAAATACACCTATAAATACCAGAGTGATAATAATCGTCTTGAATAATAATGTCCTATGGTAAATAGAGAAAGCAAGAGAGTTTCCAGAAAAAAACATTTACTTCAGCTTCATAGACTATTCTGAAGAGTCACAGAGAGTTGGACGCAACTGAATGACTAAACAACAAATATACAAATAAGGGGCAATATGTCTATAAGTTCATAACTGGCATTTAATAAATTAGGCCTAAACTGTATGTGATGCACTCCTACTATTTTGTTTTTAATATCGGGATCCATATTGTTGTAAGTTAATACTATGTCTGTATTATAAATGCACACATAAAAGTTACATTTGAAATAGAAATGTTATCTGTAAAAATGTTTCTTGTAAGGAGACCTAAGTCTGCTTATTCTATTGAGTAAATAATTACATTTAGTTGAAAAAGCATTTTGGGGACATCTATTTCCTGCACAATATCTAAACGTGTGCTTGTGGAGCCTAAGTGTGGACTTATACGTAAAATGGTTGCTTACAGCCAATAATTAATTTAAATTTAAATGGTGTAAAGAAAAATGAGCAAATGCAGGTTTTATAACCTCACCAGAGACCAGTGTAAATCAGCCTCTGTCTCACCCACTAAGCATATCAATGTGACTTTCACATACAGAGTGATTGCATTACTTGATTAACCAAGCCATGCAATCTATGCATGTACACCCTACACTCCTTTGAAAGCATAGTAATGCTGTGTGATGGCTTCTCATAGGATGACCTGCATTGAAGACCTGCTTCTTCAATGGGGCTTAATAAGAACCTATTTCAAACCAACCCCGGCAGGACCGTGTAATTCTTGTTACCTCTGGCACAAAAGATGGCTTCATGATAGAGACAATGCCCACGGAGATGTGCAGATGATAATGCAGAAAGAATATCAGTGGTCTCAGAAAAGGACCATTTCTCACTCAGGATACAGGAACACAGCACATAGTGTCACACCTTGTTTATGTGAAAAAAACAGAACTGACTCTTTTATTATAAACTATGGACATATTTATACAGTTTCTCCAGTGGAGAACAACCATTCAGTGAATTGCTGGTAAACAATGGGTACAAACCTACATGTAAATTAAAATTCCATCACAACACTGCATTCTTAGTTGCCATAGCAATGCATGCCTACATGTCAAACAGAGCACCAGGTGTACATGCAAGACCACACCATCTGCTCTGCCACTCAATGAGTGTTGACATAGCACTTGACTGGAGGATAAGCCATCTAATTGGGCTATGGCAGGTGTGAACTATGTATTTTTTTTTGCAATATGTTGCAGAGCTGTCCACCAGTAGAGCATCTTAAATAGTTTTTACTATAGCTCTCACTGGGATGCATCCCAGAGCCCCTGTTTGTGCATGCGTAAAAGCACAATGCTCGAAACCCCCTTTTATGAGTTTATTAGCACAGGATGTTTTCTGCATAGTAGGAACTTGTGGGACCTTTTCTGTACATTTTCCCCAAACTAGGGTTTACTTCTAACATGTCCACACCTCAATAACTTACAGAATAAACAATGTTATTTACAGAAATACGTGTAACATGAAACACAATTTATATCCAATCATACACATTATAAACAAAATATGTCCCACTGGGCTGTGCAGGGCAGGTCTAGGCACATTACTCTAGCAAACTCTCTAGGCTCTGGGCATGACCACAAGTAACATAGGTACCCTGGCATTCTTAAACATGCAAAACCTAGTATATTCATAAACCAAAATACCCCCGTGTCTCTCTACCCCCCCCCCCCGTGTCTCTCTAACCCCCCCGTGTCTCTCTACCCCCCATGTCTCTTTCTCTCCCCCCTCCTCATCCTCAACACCCCCTCCTCATTCTAAACCCCCCCCCCTCATTCTACCCTCTAAATACCCCCCCCCCCCCTCTTTCCCCTCACTTACCTGCATCTGAAGCTCCTGCTCCGGCCTCCGCTCCTTCCGGCATCTTGACGTGGCGCGCATGTGACGTCACGGCATTAGCATATACCGGGTCCCGGCACCTTGTATATGCTAATGACGTGACATCACAGCATTAGCATCTACCGGGTGCCGGCACCCGGTATATGGTAATGACGTGGCGCGCATGTGACATCATTCTCCCTGTGCATATAATTGTGGGACCTGTGCTTGCCCCAAGCCTCTTGCCCTCTCGACTGTGGATGGGGACCCTTGCATCCCTGACATGTCCCTGGGTCCTGTCCCTTCCCTGAACTACCACCCACCTGGGTTCAGGCCCCTTCGCCTCTGTCCCTCTTCTATATGTACCTGATGCGTGGGGCCCCCTTCTACCACCCACCACTGCACTCTCCTCCTCTCCCTCCTCCTCCTCTACCTCCTCACCCTCCTCTCCTCCTCGCCCTCCTCCCCCCTTCTCCTCCCTCCTCTCCCTCCACCTCCTCTCCCTTTTCACTCCTCACTTCCTCCTCCCCACCTCTACTCCCCATGACCTCCTGCTGCTCCTCTCTCTCCTCCTCCATTCTCCTATCCTCCTCCCCAACTCTCCCCTCCTCTCCCCTCCTCTCTCCTCCCTCCATCATAAACCAAAATTAAAAGAAGGATACATTTAAAAAAAAGGTTTTCTGTAATATGTGTGTTGGAAAAAATAATGTTTGTGCTGTGTGTTATTAATAAGGGTTGGGGAATTGGGTGTTTTTGGGGATGGGATGGGTCGGAGGGTGTGATGGGGTGGGGAGGTGTGGTGTGTACTCACTCTACATGTCTCTATGTGTGTTCTTTAACCTATGTGTGTTGCAAATATGTGCAATCTGCAAATATGTGTCAGTCTTAAGTGTAAATCCGTATGGGTTAGAACATAAATCAATCAAAAACGCAATCAAACTTTCTCCAACTAACTCCTGCTCTCTCTCAAACAATAAACACCCACAAGCTCCTGGACCTGCTTGCTACTTCCAATGAAATTTACAACACAGTCAGTGCATGGGCGGGTGTCAATCAAACTTATAAGCTCCCACGGTCAATCATATTGTCTAGACCACATGTGATTGGCTGAAAGGCCTGTGTTGAACTGCGTTATTCTGCAATTGGATGGTTACAGCCGATCGCGGCTAGTCCGTCCCCTTAACAGCTTGCGAGCTTTACGGGTTAGTGTATCAAGCCTTAACTTGCACGCATTAACAAAGAGATGGACAAACACAACCATTCCCATCCAATAGCCACAAACTGCCTCATCCACCAACAAGCACTGTGTTGTAAATCACTGAAGTTGGTCTCTGTCATGAAAATTGTGGTATCTTGTGTTAACTTCATTACAGTTTCATGAATTTCTGTCTGAGCTAAATGTTGCCTATGAAGATATTCTGTACCACACAGTCCATTGGCTGAGTCGAGGGAGAGTTTTGAAACGTTATTATGACTTACTTCCACAGGTTTCTGCTTTTCTGCTTTAGAAAAATAAAGTACCAAAAACCTGTTGGCGGAAAAAACAACAGTTGCATTTCCAAACAAAACATGCGTGGATTTACTAGAAATGTTGCAAAATTTGTTTCAAATTAGATTTAAAGAGCTTTATCTCCATGAACAGGACATACAGCTTTTCCGGAACCCATTTTCTGTTGACATTGAAATTGTTGATCCGAATGGAATTGGCCGAACTACAGAATTGTGACTCTCTGAAAGATGCATTCAAATCAAGCAGCCTTACTAATTTCTATGCATCTCTCCCCTCTGAGACATATCTTAATATCAGGAACCATGCACTCAAAATTGCAACCATCTTTGGAGGCACCTATATCTGTGAACAGACTTTTTCCTGAATTAAACATCTGAAATCTCCAACCAGATCCAGACTAACTGATGAACGCTTGCATCACTTGCTACGACTAGCAGTGACAAATATGGAACTGGATATTGACCATCTCATTAGCCAAAAGCAGGCCCATACTTCCCATTGAAATACTTATAAGTTTATATTGATTAAAATAGTTCTTCATTTTAAATATTGTATTGTTTTTCCTGTTTTTTGTGCACTACAAATAAAATATATGCTGTGTGCATTTTTTTCAAACAACAGTGTCTGAGGGACAGTGAACTGGCTTAAAAAGTTTAATGACCCCTGCATTAGAGTATCCATATGGTAAAATTTCACATAAATCCACTAATTTGCCAGCTATGCAGATTTTCTCCCTTGTACAAGTTACACATATTTTTGAACTTTAGAACTTTGTCACACTAGAGTTTCAGTAGTAACTCCAGAAGGCACTAGGACTAGAGTGAAGGAGTTACTCAGCAACCAACCGGGGGAATAATCCTCTCCTTACAGCTGACTCAAAATATATGCCAAACAAAATATTTATAACATAACTAAAGAATTAATAAATTAATAGATTAATAGTACCAGGACACTGGTTTGCTGTGCTCTCTTAGTAAGCCCCCGGTGTACATGTTTTACGCATGGGCATATTTTGGTTTTATGCAGCACTAGGCCATTTACATTTGTGTGCAGCTCACTCCTTTCCATTTTCTGTTTCTCAAATCAGAAGTTTATGTAAGTTATGTAAATTAATAAACATAAGTGTGAGGAATTGACTCTGCTGGGATTTGAACCCTGGTCCCCAGGCTGCTGGGCCTCTTCCCTACCACTGCGCCAGCCTGCCTTTGTGAAATTTCTGGAGATCTGATAACCTTGACTCTGCTAGCAATAGCATCAGTGACTAGTCTCTTCAGCTGTGTCTGTTCAGGAGTCTGGTCCTTGGCCTATATAAGGCACTTCCTGTTTATGTACCTTGCCAGATTATTGTGGTTCCTGTTCCCTTCAATAAACCTTGTTCCTGTTTCACCTACAAGTTGCTGAACTGGATTATTGCTGACCTTGGCTGCTGGTCTCCACAACCTTGATTCCTATATCATTACAATAAGTTATGTAAATATGTGAGAGAGTCAAGTACATTTATATACAGACAAATCACTGCATATAGACATTTCTGTAAATATACAAACATATTTCAATGTACTGTACTGCAATTTCAGACTGCCTGCTCCCCCCTGAAAATGTGCTGCCCTAGACCTGAGCCAGCTGGGTCTAGGCAGATACACACTCCTGACTTTATTGGGTATTTAAGTATACAGTGAAAACTGAACAGAGCTGAATATTTGTTTGTTTAGTATTATATGTTATATATAGGTAGACAACATTTGATATTTCACTATGCTACGAGAATAACAGACTGATGTGTTAATATACAAGCATGCAAAGAGACATGTATGATCTGACCTGACGGTTCAGCAGGCAGTGCACAAGAAAGATGAAGGCTCCCTGCAGACTGTTGAAGATGGTAAAGAGGTAGGAGAAAATCAGCGCCGAATGTCCAAATTGAAAGAATCCAAGACTCCAGCTACTGCCTAGGATAAAGAGCTGAGCCATGGCCTTAAACGTTAATAGCCTGTGGGCAGTAAAAAGAGACATTTGTTTCATTGATTGAGATCAAAACATCAGAACTTACTTAAATAAAGTAACTTATTTCGTATGTGTCTCATTAAGATAATACTATAGTGCCAAACCTTTTATTGTGCATGTTAAATAGTGTTTTATACATCAATATATTATTTTTTTAGCATTGAAAAAATTCTGTAAATTAAGAAAATTTACCTTAAAGCAATACAGAAAGCATTGTGTTGGGTCTATCTTGACCTTACTGTAGAATTAAAGAACTTGAGAGTATGTTATTGATAACCTTTGACTGAGGCTTCTCAGTTTAAATTTAAAAGAAAGGAAATAAAAGCACAAAGCTGCTGCAGTACAGAAACTCCTTCCTGACCAGTCATTTCCTCCTTCAGACAAAGAGGAAGAGAAAACATTCCCAACAAATTCCACTTTTTTTGCATTATATATCCCAAAAAAACTTTTGTAATGACAAAAACACAGTCTTTTCAAAGCCTGCTTTTTTGGAATTCAGTGACCATTTAATTTTAGCTGGCTACTACTGCATCTAGATGGTTCAAACTTACTGAGTGTTCTTTAAAGTTGAAACATTTGTGTTCAGAGATGCAAGCTTTGAGCGGAGAAGCACAAATGTAAGGATTAGGAGAGTGGTGTTCATCTGAAACGAGAGCAAGAGACAGAAAGAAAATGTGGGAACGTTAGAGAATAATACAGAAGTAAAAAACAAGAGATGAAAATGTTGCAAATATTCATCTAAAAAGAGCATTCCATTCTCATAATACAGTGCTAACCACATAACTTAGCACTAACCGGGTAGAGAGTCTTAATCCGAGCATATGGTAGTATCACAATGGCAAACATAAACATAGTGTAAAGTTACTCAGATAAAATTAGCTTAACATGGTAAACTCACAATGATGAATACACAGACTGGTCCAAGGAAACTCCAGATGAGATTGTTATTTAACCAGCAACTGAAGGATAGAGAAAATGAATAAAGTAAGTAGCTATTTGTGTCCCTAACATCTATCACATGTACAAAAATTTGACATTGACACATAAATATAAAGGTAGTTGACAACTCAAATGTTGCGCCTATTAGCTAATATTATATAGCATGTTGTTTGGATTTTTGTCTAAAATTTGACCAGAATTCGTTTTTAAAAATTATGATCTATATTAAATGATTATAAATACAACTGCTCAGCTAACATTTTATAGGAAAATATTTATATCAATAGTTTTTTTATTAAGGATATCTACATCATAGTTAATATTTCTTATCAAATTACAAAAATTAAGAAAATGGTTAAGTAAATTTTTTGAATTTTATATTCAGAAACTTGTAATAAAATTATAAATAAAAAACGTAATACTTTACATGTTTTTTGTCCTATTACAGCAAACAAAACAAATAAAATTAGAAAAACAAATTGGCATTTAAACTTTCTCACTAAGGGCCTCATTCAATTCCCATTTTGCCAATTGAATAGGGCTCAATATAAGCACAGAGCATATTTTTTTACCGAAGTATTTAGTTAGTCAACTTCTATCCAAAAGCAAGGTCTTCACTAACTAAAAACTTCTGTAAGAAAAATATGCTGTGTGCTTATATAGAGCCCTATTCAATTGGCAAAATCGCAATTGAATGAGGCTAGAATATTTAAACCAGATCATATTATCTCGAATTTCAGAGCTCAGATCTGCGCTGGGCTCTATGTCATCCCAGTCTCCCATACTCCATCAGTCAGGTTAAGGATGCGATTTATAAAAGTTTTAAATGAAGGATATACTATCTGGAGTAGTTAACCAGGGTGCCCAGATTTGTATAAACAGGTGGCAAGTATCTTTCAGAATATGTGTCAATCGTTTGTTAATGGCTATATGATTAATTTTGATAATCACCTCATTGAAGTGGAGGGGATTTCCAATTTTTGGCTACAACATTTTTGTTTTAGAAGATGCCAATTAGAGGGTGACTTCGTACATAGTTGGTAGACGTGCCCTATTGTCCAGGGGTTATGGACTAAATTGGTTCAACTAACCTCAAGAATATTTAATACTATACTATACCCCTCAATTGAAAACTGTCTTTTTGGTATTCACAACACCGATTTGACTTCCCGCCAAAACAAATTGTTCCAACTAATTATAGGAAAATATTTATAATATTTATACTCTTAAAATGTTGGAGTAAAGTTAGTTAAAAAATATTTTAAAGAAAAGCATGACAGGGATCCCCAAAAAATGAGATTTATAGCTTTAGAACAAGTGACAGAGAGGGGAAATCTTGTGAACAAAGTATTATAAAAAGAAGGGGAAATGATATACCTAATTTGAAGTATGATGCCAAAAGGTGTAAACATAATATTCAATCTGCATTGTTTTGTTAGATAAGATTGGCTGAGTTTTAATATTAATATATTTTTTAAGAGAATATATGATTTACGTTCTATTAGAAGCCTGTAAGTGACTCTAACCCATTAACTTGGCTGCAGGTGTCTTTTTTGTGTGTGAAATGTTTAGATCTATTCTTTTGACTGAAGCTCGCAATTTACATCTTACAGCCTTCACATGTAAACTCTGCCTTTTTAAGTAGGATTTCAGGGGGTGTGATCATATGATCTGACAAGATTTAAGCAGTTCCGTAATTTACTTCTTTGACACAATGCGTAAATGAGTCCGTCATCATATCGTCAGTAATACATTGAAGTTAGATGTAACTTGCAATTGGGACATTACAAATTATTGAGAGCCAATAAGTAATATTTGCTGATCGGGCTCACAATCAAACAATCTTGCACTATAAATGCATTAGAGCATCTGTTCTAGTTCATGTGGGTTTCATGATATGTTTTGACCCCTTGAATCCCAGGATCGATACTACTCAGAAATAACAGTAAAAAACAATATTTTTGAATTGCATATTTGTGGGCTTGAGACTGTTCTGCAATTAATTATAATGTGTTTCCATGCCTTTCCGTGTTTTTAAAGTACAGCAGTGTGCTACAGCTCTAATAGGTGTTTGTGAGTCCGATTTAATACTCATAATATTTTTAAATAAATAAATACTTTGATTGCGATTATACTCTCTCCCCATTAGAAGAACCACAGAACTTCCAAAATGAGACCAGAACATTTTATAGCAGGAGAAGAATTGGACAACTTTTAAGACACAACCCATAATATAATTTCAGGATTTGTCCCCTTTACTGAGAAACATAATTTTGCCATATTTTAAAGGGCATCTGCACATTGAAAAAAATACATATTTTGAAAACTTTGGGCTTTATTCGATTGAGCAATCGTTGGTTACTGGAGCCCATAATGTAGCCCATAAACTAATTTGCTATTCAATTGGAGTCTTTTAGCTACCTGCAAATGATCTGCGGGTAACGGGCTAAAAATCCCTGCGGTTGTCAAAATCGTAACACCGACCATCTAAGCCTTTGATCTTTAAAGCCTGTAAATGTTACAATCGCAAATCGCTAATCAATTGCTACAATTCCTCAAGCCCACCAATGTTTACACACCCGTAAATCCTACGAGTACCAGATAGGATTGAAAGTCTGAGAGCATATAAGACTTCTAAACACTAATTGATTGACGTTTAACCTCCATGTCTTAATGATGTCATGATGATGGTCTCATTTACTATTGGCTGTTTCTAAATCAGTAGTTACGGCCTTACTTACTTACGATTGCATGGCTTACGGTTTAGGCTTTTGGCCAGGTAGTTGCAGACTTATGCAATTGAATCGCTCAGAACTGTTGAAAATGTCAATTGCAATTGAATAAGGCCCTTTGTCTGACTAAGAGCATGATTAAGCAGGAATAAAAGTCATACATTAATTTAGTAACATTTTACTGCTTATTCATATATAAGTGACATATAAAGTATGCAACAGGTAGAAAGTAGTACAGATCAATCCTGGTACACTCACTGTTTCTCAGTTCCATATTCATCTGACCGTATTGCAGCTGATATGGTGACGATGATAACAGGGACTCCAAAACCAACCACGCAAAGTTTTGGGAAATTAGACCGTTGAGACGTCATGTAATTTACTGCACGCAGGTTCCGCACAGTCAGGAAGAGTAGAATGCTCTCCAGAGACATCCAGCAGAAGGCACAGAGGAGGAGGAAATGGAGACTGCCCGCAATGATGGAGCAAAGAAGCTGAGAGACAAAGAGGAATAGAGCGTAAGAGACCATGGAAGGATGATAAGGAGAAGTGGGGATGGTGGTTACAAGAAAACACATTATTCCATTGTTGCATCTCAAAGACTGTCTTAAAAATACATCCCTACCCACATAATTGATGCATTAGGGTGGTGGTGGGGAATGGTAAGTAGAGTTACATTTGAAACATTATTTAGTCGTGTAGACTGGGCATCAACTCTCATCCTACTTGATAATCTATTTCCCTATTGAGTGGTAGAGCATCAAAATGTGATTACACCTAATAGTAGATCCAAAAATCTGTTAAATTTACATTTCTATGTGTATCCTTGGATGCTTAACACCCCTTTAATTCTATATAGAAAAATACTTTATTAGGATACTATTGATCCTGGAAAAACGCTGAAAAAATGAATAAAAAAGTGCTTGCTAACTTATTACACAGTGCCAAGATTACAGTACTTTAAACAATAAAGATATGGAAGTAATATATTCTACTTATAACAGTCCAGATCCATGTATTCCCAGACTTGTATAGTACTGTTATTGTAAATATAGGCAATTCAACTCTCATATATCAGTTTATACTTATGGTCCTGTAAGCACAGGATACACTGATAATCACAGAGTTGAAAAAAAATTAAGATAAAACAGCACAAAATGTACATATTAAAAACAAACTATATCGTGGAAACACAGGCATTCTATATCTCCCAAAAACAGGGTATCTTTTTAGTCAACTGTTCAACTATATATTTAAACAGAAAAAATATTTCATAGTTGCAATAAGGGTATGATTAGTAAATCCTTAAGCAATGAAAGTGGGAGGGTAATAACATGTGGCAAACAAAAATACTTGCGATTCAGTTCCCTCTCTCCACATTCCTTTTCCCTTATAGAAGTTGACAAATGAACCCTTTAAGCCATATTGAAGAGATAAGAGCCTGTTCCACTGAAAAACTGGGTGCCAACGGTCCGTTTCGTCCTCTTACAGGACTTTTTCTAAGGTTATACTGATCTGGCTTTCACACTTGCTTATAAAGCCCTGTTACTTCCGGGTTTTGCGTAAAACGTCATGGCGTTCACGTTTACGCGATGACGTCACTATGCAACGCTATGTTAATTTCAATGAACTTTATTTAGCCTCCTTTTCAATAAACTTTATTTAGCGTTATTACGCAAGTTGAAATACAAAAAACTTTATTTGATCTCGTTTACCCTGTTTTTGGGAGATATAGAATGCCTGTGTTTCCACGATATAGTTTGTTTTTAATATGTACATTTTGTGCTGTTTTATCTTAATTCTTTTTCAACTCTGTGATTATCAGTGTATCCTGTGCTTACAGGACCATCAGTATAAACTGATATATGAGAGTTGAATTGCCTATATTTACAATAACAGTACTATACAAGTCTGGGAATACATGGATATGGACTGTTATAAGTAGAATATATTACTTCCATATCTATATTGTTTAAAGTACTGTAATCTTGGCACTGTGTAATAAGTTAGCAAGCACTGTTTTATTCATTTTTTCAGTGTTTTTCCAGGATCAATAGTATCCTAATAAAGTATTTTTCTACATAATAGTAGATCCAACTGAAAAATAGTGTTAGGATTCTTATGAATATTTAGCTAACATCATTTGCCAATAGATGCAGGAATTACAGCCAGAGGGGAGGCAAATACTGAACCAGCACACTTTGCTGTGTCCTGTTGGGTGATGATCTGTGCCTAGGCCACAAAGCCCTTATGATTAAGGCACTTATCAAATATATGTGTATTTTATCAATTTATGATCTGTTCCTCTTCATGTGATATCCTGAATTTCTCACTTGGAAATAGTGATTCAAACCAATATGTCATATTTGCATTGAATTGACTTTTTCTTATGTACATTTAATTTAATTGTACTAACACAGGCCATCATTGGCTCAATAGAGGTAATATTCTATATATAGCAGATCAGACAAAGGGGTTAATTTAATTCAGTCTCTGGTTGCTGGATTTAGCTAATCAGTGACTATGGAGAATACATTCTCTGATGTGCAAACACAGTTGGAAAATGTGATTATAGACAGCTCCCTAAACAGCATGCTCCTGTTTATTTTCTAAAGGTCTACACATTTTGATGTATGGTTCAGTATAAATGTGAGGTCTGGACGATATCCCTTGACAATATTACAGGGTCGAGTCACATTATTACTACTTTTGACGTCAGAAGCTCATAGCCAATGAAATATAGCATGTGTCGTGTCCTGGCTTTGTTGGTATATAAGGTGACATGTAAGCATTCTGCAAACATATCAACCATCGCTGTCATGAGTAAAACATGTGATTTTCCAACTTTGAAAAGGGGATGCACACTGGTTTTTGGGCCAACGGTGGCAGTATTTCTTAGCAATGCAGTTTGTAAACTGTTCGGGTACTGCTCTAGTTAAAGTGTACCGTGAATGTACACATGGCATCATTGCAAATAAACAGCCTTAAAACTGCGGAACACCACATGTCAATAATGTCAGAGGTGAATATCGTCTCTGAGGGCCAACCCACATTACAAACGAACCAGGGGGTTCTAGACATGTGTCTAAAATGGCAGTTCAGCTAAACTTGTTGCATAAGAACACAAGCTAATGGCTGCAGCGTTACGGTCTGGGGAATGTTTTCGTGACATTGTCTGGGTCTGCTCACACCTCTGAAAGGCCCTCTCGATTGGGTTATCTATCCATCATTGCAGATCAAGTACACCTAATTAGGTTGACTGTCTTCCCTGACATGGATGGGATCTTCCAGCAGGACAATGCAACATGTCATATGGTTTAGAATTGTCTGGGAGTGGATGGAGCACAACTAAGATCTCCAAGTACTTCCATGGCCTCCAAATTCCCCAGACTTCAGCCTCATCAAAAACCTATGGGACAACCTCATGTGGTTGTATGGATCCTCCACATGTACTCTTCAGCAGCTGTCAGATGCACTACAGTCTGCATGGCTCCAGATACCCTTGCCAACCTTCCAGCATCTTATTGGCACAATATCACACCTTCTAGCTGCTGTCCGCACTGCACCCAGCGGCTATTCGGGATATTATAATAATAATTATAATAATGTGACTTGAACGTGTAGAACAAGTAAGTGATGAAAATAAATCTTACACATTTTGATAGAGGCATTGAAGAGTGTTCCCGTATCAATATTAGAAGGAGATTTATGTCATGTGTTATACAAGGTTGGAAACAAGAAGGAGAGTTAGCATTGGGTATTGTCTTAAAGGACCACTGGGATTAAATTATATTATTTTAAACACGTTTTTTAAGGAAAATAAAGTAATTCAGCCATTAGCATATTGCCTTTTATATGCAATTAGAAGGCTGTGGGATCTAACATTTTGTTTTCTGCTGATCAACCTCCTGATGTGGGAGGAGACTTTGATTGTAAAGGAAGTTACAATCTGCATAATGAGGATGTGAGATCTACAACTCTTAGAGATGTCAATAGCGGTAATGGAAAGCTCATACATTTACAAATACACATCCTCCTGGGAAAATAACAAACAAGAGAAGCCTGCAGTAAAGAATAAGCTGGTATTAAATATAAAAATACAAAGGCTGTTTTGTTTTTTTAATTTTCTGAAACATTTCGGTATGATTAATTAATTAAAAGACAATATAGATAAAAATGGCACCAGTGGTCTTCTAACAAGGATAATATAAAAAAAAGTTGAGAAAAAATAAAGGCAGAAATGGTGTGATAAAGAGCACGGGGATAGATGAGAGGATAGGAAACAGAAAAGAGAAAAGTAAGAAAAGAGCAATAGAGTGAATAAAAAAGAATGGAGATAAAAAGAAGAGTTATGAGGGTAATGCTTCTGAAAATTGGTATGAAGTCATTTAGAGCCCTATTAGCAAATCTAAGAAAATTAATTAAATTGGTTACCTTAATTGAAGTTTGTTGAAGGCCAACCAGAATTAAGAGTTGTGCCAGGAACAGACATCCACACAGCGCACTCAAAATGGAAGTGTGAGCGCTCCGCAGAGAGCGGCACAGGAGGAATGTGAGAAGAGAAAGAAACAGGCAGAGAAGTGATATACTGAGACCTATGCGAGACAGCAGGATCAGGCCAGCATCTTCCTGTTGAAGAGAGAAATAAAGGTTTGTTCATCAGATTTGGTGTGACCATCCCAAGATTAATGGCAGAGCGTTTGTGATTACACATATAACGGAGTGAGACTCTCTCCCAGCTAAATACCCCTAGCTGTGAGAGTTACCGTAGTTAATCTCAGATTAAGTTAGTCTCAGAGAGGGATGGTATTTTCAGATAATTTTTGCTTACGACACCTATCTTTCATTAATGTGGTAGAGAAGGTAAAGGACACTTTTTTTATTGGTCATATCCTGGTTTGATTCAAATTGCAATATTTATTATATAAATGACAATTGATCTGGAGCAAAGAAACGGAAGACCACAGATTTAAAGTAAAATGTAACGTTTATTTAATACTAAAAATATATTTCTATAAATTAACATATATATGTGAATTGAAAAACAACGAGAAAAAAATACTATATACACAGCAAAGAATTCTTGTGTGATTCGTTGCTATACGTTAATTATGCAGTATAGGGTAGGCCAAGTATTTATGTTCTTAGGGCCAAGTCTATAGATGTGCCAGCTACATCAATATATAAACCAGAAGGTACTGAGGGATGTAGTCTTAGACTAGTAAGGTAAGATTTTTTCACGTTAATTCAGAGGCACACCTCTTAGAGGACAGGTAGTGGGTCCAAGTATTTTTCAATACAAACTAGTTAAACTAGGGTCACAGTTTAATCTGCCTGTCAATATATTTTTTATTTCCCTCATATTGTGCCTATGCTCTGTTATATAACACGTGAACTACATGTATGGTCTTGAACAAAATGAATTACATTAAGTATCTAACATATTTTTGTTATATAGTATAATAGTATACAATAGACAGTTTGAGAATGTTTATGATTGACATTGTCCTACGCTAGGACCATTTTCTATATTAAATGGTACCAACATTGACTACATATTAATCACTATTTTATTAGAGGGTGTATGATTATTACCGAGAATGTATACTGATGTAGCTGGCACATCTATAGACTTGGTCCTAAGAACATAAATACTGGGCCTACCCTATATCTGCATAATTAACGTATAGCAACGCATCACACAATAATTATTTGCTGTGTATATAGTATATTTTACTCGCCGTTGTTTTACAATTTACATATATATGTTAATTTATAGAAATATATTTTTAGTATTAAACAAAAGTTACATTTTACTTTAAATCTGTGGTCTTCCATTTTTTTTATTTGCTCCAGATCAATTGCCATTTATATAATAAATAATTTCATATGAATCAAACCAGGATATGACCAATAAATGAGTGTCCTTTACCTTCTCTACCACATTAATGTTTAGTTTACACTCAGATGGTTGATATACTGCCACAAAACAATGATAACTGATACAAGTCCATGTTTAATACAAATATAGGAAGGCAGTTTCCTGAGTTAGATTATACCATACCCACCCTCTATTACCTATCTTTCATTATCAACAATTTAACAGTGATGGACTACAGGCGGCTCAGGGCCGCATGGGGCCTTTAGGCATTTCCCAGCCTGTTATCTGAAATGCAGGCTAAACTTGGCATCTAATTCCTCATGTCTCGTCCTACTCATAGATAAGGATTCTCACAGTGCATTTTCACTCATGTGGAAACAGACCCACATACCATAACGAGTAGCCTCATTGTAGGATGATTATGTTTATTGGATTAGATTACTATCTTATAATATAAAGAGCAGTGTCTGTCATGCTGGGTGGAGCCATGAAGTCATCTAGGGAGGGAATTATGGTGTCATCGAGGGCAGGCTGTGATGACATCAAGGTGCAGGTGTGACATCATTGAGGGTTTTTTTCACACTCACCAGGAGACTCACACACACATAAATATACACACACAGGAAGTCTCTCACACTCACCAGGACACATAGAGGAGGGACAGCAGCACAAAGGGGGGATAGGGGTACAGAGGAGGAAAGGGTCAAAGAGGATGGGCATGGTGCACAGAGGAGGGACAAGGGGCACATAGTGGGCACAGGGGCACAAAAGTGGGATTGGGGGACAGAGGAGGGACAGAGGCACAGAGGAGGGACAGGGACAAAAAGGGAGGCATGGTCCACAGAGGAAGTAGAGGGACACAGAAGGGGGATAGGGGCACAGATGGGAGACAGGGACACAAAGGAGGGAAAGGGGTAAAGAGGGTGGACAGGGGCACATAGGAGGGACAGGGGGAAAGAGGGGGAAAGGGGCACAGAGGAGATACAGGGGCACAGAGGAAGGGCAGGGGCACAGAGGAGGAACAATGGACTGACTGTCATATATCGACATTCAACATTAAATGCCACCGTTTATGATGGGCAGTTGCCTAGTTATTATTATAATTATTAGATTGTGAACTATTCAGAGTAGGGACCTCAACTCTGTTGCACCACTTTGTGTGTTATACTGTATTGTATTGTTTTTTTACTCACCTTATAATTGTTTTACCCATGTAATTTGCTCATTGTATCCACTCTATGTTACTGTCGACATGTAAATAGTGCTGGTATTTTATAAATAGAGTATCAATAATAATAATTATGCAACAGCTCATGTTGTTGTGTCACAAAATAACAGTAAAGGTGTTTTACCGTGATAGGTCTATGTGCTGTGATGATAGCGAAGCTGGAGAGGTGGGAGCAGGCACAGAGAGTGTGGGAAGCATTGGAGTGCTCAGTGTCACATCCTTCTGTTGACCAACCACCTAAGCGAGGATTCCAGAAAACACACAGGGAAATGGTGGACTTATCAGGCTCCTGGGGAAGGAGACAAGTAAATGTGATTTAGATCCAGTCTTCAGTTCACAACATTCAAATCTCTGAGCAAGCATGTGAGTGTCAGTCTTGCCATTCCACGTATAGTCAGTATAGTCGTATAGTCAGTACCAACATCTCCACATCCGAAATAAAGGTTCCATGATTCTTCTATACACAATAGCAATGTCACTTTCCCAGTCACACACCGGTCAGTACTAACCACCAAGTGATGAATGTAGAACCTTATTGGAGGAAACAAATTTTCCTTCTCCGGCCTTGTAATGGCTCCAGTCACCACCTGTGAGTTAATCTCTTTAATATGGTACTTCTCAGCGGTGTCTTGAATTAGATTACTTGAGTTGAAATTGGAGTTTAAGTTTCTGTATGCGATCAAGATGGCACCATCTGAAAAATCAAAAGATATTATGAGGATAATGCTTTAAACATTTCATGGCTGGGAAAGATCCATGCTATAAAAATGAACACACTTCCAAAGCTTTTATACCTCTTTTGCACAATACCAGCAGTGATTAACACAAAAGACATACAAATTCTCCAGAGGGCAATATCCCGCTTTGTCTGGGACAACAAAAAGCAGAGAATAAATAAAACCACCACGAGGCCCCTAAAAGTAAAGGGGGCCTAGCCCTACCAAACTTAGTAGAATAATTTAAAACTTCCAAACTGGCACAACTGTCCAAGTGGTTCATTAAAGAATACCCACCTGTGTGGGTAGAAATTGAAAACTGCATCCTTAAGGAACAGAATCACATAACTACCCGGCTGCTTTGGCTAAGCCTGCACTATAAAATCAATCGTTCCCTTCTTCATAGCAGTGTGGCTCATTCCCTAAGCCAATGGACTCAAATGAATAAGAGGAAGTCTCTAGCAGAGACAGGATCATGGCTCACTCCTTTATTGTTACCCCAAAGAGATGCTTCAATTAACAGAATTTCCCAAATAGCATGGTGGATAAATAAAAAAAATTAACTATCGTCGCTAGCATATTAAGTGAAAATCAGCATTGGTCCTCCTCGACTTTTAGCAAACAGAACCACCTATCCCTTAAAGAATGGCTTAATCTAGCACAAATCGATTCAAATCTGTCCAACATACTAAAAATTAACAAATCAACCAGCAACACCGCATTTGAAAAATGCTGCTTATATAACTCAAATGGTAATAAAAACATTTCCATCATCTACAATTACCTGTTAGACCAGGCCACACCACATACGCTTCACCACCAGTACTCGTGGGAAAAATAACTTAACATCATCATTAAGATAACTTCCAATGGAGTAAAATCCATAAAAATGCAACAAACTTCTCCCTTAACATAATCTTGAGAGATAATTCCTACAAAACCATCATGAGGTGGTACCTGAAACTTAGTAGACTAAAGCTCCTTTGCTAGATTACAACTGTTTTAGAGGTTGTAATTCCACCGGTACACTAAGGCACATACTATGGGACTGCCCTTCCTAAAATAGTCAGAAACCTATGACACCATAGAGAAGCTATGGGCACACAGAATAACTCAAAAAACAGAGGAAGCCTGATTAGGTCTCTCTATCAACGGCCTTTCTAAAGAGGCTCAACTTCTCTCAAACTAAATCTTTTTAGCAGTCAGGAACCCTATTGCTAAAACTTGGAAGACGTCTATTCCTGTGTTTGGGAAAGTAGTGAAAAAAACATAAATACATACATTCAATGAGCTTGATCTCTGTCAAACTAGATGACAACTATAAAAAGTGGGCTTCCTCTTGGGACGTCTGGGAACTAGGAATTGGATGGTAGCAAAAATGTAATACATATACAGATAGTATACTAAGCTTCCCCCATCCCATCTTCCCCCACCCTCTTTTCCTTTCTTTCTCTTTTCTATCTTTTTTTTCTTTTCTTTTAATTTGTACTGGCTTAATATGACATATTTCATTGTAATTTATACTACAAAGCTCTGAAAAATTGGGAAAATTAAACACAAGCCTTTTCTGATGTAATTAGAATACAATATATGTTGTTCTTGTACTGTACATCTTACTCTGCTATGACTTTTATTCCCATTAATAAAAACGATATAAAAAACAAAAAGGATTATGCTTTAAACAGAACTCACATTACTCACATATATCTATCATAAACTTACAAAAGAGACCACACACCTGGCACAGGCTTTATCCATCTTACCTTCTGGTCGGGGCAAAAGTTTGCATGACACCTCCATATCGCTACCCTCCACATTGAGTTTTATGAAGGTTTCAAGGATACAGCTGTTCTGTGCCACTTTAGTTTCAATTTCTGAAGAAGACAAAGTGGATCTTAGAGAAATAATGTACAAAACTAGATTATATTTTTCACAGTATCAAAGTCACGTGTGAATCCTAGAATAATTCGGCCTGTTAGAGTGTCATAGTCAGATTCACATTTCATTCTAGGCCATCATGTAAATTATATTGTGATTTCTTACATTAAAGCCCTACACTGTATCAGTTTGAAACATATTCTTTACTATTAACTATAAAGAGTCAGATTCACATGCATGTGTACCATATTGGGGCTTATGAATTTGATACTGTACAAATAATTAATAAAGAACACTGAATGTCCTGTTTTATCTACATATACAGTAATATTACAGGACATTTGACACAAATGTTTACCACATTTGGCATGTTAAGGACATGATGAGGCATACCACATTTGATGATTTGCATGAAAAGTTACCGATCACTCTATGAATTTGGTCAGAGTGTGGGATTGGTACTTTATCTTTTGCAGATATGCTAGTATGTTACACATCTTTTTTGCTTGCAATGGAAGGTGTTATCATAGTTACATAGTTACATAGTTACATAGGGCCTCATTCTATTATCGGCCGTAAATCGGCCGTAAGGCTGCGATTCCTTGCGGGGGTTCAGTTAACTCGCGATTCTATTATACGGCCCCGCAAGGATCTCATCTTACGGCCGGCCGCATATCTTGGAACTGGCCGTAAGCTGTGAAATATAAAAACGCAAAAATAAATTCAAGCCTGCACTGTACAGCTCTGTAAATGCTAGGGATCATATTGGGGGACATGAGGATTAAAAGAAACCCACTCTCAAGCTTGCACATCTGCCCAAACCCGAGTTCAAATTAACTGTTTATTTTCCGGCTGCGGCGTGGGTGTGTCTGAGGTGCTCCAAGCACTCTGGACTTTTTACATGGATATTTTACGGATATTAAAAATAAAATATTTTACGGATTTGAGTACAGGATAATTATGTGCTATTTTTTCTAATACCTAAAATCCCTTTATAGTCTTCTAAAAGTGCAGGATGGCTTTATTTGAGCTATTTTATGTGCTTAATTGGTGCTAGCGAGACCTCTTTCCTGCAAGTAAGCTTCGGCTCGCTTTTAGCCTTGCAGAGAGGTTTCCCGGAGCAATTGAATTGCAAATCTCTTGCGGCCGTTTTAGATCAAAGGCTTTCCTCCGGCGCGAGCGGCCGCAAGAGATAGCAAGGCACCGGCTGCAAGCCTGCCGGAATCCCCGGCCGTAAGGGAATAGAATAGCAGAATAGCTTGTGGCCGGTCCTTGCGGCCCCGCAACGGCTGCGGCCGCTAATAGAATGAGGTCCATAGTATTTAAGGTTGAAAAAAGACTTTCAGTCCATCAAGTTCAACCTTTTAAGATCTCCTCTGATCTGCAATATGCGGATTAACTATTAATTCATTAGTTGTTAATTAATTATTAATCCATTTTTTTATTTTTTATTATTATTAATTAGTCCAGAGGAATGCAAATAGAAAAAAAACAAAAAAACAAGCGAGACTTAGCCAATTGTCTCAAGGGGAAATGTAAAAAATTTGGATCATTACTGTCTCTCTAATTATCCATGATAACCCTGAATACCCTTTTTAATTAGAAATAAATCTAGTCCCCTTTTAAAGTAATCTATTGAATCCGCTGTCACCACCTCCTCTGGTAGAGAATTCCACAGATTAACCACCCTCACTGTGAAGAACCCTTTTCTTTCTTTGAGGTGGAATCTTTTTACTTCTAACCTCAAGGGATGTCCTCTTGTCAGTTGAAAACCTCTTGGCACAAAAAGCTCGCCCGACAAATCTTTATACTGACCCTGGATGTATTTATATAAGGTAATCATATCTCCTCTTAGACGCCTTTTTTATAGAGAAAATAAGTTTAATTTGGTTAGTCTTTCTTCATAACTTAGCCCCTCCATTCCCCTTATTAGTTTTGTTGCCCTTCTCTGTACCTTTTCCAGCTCTAAAATGTCCTTTTTATGAAGTGGTGCCCAAAATTGTACTCCATATTCCAAATGAGGGCGTACTAGAGATTTGTATAGTTTCAGAATTATATTTGCTTCCCTGGCTTCTATACCCTTCTTAATACATGCTAATATTTTATTTGCCTTTGCAGCTGCTGCTTGGCTTTGAGCACTGTTACCTAGCACTCCCAAATCCCTTTCAATATCTGATACACCTAGATTTGCTCCATTATCACATATAATACTTGTCAAACTGCGACTTGTAGTCACGTTTGTGAGCTTCGTGAAGCGAGGTGAGCCGATTGCGGCCTATAGGGCTGCAACTGCGAGCCTCGCAAAGTGAGGTGAGCCATTGAAGCATAGAAGCCTTCCGAGCTCGGAGCACTTAGGCGCTCATCGCGCTCATCGCCCTGCGAGCCTCGCAAAGCGAGGCGAGCAGTTGAGGCATTAAAAACAGCAGGACTTAGACTGAAATGAGCACCAAATACACTCCTGCGAGCCTCGCGAAGCGAGGCAAGCCGTTGAGGCATTGAAACACGCTGAACTTAGCCTGCAGGCAGTTAAGAAATGCAGAACTTACTTACGCTGCAAGCAGTTGAGGAACGCAGAAAAAAATCCGACCTTGGAATCTAGGGGGCAAAAAACCAACCTCACAAAAATACGACTTTAACGAGCGAATTGCGGAAATCGGAAAACACAGAAAACAAGACAAAATTAAAACAAAATAATAAAAAAAAACTCAGGGAGGTTGCATGCACATTTAAGCCAAAATTGCCTGAGTTTCGGCACTCGAAAAATCGGCTAAGCAAGAAAGAAAACTGCAGATGAAAAAAATGAAAACGAGGCTAAAGGAGACTGAGGCGAGCAAACCACCCCTAGGGACGTATAAGTTAGCCAGGAACATAGGAGATACACAATTTGCCATTACAATGAACGGAAAATGCTTGTGAGCCAAGTAACTCATTGAAAAAAAACGCTATTTTACAACACTAACTTGCAAATAATAATATTACAATTCTAAAATGGAGCTTTACATGCCTAAACAAATGGTTTTGCCTCGCGCACGCAGCCTATTTACACTGCACACTTGGCACATTGCTGACACTCTCCTCAGGTGATCAATAGTCAATCTGTACATTTTGAGATGCAGGAAAATCCAAAGAGATTGTTAGCTCTTCAGGATATTGATTGCTGCATATTCAATATAAATAGGTAAAGTATATTCATTTATTAATTCATATTAATTTATTAATTCTCTGTACTAAATACATTTTATATTTTACACCGTACTTATATATCTGTCTTCGTGATGAGTGCCGAAGGTGCTCAGAGGAGTAAAAGCCTTACATTTTGTGGCAAACAGCATTGCCATGGCTTCAAATTTTATTGCCGTCATTTTTGACGGGCAAGTTGCTAATTAATAATAGTTTTCTTAGGTGTGGTCTTTACTACCAGTTGGTTCAAGTTATGTGACAGAAAAAGAGGATCTGGAAATAATTTTCTTAATATATCATCCATGTACAGAGTTTCTTGAAGTTCTCTGCATATTTTACATAGACGTCCAGGTGAGGGTTTTATGTCACCACTAGTGGTAACCTGTTAATCCTTTATGTGGCTCCATGTACTCCAGGAGCTGTTCTCTTGTAATGTTTGTTGCTCTCCCAATGTAGGTGTCTGTAACATGGAATTGATTCCTTCTCTGATGAAGGCCTTCATAAAGGTTCTGGAGGAGATAATCACAATCCCTCTCAGCAAAGATACGGTTGGTCTGTCTGTGTGTTTCTGATATATGGATATCTGATATGGATTGTAGTGTCCAGAATTATGATTTGAGTGTGTGAATAAGCTTCAGATTAATAGTGAGGTTGAATTAATTGAATTTGCTGTGGAATTCCAAGAGTTTCTCTTCACCGGCAGACCATGTGATATGAATGAATTCCTCTTCCAATTTTGCCATGAATAGGTTGATATATTGTGGTAACATGCCTATAGCTGTCCCCATTTTATGCAAGTAGAAATCCTGTTCAAATGTCACACAGTTGTAAGTATGAAATGTATGAGCTGTGTTATTAATGTTGCGATCATATCCTCTTGCACCAGGATTTTTTTTTACATGCTGCTAGGGCATCTTAGTGTGGGATGTTTGTGTATAGGGATTCAACATCCATTGAGGCCAGGGTGTTTCCATATGGGATACCCTGGAAGTCCCATAATTTCAGGAATTGGCACATTTACAGAAAATATCTCTGGCTGGGCAGAAAAATCTAAAAAAAAAGAGTAACTCCGTATTTCCCTACAGAATACTATTTGAAGATGTGTTTTTTGTTTATTCAGTGTATAAGAATTTTAAACTGCCAAATCCTATTCATCTTTTTAAAGAGCAGAAAAAATGTAAAATATTTAAATCATTAGCTTTATATCTCACTACATTCACATAAACATTAGTTTGTTAACCCTATGAACCGCAATCGGGTTTGTCCTGAGCCTGGAAGGGTTGATTTACACCTTCCAGCATTAGGATGAACCCGAAGGGCACACGTGAGCTAAAAGAGGTTCGTTCTCAGAATGAGCACCTCTATTTTGTTTTTTGTTTATTCAAATGACCCTTAGGGATTAGTCTCCTAAAGGGTGATGGGGGAATCCAGACGTGGACCCCTTGCTCACTGTACCTTAGTGAGTCATCAGCTACACCTCACGGACGAGGCCAAAAGAAGGCCAAAACATACGTCTGGGGTTTGCTGTTTCTCCTGTTCAGGGTAGAATTGCCTGGTATTTCGGGGCTGCTTCACTCTTTTGAGTGGAACCAGACTGATATACTACAGGATATTTCTCCCTGTGAAGGGCACAAGTGAGCTAAAAGAAGTTGCTCTCAGAGTAGGTTACCATGTCCACAGAACTAACCTATTAAGGTTAGTTTGTTCTTTGATTGAGCACCTCTATTTTGTTTTTTGTTTATTCAAATGACTCTGAGGCATTAGTCTCCCTAGGGGTCATAGGGGAATCCAGACATGGACCCCTTGCTCACTGTGCCTTAGGGAGTCATCAGCTACACCTCCATGACTAAGCCAAAAGAAGGCCGAAATGTACATCTGGGGTTTGCTGTTTCTCTTGTTCAGGGTAGAAGTGGGTTATCATGTCCACAGAACTAACCTATTAAGGTTAGTTCGTTCTCTGATTGAGCACCTCTATTTTGGTTTTTGTTCATGAGGTTAGTAAACTATTATACATGGAAAAGGGAAGAAAGACTAGTAATTCAAAGTGCGCTAGAGGGTTAAGGTATTCCTGTGAACTATATTTTCTCTATTAATAGTCAAAAAAACTAAGTAATTTGGATTAAATACAATTGATGGGTGTTCCCATGCCTGCTAATATATTTTTAAATTGGAACAAAAAAATATTTTTTAATGTTAAAATAGTCAACATTGACTTATTATTTTTAGAGTCAATTACTACATTGCTAAATAACGGGATGCAATAGTGAACAGAGATAGATTGTTACCTTTATGGGTGACACAAACAGCCCCATTAATTTCCATGCCCATAACGGCAACGGGCACACCCGCAAAGGCTGTAGGCTTGAAATTTTGTTGCGTTACAGAGCTACTACATTTATCCATGCCGCGACCAATGGGCCGGAGATGCAAGCCCATAAATCATTCTTGCGCACGTTACATGTGTAGCCGTGACTATGATCAGTTAGTCAAACCCGTAGTTACAGGTTTAGACAGAGGCAATGGTAAAAGAGATCGTCACTGAAAAATGGAGGTTAGATTTCAAAGCCTCACCGGTTTCAATTACAAGTTACGATTGGACCCGCAGAAATTATGCAATATTAATAAATCAGTAAATATGATATTCTAGTCCATGCGAGTTCCATGTATTAACAAATTGATTAACATTGATTAAACATT
The DNA here is from genome assembly GCA_027410445.1 of Discoglossus pictus. Taxonomy (NCBI): domain Eukaryota; kingdom Metazoa; phylum Chordata; class Amphibia; order Anura; family Alytidae; genus Discoglossus; species Discoglossus pictus. Next base: position 114,058,151 of record CM050167.1, on the reverse strand, counting down.
TAAAAAATGATTTTATATTGCAGATTTGCTAGCTATTAATATTAATACCGAACATCACTTTCCCTTTCATTTTATGTACAGTAGTGTGTTAATATTTGCATTTACAGTGCTATGAATAGGACTTTAACCCCCTTGCGGGTCCTCTCTAGTACACGTAGGCTCCATTTGTAGGATGAGCGCTTATCGCGAGGCCCGCAGGACTTAGGCTGCAATAAAAGCCGAAGGCCAGCACGACTGAAACAAATTGAGGCCTTTCAGGGTCCCTCTATGTGTCATCTGTCCCGTCATGCCTGTTATTTACACGGTTGCAGGCGCACATAGCGATGGCCGTGATGGACACCGAAGCACGTAGCACTTTGGCACTGATCGTGAGGCACACAACACTTTCAGTCAATTACGACTTTAACGTCCAAAATGTTGCCAACCACGTAACTCAAAAGACCCCCAAAAAATGCCAAATAATTAAAAAAACTTCTACACTCACACACAGCACTGGGGGATAGCCAGGGAGCCTGTGAGTGAGGTTGCAAGCTAATTTTAGGCTTAATTAGCGATTTTCGGAGATCGAAAATCGGTTAAGCAAGGAAAAAAATGACGGACAAAAAAACATAAATTTTAGCAAACAGTATCAAAACAAGGCAGAAGCCAGTAACACTTACCCAAACAATGCCAGACATGCAGCACTTTGAATATATCAGATGCAGAAGCCAGTAACACAGCCGCACAATGAGCGTCATGTAAGACTTTGGAAAAAAAACAACTGCACTAGACGCGAGTCACACCAGACACAGAGGAGAAAGACACAGGGGAGAGGGGGAGAGGGGGCAAAGAAACACAGGGCTGAGAGGCAAACAGGAAAAGAGACACAGGGGAGCAAAATAAGCAAATACAAAACACACAGGGCAGGGAAAGAAGGGAGAGGGGGGGAAACAGACACATGGAAGGGAGAGGGGGAAACAGACACAGGGGTCAGAGAGTGGGGGGAGGTTTAAAGGCGCTCAGCGCAAGGCACGAAAGTGGCGGGTTTTACGACATCTGCAATGAGTGCTCATCGCAAGGCCCGTAAACTACACAGGGGGAGAGGCTCGCGAAGGTGATAATTGCAAAGCACGAAAGTTGGGGGTTGCCAAGGCCACAGGAGGAAAGGCTTGCAATGAGTGCTGAAGGCGCTCAGCGCGGGCTCACAATGAGCACCAAAGGTGCTCAGAGGGGCAGAGACTCGCATTGTGTTGCAAACAGCATTGCCAGGATTACAATGTTGTTGCCATCATTTTTGACAGGCAAGTCGCTAGTTATGGAATATTTACGGGCTTGAAAGATCAGAGGCTTAGCTGGATCGGAGTTACGATTTTGGCAACCGCAGTTGTTTTTCAGTCTCTAAGCCAAAGATCGTTTGCGGGTAGTTAAAAGACGCCAATTTAATAGCAGTGACTCTTCAGTAACTACAATCTGGCTAATTTAATAGGGCCCTTTGTTTTCTATGGGAACCCGGTCTGACCATACTATATTATGTACATGGGCTTCTGTGAGTCGAGGTAAAGTGATACGTTTTATGTATATGAGATAATATTTTTTCGTTTGATGAAAAGAATGCCAAGTATTTTTTAAACCTAAGCTTTTCAGCTAAGGATTTAAACAGTACATATGGCTAAGAATGGTGTAAACTGTTTTCTCTAGATCTATGTAAATTACTTGGTAAATCAACATTAAAGTCAACACATTTTGCAAAATGAGATATTTTTAAATTGGTCATTTAAGCTGTTTCCATGAATCTTTAGATTATTTTTCAATAAGAGATTTTGAGTAGAGAAAACTGCTTTAATAAAGGATATATATCAATTTAATGTATATCCCTGAACATTATATACACATGTATGGCATTTATACCCTATTTATATTTAGTTATATCTGCCTCTGTTCCCCACTGCCTTATTTGTGCATGTAAGACACTAATTTGGTAATATTCATTGGGTTAATGCATTATGGCCTTTGAATTGTGTCTCACCTTTTAAACTATTTACTTCTAGATACAGACATTACATGCTATGTATTATTTTATACTGTGTTGGAGACAAGCAATAGTACTATGTGGTATTACTGGAGGTCTCTGAGTTTGAGGGGAATTTATGAAGGACCCATCTCTTGTGTTATAACTAACTCATTGAGGCTCACCACAAGTTGTATTGAACAGGGTGTGTTATGGGTGTGTTATGGGCATGTTACCTGCATCTAGCATGAAAACACAAGTTCTCTGATTTTACTGAAACCTAACCCTGCTTTCTACTACCAACACTGCTATAAGCTTAATGTTAGGTTGACCACCATGGTAATACTTAGAAGCCCCAATGGGATTACAATTTGGATAATGTGCCCCTCACCCCAAAGCACAAGGGATGGGGGAAGGGTGGGCCTAATACCTCCCCAGATGTCATGTGGGTGCCAAGGGGAACCCAAGCTAATATATAACAAACTATTATAGTGTGTTCACTTTAGGTAGTTGTTTTATTAATATGTAATGCAGTTGACTATGCATGGGCATGATACCTTTTGTTGTTAGCTTAGGTTATTATTGACATATTGGTCACCATTGCAGGTTTGCCAATCAGTATGGCACCTGCAACGACGGACAGCACTGCATATGCCTGACCTCTATAATGTGAATGCTCTGCTCCAGTAGCAAGGAAACTGGGTAGATAAATAATGCTACATTGGGCATTACTGCACCTAATCATGGACCTAATTATAATACCATTGATTTAGTAAATCTCATGGAGGCCTAAATAGTGCTAGTGCTGATGAGCAGAGCTACATCACGGCTCATGGTGATTCATCTTAGTAAATTACCCCTCTGTTTTTTTTTCAATTTTACTTTATTTGCTATCTGGTGTATTTTTTATTTGGCCTATGTTTGTAGGTTTTAAAGAATAACCCTTTGCTTTACTACAAAGTAGTAATTTTAAATGAGTTTTAAAATTAAAATGTAGGTCAAAATATGCATAGTTGCAATGGCTTGTTATTAAAAAAAAAAAGACCTGCATTTAATATAATATTGCACGTGCTATAATTATTTTCATATAAGACTTCTTGCGCCTCCATGTTCTTGGTCCCTCTTTATAGGTCTCAATAATTTACTAGTGAGTAGGAACTTAGAGTAGAGAGAAGTCCTATGAAAATGCCCTCTTGTTCAGTATCATACCAGCCTTCTGTTTTGACCTATGAGACAATGCTCTTACACATGAAGCTGGCCAGTATAATCTGTAAGAGATGTAAGCAACAATTTGCAAAGCATTTATTAACTTCATATTTACTGTATATTCAAAGTACCTACTAAATGTATTGAGAATTTATTATGGTTTGATGGTAAGAGTGAGAATTAGAATAGCAAAAACACTTTGCATATGCTGAAGGGATGTTTTAAATTGGTTCAATTAACTAATTTGATCATCTTCAGCATAGATGTCATATAAAGTTTCTCAGCTTCTGAAAGTTTCCCTTTAATACCGTATAGTCTTCTCCTTGCTCACCTATGACCTGCATCACTGAATTTTGTAAGCTAAGGTGATGTTTGCAGCATAACACTAAAAATTTGGATTCCCCTCCTGCTCCTCTTAGCAATTGCATTTCACTGCCAAAAGAGCTCTGAGTGTTAGCTGATATGAGCTGCTAAAGAACACATCAAAATGAATGTAACCGTCATAGCCTTGATCTCACTGACAGTTGTATTGGCTCATGAGCCAAACTTGAACTTTAGACCCTGTCAGCTAAGTGTCAGTGAATAAAACTTACAGTAACAGCTTATGTTCTCACTATTCGTCCTGCTTCACTGGACTGCATTGCTGAATAATGTATCTGCATGTGTTTTCCCCCCATATTAATAGTTTGTAAACTCCTTGTAGCAGGGATTATGTAAACCCATGCATTATATTGTCATGCAATTGCTTGTACCTTGTCTCTGTATAGCCCCATCAAGGTCTACAGCTTTTTACGAAGTGATTAATGAAAGATAAAAAGTAGATAAACAGTTATATGTCACTGATGGATGTAGAGCTATATTTCACTGAGGTTTATACAACTATCTATCACAGTGAGATATACTATGGCACCTATATAATTAAACCCTTACCAATTTCAGAATTGCTAACTCTCTCATTTCTAGGGTTGTTGATGAAAGAAGCCAGTGCTGTGGACTCCACACCAATCAATATAGTGGTAACAGTCACACTGAGCTGAGAAGGGCTTAAACTGGACCAAGTAGATGAATCATTGAGGAGTTTAGAGAAATTCTCTGTAATATTCTGCAAGAGAAAAAGAGGAAAAATGGAAAGAGGAGGATGGACAGGAGGGTTAATAATGTTCACATCACATATCTTCTAGAACCTCCATCTCCTCCTCCATAAAACCTAAATATACCATTGCTTCAATACCAATTTATTTATATTGATGTTCTGCAATTCTTCCACTAACTGCTTACTCACATTTAGACTGGTAGGTTCTGCTTTATTTCTTTGGCAAGACGAGTTCTGAAGACCTAAAATGGTATCCAACGTGGAGCAGAAGGGAGTCTGAGATACAAAGGATATGATAAGGTATAGCTATATATACACAACTACTTACATGCATATAAACATAGATAAAGATAAAGTTAAGTAATATTATAAAAGGGTCATTGTAGACAGCAGGTAAAGGGCAGTGAGTATCTAGTTCACCACATGTGAATTCAAGAAATGTCTACAAAAAAGTAAAAAAAAATGTATTTCCTACTAAGGATTCCAAGAAATACAATTAGTCTTTCATCCCTCACATATAGTCACTAACGAAATCTTGTCTTCTCCATCTAAAAAACATCTCCAGAATTTGCCACTATCTTACACAAGAAACAACTAAAATCCAAATACACTCTCTCATCATCTCTCAACTAGACTACTGTAACTCGCTTCTTGTTGGCCTAACCACCACCCGACTATCTCCACTTCAATCCATTATGAATGCCTCTGCTAGACAAATCTTCCGTACACAACATTCAGTGTCAGCATCACCTCTCTGTCAATCACTCCACTGGCTTCCCTTAGCCTCTAGAATAACATTTAAAATCATGACCCTAACTTACAAAGCCCTCAACAATAGCGCACCCCATACATCTCTGCCATCATCTCCAAATACTCCCCCACCTGCCCTCTTCGTTCTGCCTCTGACCTTCTTTCTACAACTCTTGTCACCTCCTCTCACTCTCGCCTTCAGGACTTTTCTCGTGCTGCCCCTATTCTCTGGAACTCCTTGCCTCGCTACACCAGATTATCCTCCTGCCTCAAAACATTCAAAACCACACTAAAATTGCATCTCTTTAAAGAAGCGTATAACCTTCCACCCTAACACGCTCATCACCTCTCTTTCCCTCCTTTACCACACACAATACCTTTAGTTTGTAAGTCTGTGAATTTCAATCCTGCAGGGTGCTTTGGGGAAAGCACCACTGTCACTGGATTGCAAGCTCAAAGACAGGGCCCTCCTTGCTTTGTTATGTGTTGATTTGTATTTATATTTGTCTGGAACTTAACCTATGTACATTGCGACGGAATATGTCGGAGCGTTATAAATAGACGAGAATAATAATAATAATTATTGAATGGCACTCTGGGAAACTGGGCATGGAGATACAAATGAGGCCACAATGCATTTTCACTCTTTAATCAAATGCCACTTTATATATGGTTCCTTTTATGCTTGCTGTATTACATAGCTTTAAAGCATAGTATAGGATGAGTTACCCACATATTAGAATAACTACCCACAAGTAGTTGTTTCAATTTTAAAATGGGTCTCATCGGTGTGGGGCTGGTTCCTAAATTGTGCATTAGAATTTGTGGGAAGGCTATTGATCACAACATCATTTAGCTTATGTGAGCAAAAGAGTGATAGAAGTCCTCCACCATACAGAGTGCAGTAAATATCAGTACATTTGTTTTCACATTTGAATGTCTGAAAATACATTATTTTGTAATATATCAGTGGAGGGATGGGTGGGGGTGAAGGGAACATGGAGAAATTATATCACACCCCATCCTAGAATCAGGCTTTTGCATTCATAGATGAAAGCTTTGTTCTGTAAACACCCCTCTCACACACAACATCCACCAATGTATTATGAATGCTTACAAGGTCTCCAGCAGAGCTATCAACATTAATTTATTTCTAATTAAAAACTGAATTATGTTTCCCTGCTTAATAATACTCTTAGTCAGACTCAGTCACTTTTCAAACATTTATATGTTTCATTTAACCTGCCTGAGATGCCGATCGGTTTCCACCTATATTGTATCACATGATTTGCATTTTCTAGAAGCCACTGGAGTTATCTAGCAGCTGCGTTATACCACACATTTTCATAGAACAAGAAGTTCCTTATTCTATAATGGAAGCTGAGGCTTTGGCTACTGCAGGTTATGCAAGAACAAGACCACTGTGTTTGTCATCTTAGAAAGGTAGTCTATTCCTCAAGTGAAAATTTCAAAGATGCGGCAAAGCATTAAGAATACATGGTATCATAGTTTGATACTGACCCACATGTACAGAGTGTACCTACACATTTTCCTTCATGCACTACACACCTCAGTGTGCAACAATATACATATAGTTAACAAAATATCTCAATTACTCAAACATAAAACATTACACACATTCTGTTTTTGTTTTGCACATTTCTCCAGCTCTTCTCTATTGTAAACCGATTCACATTTCACATCGATCTCTAGGAAGAAATAAGAGAATTTTAATGTGCTGGCTAACATTGCATATGAAGTTGATGTATTCATATAAATAACAGGTACATATAAAGTGCATAAATTATATAGTTTTGAACCCAGCCACATGAATGTATTTAAATTATGTAAGTATAAATCGTTTTTATTCATGGGAGAATTTGGTGTGCTGTACAATAATATGTTTTACATATTATTTGTTTAATAATGCATTCCTTTCTTGCTATTGAGATCAATACTCAGATGTTGAAAGGCTGGGGAATTTGAAGGGCAAAACAGCCCCTATGCCAAGTAGTAAAGCAAGTAAGTACAAAACTTTTCACATATTTCCCCAAAATGTTTATGATTAATTGTGATTCAATGTAAAAAGAATGAAGAGTTCGGTGATCCTATAAATTTATCAAACATTTCACAGATAAAGATCTGCTTCTTAAAATACTTGCAGACAATTTTAAGTTTTCTCTTCCAGAGAGCTGTTTTAGTAGGTAGCATTTGTTATGTGTACCCCACATTACTTTAATGACACATTATTGAGATTTCATGTGGAAGCAGAGCCAAAGCACTTATTATAACAGAATATATCAAAGGACTAATAAAATTATCTATAAGGACACTTTAAATAAAGATTTTCTATTCAAAAAGGTATATTTTAAATATTTGGTTATGATATGTTTTTATAAAAAGTACTTACAGGACAAGATCCGTTTAAACTTAAGTTTCTTTTATATTAAAGAGAACAAGAAAACTATCTACCCACGTAGAAGATATTGAACTTGCTGTGTCTGCCATTTTCTACTCCACATTTATGGACTGCAGAAGCTGTTATCAGAATTGTGTATGTCAGGTATGTATGTTTCACCAGGAGTAAACGATCTGTGATTGGCTGCAACTGACACAATGTTTTGCAAATATGTCATTCTACAGATGGATTATGCAGTATCTTTAGTTACAAAACAGCATCTTCTTTTCATTTTTCCATCAAAGTTAATAGAAAAACAATAAGACATCAAGGCTGAGTAACTACAAAGAATGAAAGATAATGCTTAATTCATCTGTATATAAAAAAAACACAAGCTACCACATTACTTACCTAGATGCATTTCTTACCTATACATGTTGTCATATTCCTGTCACTTCCACTGGTGTTTAACAATTTATAACCCACAGGGCAGTTACAGGAGAAGCTGCCTGAGGTGTTATTGCAGTAAGCCGGAGGGATGCAGGGTGGAGAGGACTGTGAGCATTCATCTATATCTGAAACATATCAACAATGCAATATAATATTATAGAGGTCATGGCTTAAGGTCCCAGCTGTGAAACATAGCACCCTACATCAAAGAGAAAAGGAAGAAAGGAGGGGGGGCTTTAGGATTTGAGATCTGCTACTTTGAAAGCTTCTTAGAAGTAAGTGAAGTGTAAATATGAAAATTACATTAAAAGGATAAAATAAATTAAGCCACCTAGTGAAGAAAGAAGGAGCTTTATAAGGTGGGTATCTGCTATTTTGGAGACTGCTTAGAAGTAAGTGAAATGTACATTTCATATGACAATTACATTAAGGGGATAAAATAAATTAAGCCACCAAGGAAAACATTTATTTAAAACAAAAAATAGTTTCTGCCTAAAGAGTCCCTTTAACACAACGACTAGCACAGCAGTAAAAAGGGATAGTCATTAAGGATTAGCATATAAGTGGCACTTTCAAGGCTAATATATTTGTCTGTGGAAACATAACACGGTAATAGAACCAGAAACCTGATTGGGAGAAATGGACCAAGAAAACCTAAGGTCCTCTTTCTATACATATAATTAATGTCATGGTATTCTTGTTACTTTTCTGTTTGCCTTCCTCTGGATAAATTAAGAGTTAACAATGAATCCGCATATTACAGATCAGAGAACTAAAAAGGTTGAACTTGATGGACTAAAAGTATTTTTTCAACCTTGATTACTATGTAACTATATAGCAGATTAGCATGAATTTACTAAATACAAGTAGATTCTGACCACAGGTTAAGAAGAAGATTGAAGGCAGATACAAGTTGACCTGCAATAAATATATTACACATAATAAAAAACTATTATTTTGTTAAAATGTTAAAATTAGACTTCTATTACAATACAAAACATTTGTGTACATAATTAATATAGTGTATAATAATACATTTCACTGGTCTACAATAATCAAAAAACAGAGTTTCAAATGGAAATTGCAGCATTATGCATAAATTGCAGGTAAGGATGTATTAGGCAGAGTATGGTGGAGCATGGGGTTCCCTGGGGGCACAGTGGTTAGGATGCAGGTGCTTTCACCACAGCATCCTGGGTTTGAATGAATCCAGCCAGAGAACCAAGAGGTCACACTGGCAAGTACCTAGATGGGAGACCACCTAGGAATACCAGGAGCTATATGCTGTGGCTCACTGGAGAAAGAACTGGCAACCCACTCCATTATCTCTGATATGAAAACCAAGTAGATCAGCATTGTGTGTCATCCATGAGGTCACAGAGAGTCAGACATGACTGAGCAATGACATTTACATTTTACATGTTGGTGCCTAAGGGAATCTGCCTAGAATGCTGATTGCCTTGGGAGCTACAAGAGCAAAGCTCTTCTCTCATTGACTGTATTGTGCTGTTCATCAATATACATCCTCTTTACTCTGCATTGAATGCTGGGAGATGTAGACTTGTGTATTATTGATGTTATCAGCTACAAGCAAAAGACATATAACTTCTATAATGTACAGACATGACAGTGAGGACAGTCAGTCTTCTATAAAGGGTAAAAAAGTTGACATTTATTAAATGTCAGCTTTTTGAGGGGATGTTGTTAAATTGAGGCTGGATGTCAAGAGCATCTGAGAGCAGCATCTATTGAAGATATGGAATTTCAAATTACCCAGTAAGATATGTCAACAAATACATATTGCCCCATAACACCATGTGTGCCAATGGGAACAAAAGAGCATCTCTATTTATTGAAAATCTGAGTAGAATAGTAGACTTGTCTGGTAGAAAAAAGGTTACAGAAGTAAATTGTAATATATTCTAGTCACTCTGACACCCCAAAACCAAAGCTCTTTTTTATGATGTTCTTATAGACCATGAAAAACTGGCTATACATTGAATTCGATTTTTTTCAAAAATGAATTATTCATGCACAATACAGTGTTGTTTGTGTTGCATTTCTATGCAAATAAGCAGCTCCTGAATACTAACTAGCTACTTTGATGTGCTAATTAGAATCACAGTCTGCTTGTCTGTCTGTAGGGTGTCCAAACAATGACTCCCAATGTTCAAACACTTAGATCCCCTGGCCAATCAGAGGCAGCTTCAATATTGTACCAAAGTGTGGCGATCCTGTCTCTGCAGCAAAGCATAATGGGGTTTATAGTCTGGTACATATTCATGAAAAAAGGTGCTATGTATTTCCATATAAGATTCTCTCTGCAGGACATTCCATCACCAGCCTCTGCAGCTGATTTCAACCCTCACATTAACTCTCCATTTTATTCCACCTCAGTATCTGCAGCATGAATTCTCACAGTCCCTGCAGCACACTCCACCCCAGTCTCTGCAGCAATGGATAACATATAGTTCATATATGAAACACAATCATACTGCTATACCAAGCACTTTTTTCATTTAAATTGCTGATGGTAGGAGGGGTGGATTGGCAAAGTTATCAAACCCCAAGCTGAGCACAATTAGCTGTGCAGATTATCTCACTCTCCCACTGCAGCAAAGCATAACATAGAGTTTACATATAAAATACAATCATATTGCTTTACAAAACACTTATACCTGTAAGTTCAGCCTTGGTTACTTCTCTGCCCATAGGCCATAACAATGGGACAGGGTTTCAATAACCTAATCCCTATGCCATTTGGGATCCACACAGGCAATCCCAGCTACAACAATATGAGAAGGTCAATCCTAATGAGACCAAAACCTAACAGCTGTTTCACTACTGTCTGTAGCTTTCTGAAAGGCTTACGATATAGTGGCATATTGGATGATCATAGCTGTATCATAATTTGGCTCATCCTGAGAATGGGAAACTTTATATAGGATTAGTGTTTTACATTTCTATTATTGAATGTTGTATACTAGTGTTAGCCTATTTAATCAGAATATGTCCTATACAGAGCTTAATTTGACTAAAGACTTTAGGTAGCCTTACTCTTCTACACTTTAGCCAGCTTTGAAGCTGGTGCTAGAGAGCCTTCCAGGCAGGAGGACCCATTGATGGCATAGGCCTGATCTCTATGCTAACACTTTGATATATGATTGATTTGGGATTATCTATCTCTGTTTTCGTTACATATAGGCTCATATGTTTATATCCCAATCCATAAATTTTAATGGTGGCTGTCATGATTTAATTGTTTAAGGACTCATATTGCCAGTAATTATGAATATGGCCAAGGGAGCATGACATTGTTACATTGGGATTATGTATTATTGTGTGTAGTTATATGTTGCCTGTACATGGTTATTATGTATCCTAGCTATAATATACTGGCGAATTGCCCATCAAAAAATGACGGCAATCAAATTGTAAGTGAGCTAATGCTGTTTGGTGTATAATAATAAAATAACTAATAGATGAATAAAGTAATATACTTTACCTATTTTGAAGTAATATATGCAGGAAGCATACTGTTGAAGAGCTGACAATCTGATTTGATGTTGCTGCAGCATTAGTCGTGTGGAGCTGCTGTGTAAGAGTGATGAATGTGTGGAGTGTAATAGTGTGCGTGCGCGAGACAAAACCGTTAGCGTAGCTGTGTACTTCCACATTGTATAAGTTATTGTTCTAAAATGGTGGCTAATGTGTGGTATGCGGCTGTAGCTGATTTAGCGTCCTTCGTTTTAAATGTCATACGACTTTTTCGGAATATCAGTAGCTGTTTGGTGGTGTTTTGCATGTTTATGGTGGTGTTTTGTGTGTTTAGAGTCCTGTAGCCTCGTTTTCATTTTGTTCGGTGGCCATTTTTTCTCTCGCTTATGTGATTTTCGGGTGTTTAAACTCCGAAATTTGTACTTAAATCGAGGTGTAACTTTACTTGCAGAGGTCCTGGGTGCACCACCTTGCTGTGGGTAAGCTTTTTATATGTTTGTTGTGTGTATTTTTTGTGTTTCTAATGTGTTTGGGGTCGCGCGGGTTGCGTCCTTGTTTTCGAATCTCGTATGTCTTTTTCGGCAATTCCGTAGGTGTTTGGTGGTGTTTTGCATGTTTAGACTGCTGTAGCCTCGTTTCCGTTTTTTTCGGCGGCCATTTTCACTCTCGCTTAGAGAATTTTTCAGTGTCTAAACTCTTTTATTTTGAGTTAAATTAAAGTGTAACTTCAGTTTTTGAGGTCCTGGATGCCCCCTCTTCCTGTAGGTAAGCTTTTTATGTATGTGTTGTGTGTATTTATTGTGTTTTCATTTTTTCATGTGCGTGGATTGCGGCCGATTTTTGCGAGGTCGTAATTGGTCGTAACGTGTCTCGTATTTTTTTTTGCGAGGTCCGCAGTTGCTGGCAACTTCGCGAGGGCTGCAGGCTCGCTGCGCGAGCCCGCAAATGTTAGCAACAACTCGCATGCTAACAACTATATATGTGATTATAAGAGGATTATAGAAAATATGTGGAATTGGTACAGAATGCATGCAGAACTATCACAACATGACCTTTTGTCCAAGCTCTATTTTTGTAAAATGTTTTATGTCTTCCTTTTATTTCAGTCACCAGGAATTGCCCTGTGGCTAATATAGCCTTTTGAAAGAATGCTATGCTACATAAGAAACCAATCTACCACAAATAAAACTATGACATAAGCTAAAAACAGTGCTTTACCCTGTAACACATGAACACAAGGTGTCATATTATTTAGACCTAGATGAATTCTGTACGTACACAAGTGGACAAAATCATGTCCAGGTCAACACATTACAAACATCAAACAAACACTTCTTCGCTTGCAACATTTTTAAGTGTTGATTGTGTGGTGATTAAAGATTTTTAGTGTAGAAAGAAACTTTTCTTAAGCAGTGACAATGACTAGTGTGACTGGCCTGTTTTGAAACATTAAGAATACCAGAAATATTTTTCAAACACTCATGTATTGTAAAACCACTATTGTAACTCAATACAGTAAACTAAAAAAGACACAATAAAACACAATGTGACCCACACTGTAAACGAGGTAATCCAATGCAATACAAAACTAGAAAGCTCTGGTTTAGTGTAGAGCTCTAGCGCATCCTCTTACCTGTACATGTGCTCTGATTCTTACTTCCATTAAAATTGTAAGAATGTATATACCCTACAGGGCAATTACAGGTAAAACTTCCAGGGATATTAGTACAAGTAGCAGTTGTGGCACATGGCGAGGCAACAAGACATTCATCTATATCTGTAAAACAACACGGCACCATGTGACTATACAACAGGTCAACACATTACAACACTTCAATGTTAAATTACATATGGAAGCTATATATATATATATATATATATATATATATATATATATATATAAAAATCAGCCACTGTATAAAGTGGCATATTTAGATTTAATGCTGCTCTAGGCCCATTCAGGGTACTGCTCCTCCATGCCCCATTAATGTTCCTCATTTCCTGATTCAATGTGCCCATTGTACACTTATCACAAAAATATATGTAGAATATAGATTTATTTGTGTATTTGTAACTATTGATACACTATTTCATAGCAATTTACAGAGTCAGACTGCAGCCCTCAGCAAATGTGCAGCCATAGGCCTGGGCCTGTTGGCCTAGGCACGAATACAGCACTAACTTTGTATCAGAACATTACAATTTTACGTTTGACAAGAAATCCTTCAGTACAGTAATAAAACTGACATATAAATACAGATTAATGCAATAACTGACAACAGCACAAAGGGGCAGAGATGAATTACTAGAGTATCACTCACAGTTTATAGGTCAAATTTAGAGTAAAAAACTAAAAGTAGAAAACCTGATTGATTTTTCAAATAAGTGTGATTTATCAACATGGCCAGAAAACAAAGGCAGTCAGTGATCTACAAAGACAAAATGCCATATCTACAAACACATCTAACACATGTGGGCAGAACAAGTTGAATAGCAAACAAATCTTCTAATTTTTGCACATTTTAAGATACATTTACCTATACAGCTTGCAAGGTTTTTAAAATGTTGCTTTTTTGGTGATTATTTTATAACAAGGGTAAATAGAATTTTAACAATTATTCTTTAATAATCTTTTGTCACAACGGTGATGTAAAAACAATAAAAAAATCAAGGATTTGAAATATAGAAAGATTAAAATGGGCTACTACTTTAAGATATATTGTCAATAATATCGCTCCCCTGTAGTTATGTGTGTTTTTATGTAACAGAGCTATCCAACTCTTAATTATTTGCCCTTTCTGACCATCAATCTTCTTAAGGAAGGGACAAGACCATCCAGGTCTCAAGTGTTGACTCCTTTCAAATTTTTCAAACCATATGGATTAATAATGATCTGGTGAACATATTTGAAATTATTACAAACTCTATCTGGAGCAGGCTTGTTATAAAATTCTTGTTATACAATAATCAGATACCAGATACTAGAAGGAATCCTATCCCGGGTTTATGCCAGAGTCTATATGTATCTGCACCATCTGCATGACATCTGTTTAGCCTCTTTTTCCCATATAATAATGTTAAATAAACTGCCTATATTATTTACTAAACAAGGTATCTCTGTCCACTCATGGGACATCTGGCATAAACCCGGGATAGGATTCCTTCTAGTATCTGGTATCTGATTATTGTATAACAAGAATTTTATAACAAGCCTGCTCCAGATAGAGTATGTAATATTTTCAAATATGTTCACCAGATCATTATTAATCCATATGGTTTAAAAAAAATTGAAAGGAGTCAACACTTGAGACCTGGATGGTCTTGTCCCTTCCTTAAGGAGATTGATGGTCAGAAAGGGCAAATAATTAAGAGTTGGATAGCTCAGTTACATAAAAACACACATAACTACAGGGGAGAGATATTATTGCCCCTCCAATGTGAGCACATAAACAACTGGTGACAATATATCTCAAAGGAGTAGCCCATTTTAATCGTTCTATATTCCAAATCCTGGATTTTTTAAATTGTTTTTACATCACTGTTGTGACAAAAGATTATTAAAGATTAATTGTTAAAATTATATTTACCCTTGTTGTTATACAATATGTGTGATTAGGTGGAAAACACCTGGGGAACTAGCAATCCTTGTTTTCTTGCTTCTTTGGTGATTGATGATTTTGAGTAGAGAAAGAAAGTTTTCTTAACATAAATATCTTTTAAACAATAATTTACTGCATCACCACTATTGTAAGTCAATACAGTAAAAGAAAAAGACACAATAAAACAAACTGTAAGTCACACTGTAAAGAAGGGAATCCAATACAATACTATATAATGCATCAAAATTAAAAAGCTCTGGTTTAGTGTTGAGATCTAGAGCAGCCCCTTACCTGTACATGTGCTCTGATTCTTACTTCCATTAAAATTGTAAGAATGTATGTACCCTACAGGGCAATTACAGGTAAAACTTCCAGGGGTATTAGTACAAGTAGCAGTTGTGGCACATGGCGAAGCAACAAGACATTCATCTATATCTGTAAAACAACACAGCACCATGTGACTATACAACAGGTCAACACATTACAACACTCCAATTTTAACTTACAGCTGGAGGCACTATATATATATAAAAAAATCAGCCACTGTATGAAGTGGAATATTTAGATGTAATGCTGCTCTAGGCCCATTTAGGGTACTGCTTCTCTATGTCCCTATTAATGTTCCTAATTTCTTCTTGCAATGTGCCCATTGTACAATTAGCACAAAAATAAATGTAGAAGCTTAGACTAATTTGTGTATTTGTAACTATGCATACACTATTTCATAGAAATTTACAGAGTCAGACTGCAGCCCTCAGTAAATGTGCAGCCATAGGCCTGGGCCTGTTAGCCTAGGTAGGAACACAACACTAACTTTGTATCAGAACATTACAATTTTACGTTTGACAAAAAATTCTTCAGTACATTAATAAAATTGACATATCTAATTACAGATTAATGCAATGACTAACAGCAGCGCACAGAGGGGCAGAGATGAAGGACTAGAGTATCACTCACAGTTTATAGGTCAAATTTAGAAAATGAAAAAAATAAAAATAGAAAACCTGATTGATTTTTCAAATAAGTGTGATTTATCAACATGGCCAAAAAACAAAGACAATATGCCATATCTACAAACACATCTGATACAGTTGATAAGAAAAGATAACAATACGAATAGCAAACAAAGTGTTCATTGTTTGCACATTTTAATATATATTTACCTATACAACTTACAAGATTTTTAAAGTGTTGCTTCTGTGGCGATTGATGATTTTGAGTAAAGAAGGAAACTTTTCTTAAGCAGTTACAGTGACAACTAGTGTGGCTGACCTGTTTAAAACATTATTTTTCACCAGAAATATTTAGCTAGCAATAATTTATTGTAACTCAATACAGTAAAATAAAAAAGACACAATAAAACACACTGTGACCCACAATGTGAACAAGGTAATCAAGTGCAATACAAAATTAGAAAGCTCTGGTTTAGTGATGAGCTCTAGAGCAGCCCCTTACCTGTACATGTGCTCTGATTCTTACTTTCATTAAAATTGTATGATTGTATATACCCTACAGGGCAATAACAGGTAAAACTTCCAGGGGTATTAGTACAAGTAGCAGTTGTGGCACATGGCGAAGCAACAAGACATTCATCTATATCTGTAATACAACACGGCACCATGTGACTATACAACAGGTCAACACATTACAACACTTCAATTTTAAAATACAGCTGGAAGCAATATATATATACACTAGCGACTTGCCCGTCAAAAATGACAGGGCAAAATAAAAGTGTTGAAATGCTGTTTGTAACACAATGTGAGTGTACTAGGTGCCTCAACTATAAAGACCCCTATAGGACACTAATGAACCCATGTAATAAATCTAACTATACCCCATTCACCAACCCTGGGCCTATTCAATCCTAACAGTACGCATATAACTCGAACAATACCTATGTAAGCCTAACTGGGCCTATTTCACCCTAACTGGGCCTATTTAACCCTCTGTAAGCCAATTTAACCCGGTCTCTTATGGGGGTCTATACAGACCTTCATAAGCCTCTTTTTAACCCCATGAGTCTCATAAGGGTATATAAAGACCCTCATGGGACAGCTAGAAGGTTAACATTAACCCCATAAGTGCATGAGGGTCCTCCAGGACCCTCATGACACTAAGTACAAACACTACAGTGCACTATCCCCCCCAATAAACCATTAAATCTAAACTAACCCCTCTCTATCCTAACCTATTAACAGCTACACTACCTACCTACACTACCTACCTACCCCCTTTATAAACCCCCCACCCCACTACTTACAGAAAATAATAATTTGGTAATCCAATGCAATACTATATAATGCATCAAAATTAGAAAGCTCTGGTTTAGTGATGAGCTCTAGAGCAGCCTCTTACCTGTACATGTGCTCTGATTCTTACTTCCATTAAAATTGTAAGAATGTATATATCCTACAGGGCAATTACAGGTAAAACTTCCAGGGGTATTAGTACAAGTAGCAGTTGTGGCACATGGCGAGGCAACAAGACATTCATCTATATCTGTAAAACAACACAGCACCATGTGACTATACAACAGGTCAACACATTGCAACACTTCAATTTTAAATTACAACTGGAAGCAATATATATATTTATATATATATATATATATATATATATATATATATATATATATTACATAGTTACATAGTATTTAAGGTTGAAAAAAGACTTTCAGTCCATCAAGTACAAACTTTTAAGATCTCCTCTGATCTGCAATATGCGGATTAATTATTAATTAATTAGTTGTTATCCATGATAACCCTGAATCCCCTTTTTAATTAGAAATAAATCTAGTCCCATTTTAAAGTTATCTATTAAATCTGCTGTCACCACCTCGTCTGGTAGAGAATTCCACAGATTAACGACCCTTACTGTGAAGAACCCTTTTCTTTCTTTAAGGTGGAATCTTTTTACTTCTAACCTCAAAGGATGTCCTCTTGTCAGTTGAAACCCTCTTGGCACAAAAAGCTCCCCTGACAAATCTTTATACTGACCCTGGATATATGTATATAAGGTAATCATAGCTCCTCTTAGACGCCTTTTTTCTAGAGAAAATAAGTTTAATTTGGTTAGTCTTTCTTCATAACTTAGCCCCTCCATTCCCCTTATTAGTTTTGTTGCCCTCCCTTGTACCTTTTCCAGCTCTAAAATGTCCTTTTTATGAAGTGGTGCCTAAAATTGTACTCCAAATTCCAAATGAGGGCGTACTAGGGATTTGTATAATGGCAGAATTATATTTGCTTCCCTGGCTTCTATACCCTTCTTAATACATGCTAATATTTTATTTGCCTTTGCAGCTGCTGCTTGGCTTTGAGCACTGTTATCTAGGTGGTTGTCCACAAGCACTCCCAAATACCTTTCAATATCTGGTACACCTAGATTTTCTACATTAAGATTATAAATTGCATGGCTATTTTTCCTTCCCAGATGCGTAACTTTACATTTATTCATATTAAATCTCATCTGCCATTTAGATGCCCATTCCTCAATTTTATGTAAATCCCTTTGGAGGGAAAGCTCAGCATTATCTGATTTAATTACCTTGCACAACTTCGTCTCATCAGCGAAAATGGAGACACTACACTTCAATCCTACCTTTAAGTCATTAATAAATATGTTAAATTTAAAATTTAACTCTACCCACAAACATTCAACTTTATCACTAGGTCCACCATAAATTTCTTCTCTGACTATAGGCTTAAATTTAGGCTTAACATACAGACAAATCCCTCCTTGTTTACCATTGCCTCTATCTTTCCTAAATAGGTTATAACCATCAAGATTAACAGTCGACTCATGAGATTCATTCCACCACGTTTCGGTAATGCCTATTAAATCCCATTTTTCATTAATTGCTAATAATTCTAACTCTCACATTTTTCCTGGCAAGCTTCTGGCATTAGCAAGCATACACCTTATGTTTATATATATATATATATATATATATATATATATATATATATATATATATATATATCAATCAGCCACTGTATGAAGGGGCATATTTATATGTAATGCTGCTCTAGACCCATTTAGGGTACTGCTCCTCCATGCCCCATTAATGTTCCTCATTTCCTCATGCAATGTGCCCATTGTACAATTATCACAAAAATATATACATAGTTACATAGTAATTAAGGTTGAAAAAAGACTTTCAGTCCATCAAGTTCAACCTGTTAAGATCTCCTCTGATCTGCAATATGCGGATTAGTTATTAATTAAATTATTGATTAAATAATTATTAATAGTATAGATCTCTATTGATCTTTTTAATTTGGATTATTTATTATTATTGTTAATTGTTAATTATTGTTAAATGATCCAGAGGAAGGCAAACATAAAAAAAAAACCCATTGAAACTTTGCCAATTGTCTCATAACGGGAAAAAAAAGCAAAATTCCTTCCTGACCCCAGAAACTGGCGATCAAATTTCTCCCTGGATCAATATTCCTTGCTAGTTATCTAGGATAGCCTTGAATGCCCTCTTTATTCAGAAATATATCTAACCCCTTTTTGAAGTTGTCTATCGAATTCGCTGTCACCACCTCCTTTGGTAGAGAATTCCACAGTTTAACCACCCTAACTGTGAAGAACCCTTTTCTTTGTTTAAGGTGAAATCTTTTTTCCTCTAACCTCAACGGATGTCCTCTTGTCAGTTGAAAATCTCTTGCTACAAAAAGTTCACTTGACAAAGCCTTATATTGACCCTGGATGTATTTAAATAACGTAATCATATCTCCTCTTAGACGCCTTTTTTCTAGCGAAAATAAGTTTAATTTTGCTAGTCTTTCTTCATAACTTAGCCCCTCCATTCCCCTTATTAGTTTTGTAGCCCTTCTCTGTACTTTTTCCAGCTCTAAAATGTCTTTTTTGTGAGGTGGTGCCCAAAATTGTACTCCATATTCCAAATGAGGGCGTACTAGAGATTTGTATAGTGGCAGAATTATATCTTCTTCCCTGGCTTCTATACCCTTCCTAATACATGCTAATATTTTATTTGCCTTTGCAGCCGCTGCTTGGCTTTGAGCGCTGTTACCTAGGTGGTTGGCCACTAGTACTCCCAAATCCCTTTCAATATCTAATACCCCTAGATTTGCTCCATTAAGATTATAGATTGCTTGGCTATTGTTCCTTCCCAAATGCATAACCTTACATTTATTTGTATTAAATCTCATCTGCCATTTAGCCGCCCATTTCTCTAATTTATTCAAATCCTTTTGTAGGGAAAGTACATCATTATCTGATTTTATTACCTTGCACAACTTAGTGTCATCAGCAAAAATGGAGACACTACATTTGAGTCCTACTTCAATGTCATTAATAAATATGTTAAAAAGGAGAGGACCCAATACTGAGCCCTGAGGAACCCCACTTATCACATTAGACCAATTGGAGTATGTTCCATTTACAACAACCCTTTGCTTCCTGTCTTTTAGCCAGCTCTCGATCCATGAGCAGATATTTACTGCAATTCCTGTATCCCTTAGTTTGCTCACTAGTCTTCCATGTGGCACTGTATCAAATGCCTTTGAAAAATCTAAAAAGACTACATCCACTGAGTTGCCCTGATCCAGGTTCCTACTAACCTCCTCATAAAAACTAATTAGATTGGTCTGACACGACCTTTCCTTCATAAATCCATGTTGACTGCTACCTATGATCCTGTTCAAATAGACATATTCTTGTATTCTGTCCCTTATTAACCCTTCTAAAAGCTTCCCAACTACAGAAGTGAGGCTCACTGGTCTATAATTCCCCGGATTTGCTCTAGATCCCTTCTTAAATATAGGTATCACCTCTGCTTTTCTCCAGTCATCTGGTAGAGACCCTGTGTTGAGTGAATCTTGAAAAATTAAATATAATGGTTTGGCTATTACAGAACCCAGCTCCCTCAGTACCCTTGGATGTATTCCATCAGGACCTGGGGCTTTATTAACATTTATTTTCTCCAACCTCTTTTGTATTTCTTCCTGCGTTAACCAATTATTTAGTGAAGGTAGTGTAGCCCCATTATGTTGCCGTGTCCCAACCACTGGTACCTCCCTTGTGTAAACCGACGAAAAGAACCTATTTAGCTCATCTGCCTTTTCCTGGTCACTAATTATCAGATGGCCTGTGTCACATTGTAATGGTCCTATCGATTCCTTCCTGGCCTTCTTCCCATTAATATATTTATAAAATATTTTAGGGTTAGTCTTACTTTCCATTGCAACTGACTTCTCATTTTCTATTTTAGCCAGTCTAATAGCCCTTTTGCAAGCCTTGTTGATTTCCTTATAGTCACATAAAGATGCCTCTGTTCCCTCCTTCTTGTATAATTTAAATGCATATTTCTTTTTCCTCATCATGATCTTTAAGTCATTGTTAAGCCACATGGGATGTGATTTACTCCTATTTATTTTATTTCCACATGGTACATGCTGATGAGTATGTTTATTTAGTAAGGATTTGAATGTTGTCCATTTATTTTCAGTATTCTTCCCTGTAAGTTCTTTGTCCCAGTCTATATGTTGTATTGCTGCCCGTAGCCCATTAAAGTTAGCCCTTTTAAAATTTAGAGTTTTTGTTGGCCCCTTACAACTCTGTTTTTTGTATTCAATCTCAAATGAGACTGTGTTGTGATCACTGTTCCCCAAGGGTTCCCCTATTTTTACATTTGATATTATATCAATATTACTTGTGATGACTAAATCCAAGATGGCCCCATTTCTAGTAGGTTCTTGTATTACCTGGGCTAGATAATGATCCCTGAGTGTACTCAAGAACCTGCTCCCCTTAGCTGAGCTGCTGGTCTCATTTATCCAGTTTATTTCAGGGTAATTAAAGTCTCCCATTATTAGAACTTGCCCATGCTTAGCTGCATTTCCAATCTGTAACAATAATTGTATTTCCTCACTTTCAGCTATATTTGGGGGTTTATAGCATACTCCCACCAATATGCATTTAGAATTAGCTCCTCCACTATTTAGCTCAACCCACAAGGATTCAATGATGCCGTTAGTGCCAGCATAAATATCTTCTCTAACTATAGGCTTAAATTCAGGCTTAACATAAAGACAGATCCCTCCTCCTCTTTTACCATTCCCCCTATCTTTCCTAAATAGGTTATAACCATCCAGATTAACAGTCCAGTCATGAGATTCATCCCACCATGTTTCCGTAATGCCTATTAAGCCCCATTTTTCTTGTACTGCTAATATTTCTAGCTCATCCATTTTCCCAGGCAAACTTCTTGCGTTTGCAATCATACACTTTATGTTGCTATGGCTCTGCTGATGTGAAGTGCCTGCCACTGTATTTGAGGCCCCTATCAATATCTCCCTACTTTCTATTGTAACCCTCCCCCCTTCTCCTCCCCCATGGGTAAATAATTCATCCCTTTCCCTCTCTACCCTATTTACCCCAATACTTCTATATAGTCCCTCCCCCCCACCTACAAGTTTAAAAACTCCCCCAGCCGTTCTACCATCCTATTCCCTAGCACAAAAGCGCCCTCATCATTAAGGTGCAATCCATCCCTGCTATAGAGATTGTACCCAAGTGAGAAGTCAGCCCAGTGCTCTAAAAACCCAAAACCCTCTGCACTGCACCACTTTTTTACTTTTTTATATGAAGAAGCATAGATTTATTTGTGTATTTGTAACTATTGATACACTATTTCATAGCAATTTACAGAGTCAGACTGCAGCCCTCAGCAAATGTGCAGCCATAGGCCTGGTCCTGTTGGCCTAGCTAGGAACTTTTTAAGAGGCGAACAAAACTCTTAATTTTAAAAGGGCAGATTTTAACGGTCTAAGGGCAGCAATACAAAGTATAGACTGGGACAGAGAACTTTTCAGGTAAAAACACTGACCACAAGTGGACAACATTTAAATCCTTACTAAATATACATACACATCGGCATATACCGTGTGGGAATAAAAGTAAAAGGAGTAAATCGCATCCAATGTGGCTTAACAATGATTTAAAGATCAAGATACGGAGTAAAAAACAGGCATTTAAATTATACAAACAAGAGGGGACAGAGACTGCTTTACAGGAATACAAGGTAATCAACAAGGCTTGCAAAAGGACGATTAGACTGGCTAAAATAGAAAATGAAAAATGAATTGCAAAAGAGAGTAAGACTAACCCTAAAATATTTTTTAAGTATGTTAATGGGAAGAAGGCGAGGAAGGAAGCTAAAGGAACATTACAATGTGACACAGGTCGTCTGATAATTAGTGACCAAGAAAAGGCAGATGAGCTAAATAGGTTCTTTTCTTCGGTATACACAAGGGAGGTACCAGTGGTTGGGACACGGCAACATAATGGGGCTACACTACCTTTGCCAAATAATTGGTTAACACAGGAAGTAATCCAAAAGAGGTTGGAAAAAATAAATGTTAATAAAGCCCCGGGTCCTGATGGAATACATCCAAGGGTACTAAGGGAACTGGGTTCTGTAATAGCCAAACCATTATATTTAATTTTTCAAGATTCACTCAACACAGGGTCTCTACCAGATGACTGGAGAAAAGCTGATGTGATACCTATATTTAAAAAGGGAGCAAGAGCAAATCCGGGGAATTATAGACCAGTGAGCCTCACTTCTGTAGTGGGGAAGCTTTTAGAAGGGTTAATAAGGGATAATATACAAGAATATGTCTATTTGAACAGGATTATAAGTAGGAGTCAACATGGATTTATGAGGGATAGGTCATGTCAAACAAATCTAATTAGTTTCTATGAGGAGGTTAGTAGGAACCTGGATCAAGTCAACTCAGTGGATGTAGTCTTTTTGGATTTTGCGAAGGCTTTTGATACAGTGCCACATGGGAGACTATTGTGCAAACTAAGAGATACAGGAGTTGCAGTAAATATCTGCTCATGGATTGAGAGCTGGCTAAAAGACAGGAAGCAAAGGGTTGTTGTAAATGGAACATACTCCGATTGGACTAATGTGGTAAGTGGGGTTCCTCAGGGTTCAGTATTAGGTCCTCTCTTTTTTAACATATTTATTAATGACTTAGAGGTAGGATTGGAGTGTGGTGTCTCCATTTTCACTGATGACACAAAGTTGTGCAAGGTAATTAAATCAGATAATGATGTACTTTCCCTCCAAAGGGATTTGCATAAATTAGAGAAATGGGCGACTAAATGGCAGATGAGATTTAATATGAATACATGTAAAGTTATGCATCTGGGAAGGAAAAATACCCATGCAATTTTTAATCTTAATGGAGCAAATCTAGGGGTATCAGATATTGAAAGGGATTTGGGAGTGCTTGTGGACAACCACCTAGGTAACAGTGCTCAATGCCAAGCAGCATCTGCTAAGGCAAGTCAAATATTAGCATGTATCAAGAAGGGTATAGAAGCCAAGGAAGCAAATATAATTCTTCCACTATACAAATCCCTAGTACACCATCATTTGGAATATAAAGTACAATTTTGGGCATCACTTCATAAAAATGACATTTTAGAGTTGGGAAGGGTACAGAGAAGGGCAACAAAACTAATAAGGGGAATGGAGGGGCTAAGTTATGAAGAAAGACTAACCAAATTAAACTTAGAAAAAAGGCGTCAAAGAGATGATATGATTACTTATTACTTAATTATATATAAATATATCCATGGTCAATAGAAGGCTTTGTCAAGTGAACTTCTTCAACTGGCAAGAGGGCATCCTTTGAGGTGAGAAGTAAAAAAAATCCTCCTTAAAGAAAGAAAAGGGTTCTTCACAGTAAGGGTGGTTGATCTGTGGTATTCTCTACCAAAGGAGATTTTGAGAGCGGATTCGATAGATAACTTTAAAAAGGGTTTGCATACATTTTTGAATATAGGGCATTAAGGGCTATCCTGATAATTAGAGAGGGAGTATTGATCCGGGAAGAATCTAATCGCCAGTATCTGGGGTTAAGAAGGATGTTTATTTTTTTTTGTTCCCCTTTTGGGACAATTGTCAATATTTCAATGTTTTTTTTTCTGTTTGCCTTCCTCTGGATCAATTAAAAACTAATCTGCATATTGCAGAGTAGAGGGTATCTAAAAAGGTTAAACTTGATGGGCTAAAGTATTTTTTCAACCTTTATTACCATGTAACCATACTATGTAACTGTAACTATTATGAATAGCAAACACATCTTCACATTTTTGCAAATTTTTTGTGTGATTGGCCTTTTTTGAAACATCAAGTTGACCAGAAATATTTCCCTAACAATAATGTATTGTTAGGACCCCTATTGTAACTCAATAGAGTAAAATAAAAAAAATACACAATTATACACACTGTGACCCACACTGTGAACAAGGTAATCCAGTGCAATACAAAACTAGAAAGCTCTGGTTTAGTGTTGAGCTCTAGAGGAGCCTCTTACCTGTACATGTGCTCTGATTCTTACTTCCATTAAAATTGTATGATTGTATATACCCTACAGGGCAATTACAGGTAAAACTTCCAGGGGTATTAGTACACGTAGCATTTGTGGCACATGGTGATGCAACAAGACATTCATCGATTTCTGTAAAACAACATGGCACACAGTATTCAAAAGCAAGTTATTCTCAGTCAGACCATAGCCCTATGCAAATGTGTGACCCTTGGCCTTGACCTTTTTGGCCTAGGCAGGAACACAGCACTAAACTTTGTAACAGAACATTACAATTTTAAATTTGACAAGAAATCCTTTGGTATGATAATAACATTTACATATACAATTACACAATGACTAACACAGCAGCACAAAGAAGCAGATATGAAAGACCAGAGTAAGATAATACTAATGCCTCTATTAGTAATACATTCTAATTAATAATATTTTTACTGAATATGATCATTTTCACTCTAAAATGAATATACAATTTAACCAGATATTTTTGTTTGCTTTCTTATGAAGTAAGATTTAATATATCATATGAATCAGTTCAGAACCTGGTCATTAAACTAAAAAACTGAGCCCACGATAATGTAAAGGAAGAGTGTGAGCAGGGTTTAACAATATATAAATCATACTTTAATGTGCACGTTTCTAAATCTATTATGTGTTTACATTATTGATATTAATTATTATTATTAATAGGTGATGCATCCACCTCACAAACGTTGATTATATGCTACTTTTTTGCAGACTTTGTTGCCCACCATTGGTGTAGATAGCTTCACTATTTGTTGTTGTTGCGCCTAGAGCAGAAGCTTCTAATTGCGTTCCATTGTAAATGGAAGTTATTTCAAGTTGTGGCTAAGGTTAAATAAAGATATATTTGTAGATCTGCTTCAAGCCTAAAAACCTAAAAAGGTTACACAGCCTAATGTTTAAGGCAAAACTTCTAATAGGGCTCAATTACATGGCCACTAGAGGAACTCCCATAAAGCTGACTCAGGTCTACAGGAGCATATATAAGCAAGTTTGTGGAGCTATAAAATGGCTCATAGAAAATAACTTCTGCAAAATGTTCAGACTCGCACCCAAGGGACATTTTCTGTAGATCTTTTTGTCTAATGTGTGTTTGCAATCTGAATAATGTATATCAGTGGGAGACTCTGAGCCTTTCATGTGAGTGTATAGTTCATGTAAGCCTTGTCAAGCCACAGCAATGACAAGTAATGCTAGCCCATTTTACTGTCTACCCTATTATTCTATCTATCTAGATAAACTTTCTCACAAAGCAGTAAAGAGTTTAAATAATAATAAAAATGTGAATGCAGGGTGTTAATAACCACTTTGCCTATACCTCAATACCCCCTATGAGTCAAGGTTTCCCTAGGTATCTATTCAACACCCAGAAGGGCCATTGGGCCCCAATTTCCCCAAAATCCCATTGTATTTTGTTGTAGGGGCCCATTAACTTATCATAAACCCCTTTACCTGCTCTCGCCCACACTAAAATCTTATGTGCACTATGGGTGTCCCAATGCACTCCCATAATCCCGAGCCCCTATTGAATACAAAGGTCCTGTCACATCTACCATGGGGGTCACTATAGACGCCATGCCCCCAATACATTATTTACCACATTGGGTTCCTGATGGCCCAACAAGGAGCCTCTGCTTAACACCAATGTCACCTAACAATAAACCTATACCGTGAGATTCCCTATGAACCCACATAATATCCTAACCTATATTCATAGGTGTCTCTATGGACCCCCATAGCACCTAAAGTTAACCTATTTACCAAAGGATTTCCTATGTACCCCATGGTATCCTCACCCCTATCATAGTGGTACTTTTGGACCCTTATGAATTTTATGCCCCTGTGGAAATCCAAAAGGACCCCTGTAGTACTTAGTACTAAAATCCAAAACTAAATATACAAACCTAAATACAGAAAATAAAAGAATTGCAGCAAGGAAAGGTATAGCTTTAAATGTAGTGAGAGTGGTTAAGGCTCTTGAGAAGGGTATAGCTGGTACTTAAGGAGGTTCATTTTAAACATAGGTTTTAGGCTCACATTCAGCACCAGGAGGGCTTTACTGGAACACGTAGGATAAGGGTACATTTCTTACGGAAGCCATGTAATTCCACATTGAGTAAAACATAGAAAATGTAGCAATCGCTTGTTTCTGCCTACACTCAAAGGTTTGTTATTTATTATTATTAATATTATTATTGTTTATTTGTAACACGCCAGCATATTCCATAGAGCTATACATACGTTGTGATCAAGGCAAAATAATATTAACACATTCCGAAAGATGGAGGGCCCTGTCTTTGCGCTTAGAATCTAATGTCCATAGAGCTTTTCCCCAAAGCACATTGTAAGATTGAGAACTCGCAGGCTTGGGGTGAGGTGCCAGCAACTGAAGAGAGCAGCAGCAAAACAGCTCAGCTCCAACAAACAAGGATTAAAAAGCTGGAAAAATCCTGAAAACATCACAAAATTTGCTCAAAATTATATTATTTATAGGTGCCTGCTACTTCTGGGCATTTTCACAGAAAATCAGAACCCAGGTTTCCATCTTGAAGAAGTTATTTCTCAGCTCTACATGACTGCCTGAACACTGAGACAGAGAAAACATCGCAACAAGCAGGAGGTGTCCTGATATTTTGATCTTTGACCATCCTGGAGATAGATCCAAGGGCTAGGAGGTGAGTAAACAAAATTTAATACACTTAGTAAAACAGTTGTAATCCCTCCTAGACCCACAGTGATGTTGCTAAATGCTGAACTGGCTAGTCCATAAAGAACTCTGCTAAAATGCAATGCTTGGGCTGTGAAATCAAACACAGATATTTTGCAAATGTGATGTAGTTGTGTTTTTTTTTAACCCACACTACAACCCACAACAGCTAAATAGTATACAGGTCCATGAAGGGGTGCAGTGATTCCAGACCCCAAAAAGGACAGGTGATTGAAGGCTATTGAGAGGCTCTTAAACTATTGTACATACAGAGTTTTGGCAAAACAAGACTTGCAAACTCAAAGATCAGTTACTATGTTATATTCCTAGGTGGACATATTATTACTGGAGCTGCCATAACACAAACACCTGTTGGGAAAACCCCTAAAGTAAATAATTTTTATTTCTTGTTTGCTTCTGGGGGAACTGGAAGGGGGACCATCTGCAGAGACAGGGGTGGCACGTCCAGAGTGATATAAACAGAGAATTCACCATAATAACCTTGCAGCTGTAGTTTCATAAAACCTGCATAAGTGGTGCAAGGAAGAGGGGTGAACCTCTTGTGGACCTACAAAACAATTGCAGCCTGAGAAGAAATAACAAAGGCAAGCTCAAAACGTGGGATTTATTTATACAGAACTTTTACCTGCATAGCAGGGTGCCTTATCGTGTCTCAAACAGTTAAAACAAGCATACTTTTTACAAAACGGCATGTATTGTCTGATTGAAAGCAGAAGCTGCTCAACATCGCCTGCTTTATTTTTTGATGCGAGAAGATAATATTATGCCCACTATGTAACCACACCCCATACCTCAGTTATGGTGGCACAATCTAGAGCAAAGTGACTTACCTGAAGAATACAGCTAAATCTCATGTTTAAAGCCCATACAAAAGGAGTGGCTGGTATCTCAACAACAAGGGCTGCTAAGTCTATACAGGACTTTTACACAACATTTATGAACCTCTATTATGGAGCCTACAGCAACAAGCACTAAGGTGGATATACAAGATCTAAAAGATCTGATTTTTTCCATTAGAACGGAAATTACAGGGGAAATCAAGAAAGTGGCAGCAGAACTAACTGGAGAGATAAAAGCTGTTGATTGCAAGGTGACTGAGCTGGAGGCAAAATATGATAACCTATTGGAGGTGCATACCCAACTAGAGGGAGAGGTGTCGGCATTGAGAGATGAACAAAGCCAACTGCAATATGCACAAGAGGATCTGCAAAATCGATCCCGCCATTAAAATGTCAGGGTTTTAAATTTACCAGAAACAGTTACAGATTTCCCAAACTATATGCTGGATCTCTGTAACATTTTACTACCTCTGCTTCTGGAGAAAGATCTAGGGATGTGATTGCAAAATTCCAGGGATCTTTTTATGAAAGCAGCAAGTCCAGGCATTACAGAGATTGCAGGTGGCCAGCCTAGCATTTATTCTGATCTTTCCTCGACCACCCAAAAAATAAAAAGAGACTATTCAAACCTCTCTTGGAGATCATCTTAGCCCAGGGATGGAGATATACTTGGGGCTTTCCCTTCAAGCTGAACATTTTGAGACAGGGGGAACATACCCAGTTTTTTTATATGGATGAGGGCATGGTGTTGCTTTCATCCTGGAACATCAAGATACCAGAACCATTGGACCTTATCAATGCTTCAGACTGTAAGAGAGATCCTAAGTCTGTAACAACTTTTTATACTTCTGAGTGTGGAGAATTCGAGAGAAGAAACTTTCAAATGTAGATATTGCTTTTGGATACTGCTGTACGATAGAGAAGGGACTCTGTAATATGGTAGCAATGTTTTAGTTTTTTGTGCCGAATTCGGTACGAGCTTAGGATCCGTTATGGAATTTCAGCTTAAGTTTAGATATGTGGTTGCAATATATATATATTTTTTCATATGCCGAATATGGGCTTAGCTCGGGGTCTGCTATGAAATTTTCCCACTTCTTAGATCTACTGCACTGATATAGTCACTTAAATATTAATGATTTTTTAAAGTTGTGCCCCATAGGGGTTACATTTTGTATATTTTTTTATTCTTATTTTTGGTTGTTTTTTTGTTGTTTTTTTGGCAAGTTGCCTGTGTATCCTATTGAAAAGATGCCTGGCTTCTCCTTCCTTTTAGGAAGACAGCTATTTTCTTTCCTCAACTCAGTTTAAATTGTGTATTTCTATTATGAAAAATATATGTATATCTTTGTAATTACTTACATATATATTGTAAGACTGATATATTGAACAATAAAAGTACGTGGTTGTTATTGTACATTCCTTTAACATTTTCTTCTTCCTGGTTCTTCTCCTCTTTCTTCTCCCTTCCTCTCCCTGCTCTATCTATCCCTAGTCCTTTGTGGAACTTTGCGAGCCAATAATCCCTAGTGAAGTGCATTCCCCAGGTCATCTGCCCTCTGTGGATAATCTACCCATCTGAGTACCTATTTCTCAACTGGCGTTTGGGGTAGGTGGTGAGTAATAGCTTTACACATAGCATCTCATAATGTTCAGGGGTTAAACGAACTGGTGATGCGGCTGGTGGCCCTGGGTGAGTACAGTCGCATGCGGTTAGACATTGTTATGATACAAGAAACCCATTTTAAGAAGAACGCCATTCCAAAGTATTGGGGGAAATGTTTCACGCAAACGTTTCATTCTACTGCCCCAGAAAAAAAAGAAGGGTGTTCATTTTAATACATAGGAGGCTGCACTTCCAACACATGTCCACCCACAGAGATCCGGGGGGTAGATTCATTCTGGTACAGAATACTGTCAATGAACGTAAACTTTCATTGTTAAATATATATGCCCCAAATATTGGGCAATCCACATTCTTTCGTAAAATATCAGATATAATGTCTGACTGGCCACAGTCAGTGTGGATCCTGGGGGGGGAAATTAATTCAGTCTTAGACTAAGCAAGAGATAGATCGGGCTTTGCCACCCCGATGATAATTCCCTCCACCACAAAAGCCCTCAAACTTTTGCTTAACAATCATGGTATGCTTGATGCAGGGAGAATGGTTCACCCTACTGATAGGGAATACACCCATCACTCAGCTAGGCATGACTCATACTCTCGCATCGATTATGTTTTATTCCAGCAACACCTAGCACCGAATTTGCTGGATGCAGAAATCCGACCCAATGCATGGTCTGACCATGATATAATCAGTATCTCCTTGAACGATCTGCTGCCTAAGGGGCGCTCTCCTTAGTGGGCACTAAACTGGGCCCTGCTTAATGATGTAGTTACAAAAGACAAAATACATAGAGCTATGGTAGAATACTTTGATTTGAATAGTGGGGGTGAAGTGGATAACGCTGGAGTATGGGCTGCACATAAAGCAGTGTTAAGGGGCAAATGCATTCAAACTGGCTTCATCTCTAGAAAAATAGAACTGGCCCAAATCAACACTTTAAAAAATAAAATCTCTGCCCTTCAAGCTGTTCCTCCCGCTAGGAGACCACCTGGGACCCAGGCGGAAATGTATACACTTAAGCAGCAGTTGCACGTGATTCTTCATAGTAAGGTTGTAAATGTATTGCAAAGAACTCAATCTCAGTATTTCACATTCTGATATAAGCCAGACAAAATGATAGCCAGAAAGCTCAACCAGCAAAGAGCAGACTCTTGTATCCCCAAACTAAAGGTGGAGAATGATAAGACCATCCATAAGCTGAATGACATCACAGAGGCATTTGAAAAATGTTATGCTGATTTGTATACCTCAGGCACGTTTGATCACAGGACCCAAATTGATAATTTTCTGTCTACCATTAAGATTCCGAAACTTGATAGTGAACAATCTGATTTGCTAGATAATCCAATTTATTTAACTGAAGTTAAGGGAGCTATAAAAGAGTCTAAGTCACATAAATCCCGTGGCCCTGATAGGTTCACAAATATTTATTACAAGCAATTTATAGATACGTTAGCGCCCCATTTTCAATTACTTTTTAACAATTTCCTCTCTGGTGAGCCAGTGAGACCAGAATTCCTGGAAGCCAAGATAATAGCAATACCCAAAGAGCGTAAGGACCCATTCCAATGTAAGAGCTATAGGCCTATTTCTCTGATCAATTGTGACATCAAACTTTATTCTAAAATCTTAGCGAATAGGCTTTCTCAGGTGCTGCCAAACTTAATCCACCCAGACCAGGTAGGGTTTATTCAGGGCCGTGAAGCACCAGATAACACCAGACATATTTTAAATTTGCTTGATGTAGCATCGGTCCAAAACATACCTTTGATGCTTCTCTCCCTTGAAGCAGAAAAGGCCTTTGATAGGATTGACTCGAAGTATATGGCCGAGACTTTACACAAGTTTGGTCTGAGTGATAAGCTAGTAAAGGGTATCTTAGCACTGCATTGGGCCCCGACAGCATACATTGCCTATCAGGGGTTTTAATGTTGATCCTTTAAAATCACAAGAGGAACGCAACAAGGCTGCCCCCTGTCCCCTCTGCTTTTCGCATAGTGCATTGAACCCCTAGCTGCTGCTATCAGGGACAACCCAAATATAAAGGTAGTTAGAGTGAGGGAGTCAGAACATAAACTGAGCCTTTTCGCAGATGATGTCATGCTCACCAAGCCTTTGACCAGTCTCCATAACCTATTTTATGCTCTTGGACTTTTTGACACCATTTCTCGCTTTAAAATTAATACAAGTAAGAGTGAAGCGTTAAATGTTTCTTTGCAGAAGCATTTGGAATCCCAACTATCAGGAAACTTCTGCTTTAAATGGGTCCAACAAGTATCTAGCTGTTTTCATCCGTAGACAATCTGGCCAACGTACGCAGAAAATTTCCCTGCGCTTATAAAATAACTACTTAATGATATCAACCCTTGGTCCTCCTATAAAATGTTGTATTTGGGTAGGATTCCTGCTATTAAAATGAGTATTTTGCACAAGCTTTTGTATCTCTTCCGTACTATTCCGCACCAAGGATATTTTGGTTATTCTGGGGCAATATCTCACTTCATTTGGGATCGTAAAAGACCCAGAATAAATAAGACGGCCATGATGGCACCTAAGGCCAAGGGAGGGCTGGCCCTTCCGGATCTACTTAAGTATTCTAAAGCTACCAGATTGGCCCAAATTACTAAGTGGTTTGGTAAAGGGCAGCTGCCAGTATGGGTGGAGATGGAAAAAAATATCTTTGAAGAAAGTGGCCTTCACATTAAACAGGTTTTATGGCTCTGCCTACATTATAAATGGGACAGTTGCTTCCTTCCCAGTTGCATGGTTCAATATTTGGCGGTTCTCACTCCGATGATCAAGAGAATCCCACTTGTAGAAACAGGTTCATGGCTTACCCCATTGTAGATATATCAGAGAACAGCATTAATCGATAGAGTTTCGCAGTTTAAGTGGTGGATAGACAATGTTTACAATTGCTGCTGATCTATGTGGGGTAATTAACAGTGGACACCCGCAACATTTAGGGACGTATATCATTTACCATTAAAGGAATGGCTTAATTTATGCCAGATACATGTTAATGTTTCCAAGGTAATGAAATGTGATGCCTCTGCTAAGATCACTCCATTCGAGTAATGGTAGACGGAATATCTCCACTATATATAATTATTTACTAGACCGGACCACACCGCCCAAACTCCACCATCAAGAGCTTGCCATTGATTTAACTGATGGTCAGTGGAACAAGATACATAAACAGGCCTTAGGCTCCTTACTGAACACAATACT
The DNA here is from genome assembly GCA_027410445.1 of Discoglossus pictus. Lineage (NCBI taxonomy): Eukaryota > Metazoa > Chordata > Amphibia > Anura > Alytidae > Discoglossus > Discoglossus pictus. The sequence continues at coordinate 114,024,344 of CM050167.1, read as the reverse complement.
GAGGGAAAATGCACATAAGACCATTATGAGGTGATACTTAACGCCGGCTAGGATAAAACTATCTAATCCCTCCTTAGATGGCAATTGTTTTAGGGGGTGTCCCGATTTGGGTTCCCCTCAACATGTCCTCTGGGACTGCTCTAAGATCACTCATATTTGGCAGGAGACATATGATATCTTGGAGAGACTTTGGGGTCGCAGGATCCCTCAAAAGCCGTAAGAAGCCCTTTTAGACCTCTCCATAGAGGGCCTCTGTGAAGAAGATCAACTTTTATCACACCTTAGCAGTTTGGGTTACACTGGCCAAAGCCTGGAAGTCAGAAGTACCTGTATATAATGCAGTTTTGAAGAAACTTAACACTTATGTCATATATGTATCTATCTCAGCGGACCTGGATCAATCATATGGGAAATGGGCCTCATGTTGGGACACCTGGACCCTTAAAGTCGGGTGGTAAATCAGCAGGGCTGGAACAAGCTATAAGGAGATCACTTTTAGAGCAGGCATAGTGTTGAACGCTATCTCTTCTTGTTTCTCTCTTTCTTTCTCTCTCTTCTCTTTCCTTTACTCTTTGTGTGATTTTATAGGCTATCAGTCTATAAGATTGTACTTTAACATGTACATACATGTGTAATTGGATTTCGGTATAACTTAAAATGGAAATAACAAAAATGTAACAATTAAAGTTAAAAGGTTATGTGCATGTTTACACTTTTCTAGGGCATTGCCTATGCTATTTATGTTCTATTGTTTAAACATTTGTATTTTTGTATTAACCTGGTACTTTTAATAAAAAAAAAAAAAATATATATATATATATATATATATATATAAAAAGAAAACTTGCAGAATTAAAATCTAAAGATTTTGGGTATGGTACAGGATGGTGAAAAATGCAGTGTGCACACTAAGGAGGCAGGTTATAGGCTTCTTTAAACAGGTGTGTTTTTAGTAAGGTTTTAAAAGATTTGGAGCAGTAGGATAATCTGGTAGAGCGAGGCAAGTAGTTCCAGAGAATAGGGGCAGCACAAGAAAAGTCCTAAAGATGGGATTGAGAGGAGGTGATCAGAGAAGAGGAAATTGGTGGAATGTTTGGAGATTAGAGCAGAGATATAATGGGGTGCAGTGTTGTTGAGAGCTTTGTAAGTTAGGGTCATGATTTAAAATTTTATTCTGGAGGCTATGGTAAGCCAGTGGAGTGATTGAGAGATAGGTGCTGCAGACATGGAGCATTTAGTATGGTAGATGTGTCTTGTGGGGGCATTCATTATGTATTAAAGGGGGGATAGACGGGTGGTGGGTAGGCCAGCCAGAAGTGAGTTGCAGTAGTCAAGACGGCATATGATAAGGGAATGTATTAGAATCTTAGTTGTCTCTTGTGTAAGGTAGTGATGTATTTTGGAAATGTTTTTTTTTAATTGAAAAGACAAGATTTTGTAAGTGGATGTATCTGAGGAATGAAAGAGAGTGCAGGGTGCAGTAGAACCCCAAAACAAGGCTTAGGAGGTGATAGTGATGATGACATTGTTGACAGTGAGAGAGATATGAGGAATTGATGCTGTAGTAGATAGTTGGAAGATTAAGAGTTTAGTCTTAGACATGTTGAGTTTGAGATGATGGGCAGACATCCAGGAGGATATACTTGAGAGGCAATTGGAAACATGTGCTAGAAGCGAGGGGGGTATATCAGGTGCCGCAAGGTAGATTTGAGTGTCATCTGCATAGAGATGATCTTGAAATCAAAAAGATTTTATTAGGGTGCCAAGTATGAATGTATAGATGGAGAATAGGAGGGGGCCTAGGACTGAACTGTGGTGTACACCAACAGATAGAGGGTTAGGAGAAGAAGAGGTGCCAGAGAAGGAGACACTAAATGTTCAATCTTGTAGGTATAATGTGAACCATAAGAGAGATCTCTGAAGCTCTGATTTCAAGGGAGTGGAGAATTTGGATCACTAGAGGGTGATCAACTATATCAAAGGCAGCAGAGAAATCCAGGAGAAGTAGAATAGAAAAGTGACCCTTTAACTTGGCAGTGAGCAAGTCATTAGTGACTTTTGTTAGAGCTGTCTCGGTGGAGTCTTGGGGCCAGAGGCCAGATTGGAAGGTGTCATGAAGGGAGTTGAAGGAGATAAATTGGGTAAGGCGATTGTAGATGAGCCGTTCAAGCAGTTTGGAAGCCAAGGGAAGTAGAGAGATATGGAGGTAGTTAGTTTCAGAATCCGTGTCAGATGAGGTTTTTTTTAAGAATGGGTGTAATTAAGGCATGTTTTAGAGATGATGGAAATATGACAGTGTTTAGGGAAAGGTTGAAGAGATATGTGAGAGCAGGGGTAAGTGTGGTAGAGAGGGGAGGGATAACCTGTGATGGAATAGGATATAGAGGACAGATAGTAAGGCGAGAAGTTGATAGTAGGCTGGATACTTCATCCTCTGTGTTGAAAGTAGCAAACAAACGTTTGGGGTTAAAGGACAGTTTAAATATTAAAGATGTAAAATAATGCTGTTTGGCAAGGTTGAGGGCAGAGAAGTAGGAGCGCAACATAAACTTGTAGTGAAAGAAATCTGTTGAAGTGCGTGATTTCCTCCATAGTCGTTCAGCAGTGCGGAAGCACCTCTGGATGTATTGTGTTTCTGTAATGTGCCATGGTTGTGGATGAGAGTAGGGGCATCTGTGGTTATGGGGGCCAGAGTGTCAAGGGTGGAAGTGAGAGTCATGTTGTACTGTGAGGTGGCAGTGTCATGACAAGTGAGATCAGTAAGGGGACTGAGAAGGGGTTGTAACACAGTGGAGAGGAGTTGTGGTCAAGTGATTGCAGGTTTCTGTGGGTAATGGTGACTGGGATAGAAGAAGGGCAGTGAGAGATAGATGTAGTGAGGCTGCAGGATAGAAGGTGGTGGTCAGAATGGGCTGATGGTGAGGTTAGAGGTTGTGCAGAGATGGGTGAAAATAAGGTCTAGGGAGTGTCCATCATGGTGAGTTGGGGAATCTGTCAATTTTGAGAGACCAAGGGTTGAGTGAAAGTAATTTAGCAGCAGTAGGGGAGATGGGAGTGTCAATGGCAATGTTGAAGCCGCCAAGAATGAGTGACGGAACATTGGAGGAGAGAGAGTGATGGAGCCAGGTGGTAAAGTGATCAATAATTTGAGAGACTGGCCTAGGAGGGTGATAGATCACAGTAACACGTAAAGAGATAGGTGAGAAAAGGAGTGAAGGATAGGAGATGGGAGTCATGTGCATGTAATGAAGCCCATAGGTGGGTAGATACCATGTCCCTCATTCAATTGCAATTTGGCCAAATGAATAGGGGTCTAAATAAGCACATAACCCATTTTTTTAAAGAAGTTTTTAGTTAGTAAACATCTATCCAAAAGCAAGGTTTTCACTAACTAAAAACTTCTTTAAAAAAAATATGCTATGTGCTTATTTAGAGCCCTATTCGATTGGCTAAATCACAATTGAATGAGGGGAAGACAGGATCTAGATGCAATTCCTGGAAATTTCAGAGATACATATGCAACTTAAGATCATGTCCCCTTTTTCCATATGTTTCTACACATATGAACAAAGGTGATGGGATCTTGAGCTGCACATGTATTTCTGGACTTTAACAAAATCCTAAAAACAGACAGTGAAGATGTCACCCTTCATCTTTAAAACAACATGTTAAAATGCCCATACAGAATGTATGCAGCACTACTCTATGTCTACACTACCTCCATATTTTTGCAATATTTTTTTTTAATTCCCATTTCCAGAAATTACACTGTGACTAATTTCTCTTTGACAGAATGTAACAACATAAAAAAAAAAAACAGTATAGCACAACAAAACATGGCATAAATAAAATAATATTTTACACTGTAACACAGGAACACATGACACTTGCATTATTTGGACAAATGCATTTCTTACCTACGCATGTGGACAAATTCATATCTCCTCTAGTGATGTTAAGCAATGAATAACCCACTGGGCAGTTACACTTGAAACTTCCAAAAGTGTTATTGCAGGTAGCAGGATGGATGCAGGGTGGAGGGGAGAGTGAACATTCATCTATATCTGTAACAACACAGTATAATATGTAACATTAGGTTATATTCTTGACCTAGGCAAACATAGACAGCTAGGAGGCTCTTAACGAGTCTATGAATGAACAACAACAAAAAAAATAATTTAAAAAAGTAGTTTAATATGAAACCATTAGCCACACAATATAAACATGGATATGCAATGCAATACTATATAACACATCAAACTAGATGGTTATAGTTTAGCTTAGAGCTGTCTCTTATCTGTATATGTGCTCAGATAATTACTTCCATTAACTATTTATGATTATATATACCCCATAGCGGAAACAGAGGTAAAGCTTTCAGGGGTATTAGAAAAAAAACTTGCAGATGTGGCATTTGGGGAATCAAGACATTCATCTATATCTGTAAAACAACGCGCCCATGTGATGATGCAACAGGTCAACACATTACAACACTCCAATTGCAATTGGAAGCAATATAAAAAAATCTGAGACTGTCTGCAATTGAGTATTTAAATGAATGCCTGCTCAGCAGTCTTCCCGCTAAAAGAAACACACCATTGTCTATGTGTCCCAGAATTGCATAGTTTTATTTAGTTATAGGGACAGTATTTATGCAGTTTCTGAACAAAGGATTTACATGATAGTTGACTGAACATATTCAAATTCCCAGCCCAGATTAAAATTAACAAACAACAGATGTGCCTCCGGGGGTATTTGGCTGATTGGTTCAGTGGAAGCCAATCACAAATAGAGAAAAATGCGGGTTTGGCTTGCCCACCTTTATGGGAGGCACTGAGGGTGTGTGGTTTTGCCTGTGTGATGCTATATCAGTGTGTGGCTTTTTGTGGTCTGTTTGCCTCTGTTCTGTGATTTCTCCTGAACAGCAAAGTGAGTTTGGGTACTTGTGCAGCGATAAGTGGGCAGGTGAGTAGTAAGAACCTAATAGAAATAGGGGTAGGAGTGAACTTGTGAGCTTGTGAACACTTCTAGTATTAGTGCAGTTCTAGTATAAGTGTATGAGGGTAAATAAAAGGAGAGAGTTCAAAGAAAAGGGGAGCACATTGTAGTGCTTTGTACAATTTTTCCCCACTGTAATTAGTAATTATGAGTCAGTGCAGTGATAACCTCACTCAGTGTACATCCTGTCACATGTATGAACTGTAGGAAAAGCTGATCCAGGGTCCATACCCTGAGGCAGGTGTGAGCATGTTGCCTAATTTGAAGCTCAAATTGAAGAGAGGAGAATTGCAGCACTTAATGATATTGCTCCACTAGAAAGGGAGTTGGTGCTCACTGAGCACAGTTTAGCTGGGCCTAGAATGAAGGGTGGAAATAAGGCTAGCGAGGATGTCAAGGAAGGTAACTGGGTAACAGTCACATGGGGAAGCAGGGGGAACAGAGGATGTGGGCCAGTTGTGTGTTGGCACACACCAACAGATTTGCCAGATTGCGTGAAACTGTTGGGGATGTATATTCAGGAATGGCAGTGCCAGATAAAGCTGAGAGAGAGAACAGTTCTACTGGAGGAGAGGGAGGGAAGCATAGGCAGAGCAAGAGAAAGGTTTTGGTGGTACGGGACTCTATTATTAGGAAGGTAGACAGGGTGATTTGTCACCAAGATCCCAGCAATCAAACAGTTTGCTGTCTCCTGGGTGCTCGGGTTTGGCATATTGTGGATAAATTATTGGGAGGGGCTGGACATGAACCGGCGGTCTTGGTACATATTGGTACCAATGACAAAATTAGTGAAAGATGAAGAGTCCTAAAGAATGATTTTATAGAACTAGGTAATAAGCTGAAGGCAAGGACCTCCAAGGTAGTATTTTCTGAAATACTACCAGTGCCACATGCTAGTCCAAGGAGACAACAAGATCTTAGGGACGTTAATGCATGGCTAACAAATTGGTGCATTAAGGAGGGGTTACAAACTCTATAGTAGCGATGGATTGCACCTTAATGATGAGAGAGCTGGTATGCTATGGAAAAGGATGGTAGAATGGCTGAGAACGTTTTAAAACTAGTAGGTGGGGGTTGAGGGACTAGATTAGATAGAAGTAATGGAGTAGAAAGTGTAGAGGGGGTAAGAAATGAATTAGCTAGTCATGGGGGTGGAGAAGAGGGTAAGGGTTAGTCAATTGGGAGGTATTGTTAAGTAACTCAAGTACAGTGGCAGGCACTTCAGAACTACAGACTCATAACATAAACTGTATGCTTGCGAATGCCAGTAGCATGCCAGGTAAAATGGGAGAGTTAGAATTATTAGCAGTTAATGAGAAATTGGATTTAATAGGCATTACTGAAACATGGTGGTATGAATCTCATGACTGGACTGTTAATATGGATGGTTATAACCTATTTTGGAAAAATAGGGGAAATGGTAAAAGAGGAGGAGGTATTTGTCTGTATGTTAAGCCTGAATTTAAGCCTATAGTCAGAGAAGTTATTTATGGGGGAACTAGCGATAATGTTGAATGTTTGTGGGTAGCGTTAAATAGTGGACGAGCAAATTCTAAAAGAATATTGGTTGGAGTATGCTATAAACCCCCAAATATAATTGAAAGCAAGGAACTGCAATTATTGTTACAGATTGGAAATGCAGCTAAGCATGGGGTAGTTTTAATAAGGGTAGATTTTAACTACCCTGACATTAACTGCATGAATGAGACCAGCAGTTCAGCTAAAGGGAGCAGGTTCTTGAGCACACTAAGGCATCATTATCTGGCCCAGGTTATACAAGAACCTACAAAAAATTAGGTTATCTTGGATTTAGTCATCACAAATAATATTGATATGGCATTAAATGTTGAAATAGGGCAACAGTGATCACAGTCTCATTTGAGATTGAATTAAAAAATCAAAATTGTAAGCGGCCAACAAAAACTCTTAATTTTAAAAGGGCAGATTTTAACAGTCTAAGGACAGTGATACAAAGTATAGACTTGGACAGAGAACTGGCAGGTAAAAATACTGAACATAAATGGACAACGTTCAAATCCTTGCTAAATATACAGATTTATCACCATATACCATAGTTACAGAGTTACATAGTAATTGAGGTTGAAAAAAGACTTTCAGTCCATCAAATTCAACCTTTTAAGATCTTCTCTGATCTGCAATATGCGGATTAGTTATTAATTAATTAGTTGTTAATTAATTATTAATAGTATAGTATTTGAGGATGAATAAAGAGTTAGTCCATAAAGTTCAACCATTTTAGATCTCTCTTGATCTTTTTAATATGTGGACTATTTGTTATTAATTGTTAATTGATCCAGAGGAAGGCAAACAGAAAAAATAAACCCATTGAAATTTTGCCATTTGTCTCATAAGGGGAAAAAAAGCAAAATTCCTTCCTGACCCCAGAAACTGGCGTTCAAATTTCTTCCTGGATCAATATTCCTTTGCTAGTTATCTAGGATAACCTTGAATGCCCTCTTTATTCAAAAATATATCTAACCCCTTTTTAAAATTATCTATCGAATTCGATGTCACCACCTCCTCTGGTAGAGAATTCCAAAGTTTAACCACCATAACTGTGAAGAATCCTCTAACCTCAAAGGATGTACTCTTGTCAGTTGAAAATCTCTTGCTACAAAAAGTTAACTTGACAAAGCCTTATATTGACCCTGGATGTATTTAAATAACGTAATCATATCCCCTCGTAGATGCCTTTTTTCTAGCGAAAATAAGTTTAATTCTATTAGTCTTTCTTCATAACTTAGCCCCTCCATTCCCCTTATTAGTTTTGTTGCCCTTCTCTGTACTTTTTCCAGCTCCAAAATGTCATTTTTATGAAGTGGTGCCCAAAATTGTACTCCATATTCCAAATGAGGGCATACTAGGGATTTGTAAAGTGGTAGAATTATATTTGCTTCCCTTGCTTCTATACCCTTCTTAATACATGTTAATATTTGACTTGCCTTTGCAGCTGCTGCTTGGCATTGAGCACTGCTACCTAGGTGGTTGTCCACTAGTACTCCGAAATCCCTTTTCATATCTGATACCCCTAAATTTGCTCCATTAAGATGATAAATTGCATGGCTATTTTTCCTTCCCAAATGCATAACCTTTATTTGTATTAAATCTCATCTGCCATTTAGCCGCCCATTTCTCTAATTTATGCAAATCCCTTTGTAGGGAAAGTACATCATTATCTGATTTAATTACCTTGCACAACTTAGTGTCATCAGCAAAAATGGAGACACTACTTTTCGAGTCCTACTTCTGCATCATTAATAAATGTTAAAAAGGAGAGGACCTAATACTAAACCTTGAGGAATCCCACTTACCACATTAGTCCAATCGGAGTATGTTCCATTTATAAAAACCCTTTGCTTCCTGTCTTTTAGCCAGCTTTCAATCCATGAGCAGATATTAACTGCAATTCCTGTATCCCTTAGTTTGCTCAAAAGTCTCACATGAGGCACTGTATCAAAAGCCTTTGCAAAATCCAAAAAGACTACATCCAGTGAGTTGCCCTGATCCAAGTTCCTACTAACCTCTTCATAGAAACTAATTAGATTGGTCTGACATTACCTATCCTTCATAAATCCGTGTTGACTGCTACCTATGATCTTGTTCAAATAGACATATTCTTGTATTCTGTCCCTTATTAACCCTTCTAAAAGCTTCCCAACTACAGATGTGAGGTTCACTGGTGTATAAATCCCCGGATTTGCTCTTGCTCCCTTCTTAAATATAGGTATCACCTCTGCTTTTCTCCAGTCATCTGGTAGAGACCCTGTAGTGAGTGAATCTTGAAAGATTAGATATAATGGTTTGGCTATTACAGAACCCAGCTCCTTCAGTACCCTTGGATGTATTCCATCAAGACCTGGGGCTTTATTAACATTTATTTTCTCCAATCTCTTTTGGATTTCTTCCTGCGTTAACCAATTATTTAGTGATGGTAGTGTAACCTCATTATGTTGCGGTGTCCCAACCACTGGTACCTCCCTTAAGTATACCAACGAAAATAACCTATTTAGCTCATCTGCCTTTTCCTGGTCACTAATTATCAGATGGCCTGTGTCACATTGTAATGTTCCTATAGCTTCCTTCCTCGCCTTCTTCCCATTAATATATTTAAAAAATATTTTAGGGTTAGTCTTACTTTCCTTTGCAACTGACTTTTCATTTTCTATTTTAGCCAGTCTAATGGCCCTTTTGCAAGCCTTGTTGATTTCCTTATAGTCACATAAAGCTGCCTGTGTTCCCTCCTTCTTGTATAATTTAAATGCATGTTTCTTTTTCCTATCAGGTTTTTTAAGCCATTGTTAAGCCACATGGGATGTGATTTACTCCTATTCATTTTATTTACTTCATGGTACATGCCGATGAGTATGTTTATTTAGTAAGGATTTGAAAGTTATCTATATATTTTCAGTATTTTTCACTGTAAGTTCTTTGTCCCAGTCTATTTGTAGTATTGCTGCTCTTAGCCCATTAAAGTTAGCCCTTTCAAAATTAAGAGTTTTTGTTGGCCCCTTACAACTCTGTTTTTTGTATTCAATCTCAAATGAGACTGTGTTGTGATCACTGTTTCCCAAGGGTTCCCCTATTTTAACATTTGATATTATATCAATATTACTTGTGATGACTAAATCCAAGATGGCCCCATTTCTAGTAAGTTCTTCTATTACTTGAGCCAGATAATGATCCCTGAGTGTACTCGAGAAACTGCTCCCCTTAGCTGAGCTGCTGGTCTCATTTAACCAGTTTATTTCAGGGTAATTAAAGTATCCCATTATTAGAACTTGCCCATGCTTAGCTGCATTTCCAATGTCTAACAATAATTGTATTTCCTCACTTTCAAATATATTTGGGGGTTTATAGCATACTCCCACCAATATGCATTTAGAATTAGCTCCTCCACTATTTAGCTCAACCCACAAAGATTCATTGTTGCTGTTAGTTCCAGCATAAATATCTTCTCTGACTATAGGCTTAAATTCAGTCATAACATACAGACAGATCCCACCTCCTCTTTTACCATTTCCCTGATCTTTCTTGTACTGCTAATAATTCTAGCTCGCCCATTTTCCCAGGCAAACTTCTTGCATTAGCAAGCATACACTTTATGTTGCTATGGCTCTGCCATTCTGAAGTGCTTGCCACTGTATTTGGGGCCCCTATTAATACCTCACTACTGTCTATTGTAACCCTCCCCCTTCTCCTCCCCCATGGGTAACTAATTCATCCCTTTCCCTCTCTACACTTTTTACCCTAATACTTCTATATAGTCCCTCCCCTCACCTACAAGTTAAAAAACTCCCCCAGCCATTCTACCATCCTATCCCCTAGCACAAAAGCTCCCTCGTCATTAAGGTGCAATCCATCCCTGCTATAGAGATTGTACCCAAGTGAGAAGTTAGCTCAGTGCTCTAAAAACCCAAAACCCTCTGCACTGCACCACTTTTTTAGCCTCCCTAAGATCCTTCTGTCTCCCTGGGCTAGCACGTGGCACTGTTAGTATCTCAGAAAATACTACCTTGGAGGTCCTTGCTTTAAGCTTATTCCCTAGTTCTCTAAAAGCATTCTTTAGGACACTCCATGTTCCACTATCTTTGTCATTGGTACCAATGTGTACCAAGACTGCCCATTCATTACCAGCCCCTCCCAATAATTTATCCACCCGATCCACAACATGCCGAACCCGAGCACCCGGGAGACAGCAAACTGTTTGATTGCTGGGATCTGGGTGATAAATCACCCTGTCTACCTTCCTAATAATAGAGTCCCCTACCACCAAAACATGTCTGTTGCTCTGTCTATGCTGCCCTCCCACTACTCCCACTACTCCAGTACAACTGTTCTCTCGGCTGTTAGAGGGAACAGCTCTATCTGGCATTACCATTCCTGCATGGACATCCCCAACAGTTTCACTCAATTTGGCAAATCTGTTGGTGTTTGCCAACTCAGAACTGGCCTGCCTCCTCCGGTTCCCCTTGATTCCCCTTCTAACTGTAACCCAGCTACCTCCCTGAACATTCTCACTAGCCACAGCTCCACCCTCATGCTAGGCCCAGCTAAACTGTGCTCCGTGAGCACCAACTCCCTTTCCAGTGGAGCAATATCACTAAGTGCTGCAATTCTCCTCTCCTGATCTCCAATTTGAGCTTCCAGAGAGGCAACATGCTCACACCTGTCACAGAGGTATGGACCCTGGATCATCTGTTCCAACAGTGCATACATGTGGCAGGATGTACACTGAGTGAGGTTGCCACTGGACTGACTCATGATTATCAGTTACAAACATACAGTGAGAAAACAAACCAATGTATTTGTATAAAGATTGCTTTTCCACACCTTAACACAAACAAAACAGAAAGAAAGAATATTTTTGTTTTCTGTTTTTTCTTATATTACCCCTTTCCTTTGCATTCCTTCCTTTTATTCAATCACCTACACACTAACTACACTTACACTAGAAATGATTGCAAGCACCCAAGCTCGCTCTTCCCTTGTTAAAATAGACCCTGCCCACTCACCTGTACAATGATAAATGAGCACAGGACAGAAAACACTGCCCTGCCCCACAGAACTGATTCAACAGAACACGACAAAATGCACACAGATAAACCTTTACACAGGCCAAACCACACACACTTTCACCTGGACACAGATTACAGCAACAGGACAGAAAACCTGCACTGATTTACAGAGCTGATTCAAACAGAACCTCACACAAATGCACACAGATATAACTTACACAGGCCAAGCCACACCCACTCTCACCTGGACCCTGATTACAGACCAATGGAAAGAAAACACTGCACTGAATTACAGAACTGGGAATAAAAGTAAAAGGAGTAAATCACATCCAATGTGGCTTAACAATGATTTAAAGCTCAAGATACAGAGTTAAAAACAGGCATTTAAATTATACAAACCAGAGGGGACAGAGTCTGCTTTACGGGAGTACAAGGAAATCAACAAGTCTTGCAAAAGGGCTATTAGACTGGCTGAAATAGGAAAATGAAAAATGAATTGCAAAATAGAGTAAGACTAACCCTAAAATATTTTTTAAGTATATTAATGGGAAGAATCTATTTGAACAGGATTATAAGTAGGAGTCAACATGGATTTATGAGGGATAGGTCATGTCAAACAAATCAAATTAGTTTCTATGAAGATGTTAGTAAGAACCTAGATCAAGGCAACTCAGTAATTACTACAGTGCCACATGGGAGACTATTGTGCAAACTGAGGGATACAGGAATTGCAGAAAATATCTGCTCATGGATTGAGAGCTGACTAAAAGACAGGAAGCAAAGGGTTGTTGTAAAAGGAACATACTCAGATTGGACTAATGTGGTAATTGGGGTTCCTTAGGATTCAGTATTAGGTCCTCTCCTTTTTAACATATTTATTAATGACTTAGAGGTGGGACTGGAAAGTACTGACTCCATTTTTGCTAATGGCACAAAGTTGTGCAAGGTAATTAAATCAGATAATGATGTGCTTTCCCTCCAAAGGGATTTACATAAAATTGAGGATTGGGCATCAAAATGGCAGATGAGATTTAATATGAATAAATGTAAAGTTATGCATTTGGGAAGGAAAATAAAACATGTAATTTATAATATTAATGGAGCAAATCTAGGGGCATCTGATATTAAACAGGATTTGGGAGTACTTGTGGACAACCACGTAGGTAACAGTGGTTAAAGAATTATTTTTTTACCTTCTGAAATGATTGGTTAAGTTTTACTTGTTTTTTTTTTCTGTTTGCCTTTTTCTGGATCAATTATTAACTAATCCGCATATTGCCTATCAGGGGATATTTTAAGAAGCTGAACTTGATGGACTAAAAGTATTTTTTCAACCTAAATTATTATGTAACTATTACTATGTATTACATAACTATAAAACATTTTATCTAAAACTACTGAGCCCAGTCTCACAACCACATAAATAATAGTCCAAAGGGGGCAAGGTGATCAGGGGATCATGACAATAGGCTTAAAATGAAAAGCGCTTACAATGACCTCTTGTGAGTTGTAAGTTCCTGGATAGATTTTTATTGTATATGTCACCTCACAGAAGGCTTTTCCTAGATAAACAAGTATACTTTGGCTAGCCTTTCTTCATTGCTCAATCCCTGCATTACACGTATTACATTTTTGCCCTTCTCTGTACCCTTTTCAGCATTACAATGTCCTTTGTTTGAAGTGGTGCCTAAAATTGTACTCCATATTGCAAATTAGGTGTTTCCAGGGATTTATGTAGTGGCAGAATTATATTTGCTTCCATTACTTTTTATACTCCTCTTAATGCATGCTTATATATTACTTGCCCTTGCAGCTGTCACCTGGCATTGAGCATTTATAAATAGGTAGTTGTCCACAAACACTTCTAAATAATTTTCAATCTCTGATACCACTAGATATTTTTCTCATTTACATTATAAATTATGGGCCCTATTAAATTAACCCTCGTAGTTCTTTCGGTGCTTGCAAAAGGCAGTTTTTTGCTGTTTGCGAGTACCGAATCTCTCGCAGCCTGCTTTGCGATATGACTACGAAAAATGGGTGAGAATAGGCTCTGTGAGAGCTACGTAGTCATAAGCAGCCTTAAATCTACGCATGATTATCGCATTTCGTAAGAATCCCTACGGGCACAAAAAGTGCCCGCATGGGATCCTAAAGCCTCTACGTGCTGCCTCGGAGCAGCCCGAGACAGCCGTGTGTCCCCCCTGCTCCCTATACACATCCCCATGCTGCAGGGGTCTATATCTGGACCCCTGCAGCACCCCCACATTAACCCCTTGCAGCAGGGGTCCCCGATCGGCACCGATCAGGACCCCGCTGCATCTAAAAGTTTAAAATTCCCCGCCGCGGCTCCGTAAAGGGCACACTAATTGCCAATCATGGCCACGGCCCAAAAAATTAACCCCCCTCTATGCTGGGGGTCCCCATGGGGACCCCTGAAGTGTCCCCACATAAACCCATTGCAGCGGGGGGTCCCCGATCTGCATAGATCAGACCCCACGCTGCATTTAAAAGTTTTAAATTCCCCGCAGAGGCTCCTTAAAGGGGCCGCGGCACACTATTACCCAATCCCGACCGCGGCACCTACAATTAACTCCCCTCTATGCTGGGGGTCCCCATCGGGACCCCCGAAGTGTCCCCACATTAACCCCCTGCAGCGGGGGTCCCAGATCGGCACCGATCGTGACCCTGCTGCATTTCAATTTTAAATTTCTGGGGCCCAGCCGGGGCTGAAGGGGAGGAGGCCGGGGACATCGCGGGGAGGTAAGTTAAATGTATGTTTCGATGTTTTTATTTTTATTTTATTTCTTGTTTGTATATTGTATTAATCTATTGTGTTTTTTTAACAGGGCCGCGCTGGAAGAGCTGAACAATGACGGGACATGCTGGAAAGGTGAGTAGAATATTTAGAATGTATATAATGTTTATTTATTTTATGTTAATGTTTTGTACTAATTATTTTGTTTTATTTTAGTCCTAGGTTAGTGATCTTAAAGGTAAGTGGTCTTATTTATTTTATTTTAGCTTAGAATTAGGGTCTGTGTAGTTAGGACTGTCATTATTTTATTTTAGCTTAGAATTAGGGTCTGTGTATGTAGTTAGGACTGTAATTATTTTATTTTAGCTTAGAATTAGGGTCTGTGTATGTAGTTAGGATTTATTGTATATTAGATAGATAGGGGGATGTATTTGAAATAGTTAGGATTTATTTTATATTAAATAGATTGTATGTTAGATAGATAGGGGGTATTTGATTTGTATTATATGTAATATATGTAATATAATGTATTGTATGTAATGTATTGTATGTAATGTATGTAATGTAATGTATTATATGTAATATATTATATGTAATGTATGTAATGTATTATATGTAATGTAATGTATGTAATGTATTATATGTAATGTATTATATGTAATATATAATATTTAATTTATGTAATGTAATGTATGTAATGTAATGTATTATATGTATGTATTGTATTGTGTATGTCTGTCTTTCCTTTTCAGGTGTGTCATTTTTTTTTAGTGGGGGGGGGGATTGTAATGTATTTGTTTTTTTTCTGTACTGTAGTTTTCTTTATTTTTGGTGACTTATGTTTTTTTATTTTCTGTAAGGTAGTTTTTTTTATTTTTTGTAAGGTAGTTTTTTTATTTTTTGTAATTAGAGTGGTGGTGAGGTTTATTAGGGGGTAGGGTAGTGTAGGTAGGTAGTGTAAGTGTTAATAGATCAGTTTAGGGGGGGTTAGTTTAGATTAAATGGTTTATTGGGGGGCGCTCATTGAGAGCCTCTCTCGTGCATTTTATATATATATATATATATATATTTTTTTTTTTGATAATTAATTAATTAATAAAATAAGACATTAATATACGTTACCTATTTGTAATTAATATATCCAGCAATCAATATCCTGAAGAGCTAACAATCTGTTTTGATTTTCCTGCAGCTTACAATGTACAATTGGACTGTTGCTGACCTGAGATGTAAGTGTCAGTAATGTGTCAAGTGTGCAGTGTAAATAGGTTTTGTGCGCAAGGCAAAACCGTTTGTTTAGTTGTGTAAATCTCAATTTTAGAATGGTAATGTTATTAGTTGCAGGATAGTGTTGTAAAATTGCTGCGATTATCTATGTGTTAAATGGTTGTGGATTATTTTGCGTCCTTCCTAATAGTGTATTTTGTTCCTCGTACGTTCCTGGGTATAAGTCTTATGTGCTTGCCGTTGTTTTGCGTGGTTAGGGGTGGTGTAGCCTCATTTTCATTTTTTCGGACGCCATTTTGTTCTTGCTTAGCGGATTTTCAAGTGGCGAAAATGCTTATATCTGACTTAAATTTGATGGCAACCTCTCTCCCAGGTGTCCTGGCTGTCCTCCCATGCTCTGTGTGTTTTAAAAAAAAAGGTTTTATTGTTATTTTGCTGTATTTGAATGTACGCATTTCGGCTGTTTACTTCGTATTTTAGTGACCTCATATTTTTTTTTTCTAAGTCCCGCTGCTCATATTTTTTTTTTTTTTCTAAGTCCCGTTTTCATTTGGTACTTTTGCAACCTTTTTTTTTTTTAAGTCCCTAATGCCTCATCCCGAGGTTTTTTTTTTTTTTATAGCGAGAGTGAGGTGCCATAGAGCTTCCACCTCCGCAAATGCGGCCCCCTGCTTCAAGAGAGGCCGCATTTGCGGCCTGCAATGAGCCTTTGTTGCTCATTGCGAGCCACTTCTCCCATCTACTTTACGGCCCTCACGATGAGTTCCTTCGCTGCTCATAGTGAGCCCAGCAATGAGCGGCTTCACCGCTCATTACAGGCCTCGGCAACCTGCAACTTTTGTGCTTGGGAATGCCACGTGTCTCTTTCCACCATGTCCCTTCCCTGTGTCTTTCTCCTCTGTGTTTCTGCTGAATCTTTGCGTGGCGCGTGCTGACTGCTTTTGGTTTTATTTTCAAAGTCCCGCGTGCCTGTCATTGTACTGTCTCTTGCATTGTGTATTTTATATGTTTCAGAATTCTTATGTTTTTTTCGTCCGCCATTTTTTTTACAGCTTCAGCGATTTTCAGTCGTTAATAAGACCTCCACATGTGCTGTGTGTGTGTAAATTTATTTGAGGCATATTTGTGTGTTTTTGCCATCTTTTTCAGTTTGCTGGTTCGGCCGTTAAAGTCGTATTTTTGCAAGCACTGCAGTCCATCATACAAGACGTAATATTGCGTTTATCGCAAAGTCCAGGGGCCTTGCGATGAGGCCTCATTGCAGCTAAGTCCCTTGTGTCTTGCGGTGAGCACCAGCAAAGTCCCACGTGTCCACCCCTGAAATGAGCACCTTTGGCGCTTATTGCAGCCTAACTCCCACATGCTTTAACTGTTCGTCTCGCTTTGCGAGGCTCGCAGTACAATGAGCGACTTTGGCGCTCATTGCAGCCTAAGTCCCACGTGCTTCAACTGCTTGCCTCGCTTTGTGAGGCTCGCAGTGCAATGAGAGCCTTTGGTGCTCATTGCAACCTAAGTCTCGTGTACCTCAACTGCTAGCCTCGCTTTGGAAGGTTTGCGGTTGCGGCCCTATGGGCCGCAAATGGCTTGCCTCGCTTCACAAGGCTCGCAAAGTGTAAAGAACTTGCAGTATGACAACTATATAGGTGATATATATATATATATATATATATATATATATATATAGTGGATAAATAGTACAATTGTGTTTACATTTGAATGTCTAAAACAAGTTAAAAAAAACTTGTTTCCGGGAAATACAGTTATACAGCTGCATTCTGGGAACCTGGGCAGAAACATGCAAATGTGCCCACAAAAGCTTCTCTCTTTAATCCAATACCATTTTAAACATGGCTTCTTTTAAGCTTTTGCCTGCTGTATTACACATCTGTAAGCAAAGCTTAGGATTGATTATGCACAAGCCAGGAAATGTACCCATGTACAGCAGTTTCAAGGTTACTGCATTTAATGGGGCAGGTTCCTAGATTATTTAGTAGATTTCGTTGGGAGGTAATTTACCACAATAATTATTTAATTTATGGTGGGCAAAAG
Organism: Discoglossus pictus; assembly: GCA_027410445.1. Taxonomy (NCBI): domain Eukaryota; kingdom Metazoa; phylum Chordata; class Amphibia; order Anura; family Alytidae; genus Discoglossus; species Discoglossus pictus. Next base: position 114,006,776 of record CM050167.1, on the reverse strand, counting down.
AGCCAGTAGTACAGTAAATAATTAGTACATTTATCTTCACATTTGAATGTCTAAAACAAGCTAATACATGTGAACACAAATGTCAAATTTTAGTTAGTTCCCATGGAAAAAATGTATTCTATATTCATTTGATTCAGTATCCGTCCACCCCTCAGGTATGGATTAATGATGAATATAGAGCTTCCACTGTATTTTTAATTAGAACAAAAATAAACGTAGGTGTCTCTGCTGGACCCTGGAAGCTTCTATGATATTTTGGTGGAAGTTGTGTGTAAGAGGAGTGTTTACATTTCTGAACAGCAGTGCTTGTATCTATTGATGCAAGCTGTCTGCTTCTGGGACTGAGAGGGAGAAGAGAAGTGGTGTATTTTTTTCAGTAAGATCCAATTATACATCTTCTGATCTCTCCCCGTTCCCTACTCCCTCATAGTTACATAGTTACATAGTATTTAAGGTTGAAAAAAGACTTTCAGTCCATCAAGTTCAACCTCTGACAATATCTTTCCTCAGACAACTATTCATAAATAAATACTTTAGAAATGTTTATTATCTCAAAAGTCCATGGCTTACACAGCTGCTGATGTTTTTAGTCTGTTACATACTTCACAAACAAGTGACTTTTTCTTAATCCACAGTGGCCCTATAAATCATTATCTCAGTCATTCTGACCAACCTATCTGTGATCAAGCATGCTAATATTTTACTTGCCTTTGCAGCTATCACCTGGCATTGAACATGTTTAAATAGGTAGTTGTCCACAAGTGCTTCTAAATAATTTTCAATCTCGGATACCACTAGATATTTTTCCCATTTAGATTATAAATTATATGGATTATAAAAAGGTTTACAGAGCAAAGTGCAAGGGTGGCAATTATTGTTGGATGACTCATTGCAAAAACAGCATTTAGTACAGATACTGCTTCTTCCACCCTCTGTCTCAGCATAAAGTGTTCTTGTACACCAAAAAAAGCCACATATAATATGGTAGGGAGGTATATAGATGTGCCCCCTTGATTGCAGTTTCCTTCAATTGTCTCTAATATTGTTTTCTCCACCAATGTTTTGGTTTGGACCAGACTGATAAACTAAAAATGTTCCTGTCAAGGTACAAACCAATCCTTTAATAAAACCCCTCAAACAAATCCTATGATAAAGCTGCCAATACAGGGCAGCGAAACAGTCCATCAGGAGCTTTAGATTGCAATTATTTAGATTAAACCCATCTAGTGATTACCCCATAACTTTCTAAATTAGCTATTTGCTAAATATTTCCTGGATCACCAGTTTGTTTGGTGACTGTAAAATTAGGGAAACATTTGATACCCTTTGCAGGGGCTGTGTGATTGGTTAGTTTTTAAAGTTTGTGTATGTTTCTATGGTTTGAATGGCACACTCTGGTGTTGCATAATTTACTGAGCATAGTATATTTGATAGGTTCCCCAAAAGTGGGACATATGACTTCTGTGGCTGAAGGTATATTATGTTACAAGGATTTTTTTCCACAAGTCAAACATAACTTCTATGTTTTTGAAGATCATACCCTCATATATGCCTTTTGAGTTTGCCATCTAGTTTGAACGTTTTTAATATTTTAAGAAATAATGTAAATAAAGTTCCCAACTCCTTTTTTATTTGGTATCTACCTATTTTCTGTGTTAAACACTGGAACATTTTCATTAAAGCTTGTCTATCTTGGAGCTTGTCTATCTTGACAAAAATTCCAAAACTTTAAAACTATGAGTTCACAAAAGTGCATCAAATTTAGAAAATGAGGAGAATATATTAGTAGCTAGTTATATTTTGTTTGGAAATAATGGGGGAGATTTACTTGCCTATGCCAGGGACTGCATAAAGATTTAAAGGGCTGCCATGGCAGCGTCCTCCAAATAAAATAAAACATATTAAAGCACAGCAAAGCACATTGCAGCCCCTGAATCTCCTTCATTGTTACTGTATCTGCATAAAGATACATGGCATATTTTAAGATTTTTTTTATGAACCAGAAGAAACATATTAGGATCCATGCTCACTGCCAGAAAAGTAAGCACGCTATCTAAATCTATACAAGTGTGTAACATTCTCAATGCCAGGCAGCAGCTTCAAAGAATAATAAAATATTAATACCCTGCATAAAAACAAAGCTTAAGACAATTTCACCATTGCATAAATCAGATATGGATCTCCCACTCTTTAATTAATTAATTCCCAACTCTCCATAAGGGTCCCCAGACAAGCCATGATTTAGGTTCTCCCCTAGAAACTCTGTTTTCATCACAAGATTACATATTATCTACCTTTTACCCATGTCAAAGAAATAATTACCTTCAGGTTCTGGTTTAAATGTAACGTTCTCTACTGTACTGCTCCATACGTTGATATCTGTAAGAAAAAAAAAAGTTAATAATTGTATCATTCTTTGCATATGAAAAGTGTAATTCTGTAAATTACCCAATAACAACTCCAAATCTCACTGTTGACATCCATCAAGTTATATCTGCTTCTGCACAGCAATTAAAGAACCACTTGTACTACTTTGCAATACAATATAAAGTACATATATACAATATATATATATATATATATATATATATATATATATATATATATATATATATATATATACAGTGGATATAAAAAGTCTACACACCCCTGTTAAAATGTCAGGTTTCTGTGCTGTAAAAAATGAGACAAATATAAATCATTTCAGAACTTTTTCAACCTTTAATGTGACCTATAAACTGTACAACTCAATTGAAAAACAAACTGAAATCTTTTAGGTAGAGGGAAGAAACAATATAAAAATAAAATAATATGGTTGCATAAGTATGCACACCCTTACACACCCTTGGGTATGAGTCTATCAGCATGGCACATTTTGACTTGGCAAGATTTGCCCACTCTTCTTTGCAAAAACACTCCAAATCTGTCAGATTGCGAGGGCATCTCCTGTGCACAGCCCTCTTCAGATCACCCCACAGATTTTCAATCGGATTCAGGTCTGGGCTCTGGCTGGGCCATTCCAAAACTTTAATCTTCCTCTGGTGAAGGCATTCCTTTGTTGATTTGGATGTATGCTTTGGGTCGTTGTCATGCTGAAAGATGAAGTTCCTCTTCATGTTCAGCTTTCTAGCAGAAGCCTGAAGGTTTTGTGCCAATATTGACTGGTATTTGGAACTGTTCATAATTCCCTCTATCTTAACTAAGGCCCCAGTTCCAGCTATAGAAAAACAGCCCCAAAGCATGATGCTGCCACCACCATGCTTCACTGTGGGTATGGTGTTCTTTTGGTGATGTGCAGTGTTGTTTTTGCGCCAAACATATCTTTTGGAATTATGGTCAAAAAGTTCAACCTTGGTTTAATTAGACCATAACACCTTTTCCCACATGCTTTTGGGAGACTTCAGATGTGTTTTTGCCAAATGTAGCCTGGCTTGGATGTTTTTCTTTGTAAGAAAAGGCTTTCGTCTTGCCACTCTACCCATAGCCCAGACATATGAAGAATATGGGAGATTGTTGTCACATGTACCACACAGTCAGTACTTGCCAGATATTCCTGCAGCTCCATTAATGTTGCTGTAGGCCTCTTGGTAGCCTCCCAGACCAGTTTTCTTCTCATCTTTTCATCAATTTTGGAGGGAGCTCCAGTTCTTGGTAATGTCCCTGTTGTGTCATATTTTCTCCACTTGATGACTTCATTGTGTTCCATGGTATATCTAATGCCTTGGAAATTCTTTTGTACCCTTCTCCTGACTGATACCTTTTAACAATGAGATCCCTCTGATGCTTTGGAAGCTCTCTGTGGACCATGGCTTTGGCTGTGGGTTGCGACTAAGAACATTTCAGGAAAGACCAACTAGAGCAGCTGAACTTTATTTGAGGTTAATCAGAGGCACTTTAAATGATGGCAGGTGTATTCTGACCCCTTTTTAACACAATTTGGAATGTGATTGCTTAATTCTGAACACAGCTAAATCCCCAGTTATAAGAGGGTGTGCAGACCACATTATTTTTATTTTTTATTTTTCTTCCCTCCACCTAAAATATTTCAGTTTGTTTTTCAATTGAGTTGTACAGTTTATAGGTCGCATTAAAGGTGGAAAAAGTTCTGAAATGATTTATCTTTGTCTCATTTTTTTACAGTACAGAAACCTGACATTTTAACAGGGGTGTGTAGACTTTTTATATCCACTGTATATATATATATATATATATACTATACATGAGACATGTATCTCCTTTAAGAGACGAGAATGTGGCAATCCCAAGGAAAGAACCAAGCAGTATTTACAAGCTGATACATCTCTTAAATGCTATGTGCACTGAAGCTGATTTAGTGGATGTATTTAAATCCTAAAATTCTGATATTCCTGGTCACACCTATATAAAAGGTGATTCTAAAAATCTATGTAAAAAAACAAAAACAAAATAAATTTTGTGATGTTTTGGTGAGACCTGTAGAAGTTTTTGACCATGCTTTTGTATTTGTCTCTCTAAATATTGAGGAGTCGATCTTATTTGCACCAGGACAGTGGAGATTTTATTTTAATATTCTCAAATGTTATAGAATGGTCTCCATGTTTAAAAGTCTGATAGAGGCAAGACATAACATAATGGAGATCTATGATAATGCTGGTAAATCATGTGAAGAGACAAAACAAGAAACTAAGGATTTATTTAAGAGAGAGGCAGGTGGATCTCACCATGATAAATATATCAAAACTAGCGAATTGCCCGTCAAAAAATGACGGCAATGAAATTGTAAGTGAGCTAATGCTGTTTGGTGTGTAATAATGAAATATATAATACATTAATAAATTAATATATTTTACCTATTTTAAAGCATTGTGTTGAAGAGCTGTCAATGTGTTTTGAGGTTGCTGGCAGCATTAGTGGTGTGGAGCTGCTGTGTAAGCGTGCTGAATGTGTGCAGTGTAATACTGTGCGTGCGCGAGACGAAACCGTTAGCGTAGTGGTGAACTTACGGATTGGCGTAAAATGGCGGGTTATCTGTGGTATGCGTATTTGCGGATTATCCGTCAGTGCTTCGTGGTGTTTTTCGAGTTTCGTGTGGTGTTTTGCAAGTGTGTTGTGGTGTTTTACGTGTTGAGAGTGCTGTAGCCTTGTTTTCGTTTAGTTCGTCGGCCATTTTTTCTCTCGCTTAGCGATTTTATTAGTGTCTAAAGTGTTTTATTTTTATTTAAATGAAGGTGTAACTTGGTTTTTTGAGGTGCTGGATGGTTCCTCTTGCTGTAGGTAAGTTTTTTATGTGTGTGTTGTGTGTATTTATTGTGTTTTAAATGTTTGTATGTCGGCGTGTTGCGTCCGATGTTTGCGAGGTCGTAATGTGTGGTAACGTGTCTCGTATGGTGTTTGCGTGTGTAGCCTCGTTTTCGTTTTGTTCGGCAGCCATTTTTTCTGTCGCTTAGCAAATTTTTTAGTGTCTAAACTCTTTTATTTTGAGTGAAATGAAGGTGTAAGTTGCATTTTTGAGGTCCTGGATGCTATCTCTTGCTGTAGGTAAGCTTTTTATGTATGTGCTGTGTGTATGTATTGTGTTTTGAATTTTGTAATGTTCGCGAGTTGCGTCCGAGTGTTGCGAGGCCGTAATGTGTGTTAAGGTGTGTCGTATGTTGTTTGCGTTGCTCGTAAAATTTAGCAAGTGTCGTAATTGGTGTGTCGTGTTGTTTGCGTTGTTTGCTATGCGAGCCCACAAGCGTTAGCAACAACTCGCATGCTCACAACTATATATGTGATGTCTGTTATGTAGGGTCCATCTTTGTCAGGCTTTCTCTGCACTTCAGAGAGATCAGGAGGGAAAGTGATAATGTATAAACAAAATTAAAAGGAGAATTAGAGAATTCCAGAATGACTGATTCCCTTCTCTAACTCATGAGTGTGAGTGTGGGATCTTTAACAAATGTGCACCTAGTATTTTTGAGCAATGTAACGTAAGGAAGCAGTAGAGAGTTATGACAGAATTATGGGTGAAAGTCAACAAATTATTACACACCTTAAGAAAATCTTTGATTTGGTAAACTCCTCTAACAAGGAATTGTTTTTTGGGAAAAACATCAATAAAAGTCATATGCAGAGAATATTAAACAAAATAGAGACCCCCGAACTGGATTCAGGTCTTAGGATCCAATCACAGTTTCTGAAGAATAGGCAGCTATTAGGTCTCTGGGTAAAATAAAAGTTCTTCTTGTGAATTGTGAGCACAATCCTGTGTAAAGTATATAATTTTATGGTGAATGAAACACGATTATCATCTTCACATTCTCAGTCATTACTGGTATTATTGTTTAAAAAAGGTGATATATATAAAATAAATAGTGCCCAATCTCGTTACTTAACACATATTATAAAGTACTTGTTAAGATTCTGTGTGTTCGGTTGAGTTCTGTGGCTGAGTCACTTTGAGTGACTTTGTGCAGAACTTTTCAATTTATGATGTTATAAATATTAAAAAAATAACAAAACAATTACCAATTTTTTAAATATTGGTCAATATACCTTCAGCAAATCAGTTAATTTATCTAAACAGAATTGTTGTTGTTAAACAATGCATCTCCTGAGTATATTGCTATACATAATTTGAACTGTGCGCCCGCAAATCCTTTAACCTGTCAAGCCTGTAACTGTTACGTTCCAATCACGCTATTAAATTTCAACAAATTCACTGGTGTTCAAATGGAGCCAAAAAGAGAGGACCCACTAGTGGGTCAAAGTCCTATCCGTAGCACTGTAAATGCAAGTATACACACTACTGTACATTTAATAAAAGGGAAAGGGATGTTAGGTATTAAACTAAATAGCACAACATTCTCAAGCTCACAAATCTGCTATATAAAATATTTTATTTTCAGTTTAATTTCTGTGTTATATCGATCCCGGCAATCAATGTGTTAATACATATAACGAAACTCGTATGGAATAGAAAATCATATTTATGGATTTATCAAGATTACATTATTTCTGGAATGTGGGTCTGATTGAAAATCGTAATTGAAGCACGTAAGGCTTTGAAATCTGACCTCCATTTTTCAGTGATGTAATGATGACGATCTCTGTTGCCATTGGCTCCATCTAATTGATCATGTTCACGGAGGCACATCCAAAGTGCGACAAATGGTTTACGGGTTTGAGTCTCCAGCATGTAACACACATCATGTTCTAATTTAATATTTCTGTAACACAGCCAAATTTCAATCCCACAGCCTTTGCGGGCTTGCCAATGTCACTACGGGCTTCAAATTTAATAGGGCTGATAATGTTTACATTTTATGATTACACTGCTAAAAATCATGAAATTTGCTATAAAACATAACTTTCACAAACCTGTCAAACTATTACATAAAAGAACATATTTTTAGCGAGTGAATACCCTAAAGTAACAACAATGGGCAAATATTCTATTAGACTCGTAGCTCTAGATCACAAATTAAGTCTGACCCTCAACTGAAAAAAGTATCATGTACTAAAAGTATCACTGTACTAAATAGCACTCACAAAGGCTTTTTTAAATACTTATTACAGCTGTAGCAGCAATTAAACACACACACTACTGTACTTTAAAAGCATTTGAAGGCATGGAAACACATTCAAATTAATGGCATAAGTCTCAGAATATGCAATTAAAAATATATTATGTTTAACTGTTAGTAATATCGATCACTGGACTCAAGGGGTTAATACATATCATGCTACCCAAATGGACTAGAACAGATGATCTAATGCATTATATAGATTTTGCTAGATTGCTTGGTTGTGAGCCCGATTTACATGTGGGGCTGAAAGATGTAAATTGCAGGCTTGAGTCAATAGAATAATCAAAATATTTTAAAAGAAAAAAAAACACCCACAGCCAAAATCACATGGTATCACCAATACAGTGAATATGTTAGCGTAAAGAACTAGTGCAAAGAGAATCATTCTCACATACCTGACTGGCATGTGGTGGTTTGTGACATATAACATTTCCTTTTTTTGTAATAAATATTAATTTCTAATTTATCAACAAAATAATTTCACACAGGAACATCACTAAATATGGTTCACTGGTATCTACTGAGTGCATAGTTGCCAAATATTTTACACTTCCCAAACTCTAATAAAAACAAATTCATATGAGGACACATATATTTTTATGCATTAAGCTTTTGGGGCTAAATACCCAATGCACGATATGGTTTACAAGTTAGTGACCTCACCAGATGTGTGCCATAAATGACTTTGTCATGAACTCTAAGAGCATCTTCACAGAGCTTAATACAAAAAGGTATCAGCCCATAGCTGATCAGTGGTTTTGGCCTTTTTGTTCCATATCATACTGCAGTGGCATTATGTAAATTATGATTATTTTGCTGTTTGTGTATTTTTGTATTTTTTTAAATGTTGTTTCTTAAAAGCACTTGTATAAGACCACAGATTTTCAAGAGTTCACTTTCATGATAAAAATTGCTGCCAACATGAATTTTTGAAACATTATTTTATACTGATTGTTGATTTGTGGCATACAAGGTATTTTATTCTATATGACGTGACACAGTAACCCAAATATAAAATAGGTACACAATAGCACAATTCATAGAGGTGCTCCTTATGACAAAAGGTGTGCATGAGAGTGCTATTCCTCATGCACCCTGCTGCACAATCACAATAGTAGCTACCTAATGTGTTTTTACCCTGCTCAGGGGGATACCATATATTTAAGCATTCATCTATATCTGTATCTGTAACTCGCTCTTTCTCCAATTCCTTTGTTAAAATACAACCAAAAGCACATGATAATAATAATAGCCAGATTTGTTTTTAATAAATAAACTCAACCACTATTGTATTAAAATTTTGCTTTAATGCTGGAAGACATTTAATTTTGCTCCTTACAGAATTAGTCAGCTTAATAGGATCAAGCACTGGGGTGGTGCTACTGCAGGTGCTACCAAAAGCAACCTGAAGTAAATACGATGGAGAAGATGAAGAAGTCTCTCTCACTGAATAGGAAGCTTTAATCTCATTGAATCTAGACCAGTAATAGGCAAGTTTGCATACTTATAGAAATATCATACTCAAACAGGAAATGAAGAGCTTGCGCAAACTTAATTGACTTTATTAAATTTGATTAAGCTGACTTGGGAAAAGGTATTTTGCTTTAGGTTGACTTTTTACTTTTTCTATAATTTAAAATATAGAAACTAATAATAAAAAACTAAGTGATGGAATTGTGAGATTCTATGCCCATTGCTACAGAACGTTTCACTATTTTACTAAAAACTTCTTATTGTAACAAGCTCTGAGAAAGTTAGTCTCTCTAGCTACACATTAGATTATCTCTGCAGTCTTAATATATACTGTATAATATAATGTGTGTATTAAAATTATATTGCAAATCATTGGCCTAGTCAATATGTACTAAAAAGTTATGGGCCATTTACGCCACATGTGTGTTAAAAAGCCACATGTTAGACGTAGAAACTTCTCTGCTCATGGACATATTATTTGAAGGCCCATGCATCAACAGCTTGAAGCATTCTGCTGCCATAAAAACAATTTCCTTTTCCAGGCCCAAGCCCTGCTGATATAGATAGAAATACATTACTGACATGCATGTTTAATCTAAAATACATCCATTTTAAACTACACAGTGTTATCTTGGACGGATAGTTACAGAGTCTTCCCGAAAAATTGTTCATAATAATTGTTCAATGTATAAGGAATAACATTATACCTTTACAGTGTTCATTCGGCTGAATATATGTTCCCCCTTTAGGAGCTTGATATCCTGTGTCACAGTAACACTTTGAATGGCTGCAGACAGCATTAGTAGGGCACTGTGATGAATCAGAACAAATAAATTTATTGGCATCTAAAACAAGAAAAAATAAATAAGAAATAGGTTAGTATTGTGTAGCAGTGTTGAACAATAAATAATAAACATATAGTTTTACACTAAAACACAAAATAAATAGATTACATCAAAAAGTGACTGCACTGCATCAGTGTGTTATAAAAACATAATTTTTATCAGTATATTTCTGCCTATAATAATATCACTCTTGATAAGGACCCTCATAGGGATCAAAAGGCGTTGAAAACATTATGGCTGTTACAGACCCCGGTCAGCCACCTACATGAGCAACTAGACACACACCACTGATACTACTGTCCCATTTATGTATAACAGTCTCAGGGCAGTAACATTTCATATGAACATTAGGGGACCAAACACTATATTTGTGGAGAAGAACAGGCACATATGTGTTCTAAGTGCATGTCACACAGTTTTATATAGGTTGAAGTATAAGTGTATGTCACAAACCAGAGGGGAAGGGGACCATGTTTACCCCAAAACTTCATTTATTGGAAAACCCCTGGTTGTGAGAGTTTGGATTATCTCAGAGTCAGGATTATATGATCAGCCCAGCCAATGCCAACTGGATCTTAGTCCCTTTCATTAGGATCAGGATACAAAACAATAAAGGGCTTTTCCTCTAGAATGACATACACAGTGTTTATGTATATTCAAATAGAGCATCACTTTAATGGTAACAGTATAACATATTTATGGACAATAGGAGCAAATCAGGTTTAAGCCACTGCCTTAGGTAAATAACAGATTGACCAATCCCAGTAATGGCTTCCCTGCCTCATGTGGCATTTATGTGACTAGGGTGATAGGTAGACTAACCCCCCCCCCCCCCCCCCCCTAAGATGAGGAGATGGGTTCCCTGGTGGTCCAGGATTCAGCACTTTTACCTCTGTGACCTTGTTTCAATTCCAGTCAGGGACCCAAGACGTCACACTACCCTGAAGCCATGCAGAGTTTGGCCTGGTAAGTACTTGGATGGGAAACCACCTAGGAATACCAGGAGCTGTATGTTGTGGCCCACTGGAGAAAGAACTGGAAACCCACTCCAGTATATCTGCCTTGAAAATCAAGTTGATCAGCATAATATGTTGCAGTCACAGAGAGTCAGACACGAACAAGGCTATGAGAATTAACAATGTGGCTACCCTTGCCTCTCTCTATTGCTCTGTAGGGGTTAATCACACACAATTTGAGCAGAGACAAACAGTCTGAATGCTGTGATGGCAACAGAACAGGGAATTGACTATTACAAATAAGGGATGCAAATACTGGTTCATAATAATAATAATCATAATAAATAAGGACCAATGTATTCTGCTGGGGCTGGTTCTGGCAGACAAAGGGACGCCCTTCATGACTAAATGGTAATTCCTAAACCACAATATTCCTTATTCCAGCTAGTTATATGGCAATGCATTATCATGGCAAACTGTACACTATGTCAGTGGTTCAGTAGACATAAAATACAATGAATACAGCGGAAACATGTTCAGTCTCTGAGTGATATGTGCTTGGCTGTGATATTAGTTCTTGGGGACCGGGAAGGGTAGGCAAGACGTTGTCCCCTTGCTAACCTATCTAGTGTGAGGGTACAGACTGATTCCATTGTAATCATGGAGGGTCACATGCAAAACCAAACAGGATGTTAAAAGATACATATACAATGCATTAAAACCCTTTTCAGTATCTTACTGTCACAGTATACACCAATTAAGTGTAGTGCTTTCCCAGTGAATACATAGTCTTTCAAGACCCATAATTATATTCCTGGGAATGTTACAAATATACTGTACACAGGGTTCACTTAAACTAAAACTACCCCCCGCCATTATCTCTTACCATACTCTCATTGTCTCATTTGACCTCTAGGCTTTTTTGTTCCTTACTGACAATGTAAACATTTATTTGAGAATGGGATTTATAAAGCTAGTATCTTGTTTCACAATATATTGCTTTCTCTGACAGGATGAGCTTCCAGGTTGGGGGTAATAATGGAAACGGTTAGACAATCCCTGCTGTACACTAACAGTCTTATTAAATTGTGATTCAGCCAATTGAATAGGGCTCTATATAAGCACAGAGCATATTTTTTTACAGAAGTTTTTAGTTAGTGAAGACCTTGCTTTTGCATAGAAGTTCAGTAACTAAAAACTTCTGTAAAAAAATATGCTGTGTGATTAAACAGTGCCCTATTCAATTGGCCGAATCGCGATTTAATAGGGCTGTAAATGTCTGGTTGAGGGTTCTCCATGTCCAGGAACAGTAATCATAATGGAGTCACCTAAACAAAATGGAAGAAACAGGCAAATGTATCTATATTCCTTCACAGGCTTTAGCTACTAGCAAAGATGTATCCCTGTCAGTTACTTCTAAACACTGTTGCAATATGTTACATTTAAGGATTAGGGCCTGTAAATCACATCTAATCGAGTACCTCAACCTTTTTTTAACAGTACAGTAACAACAGTAACTACATTTCCACCAAGAAACCATGACAAACAGTTATACACAAAGTCCTGAAAGTTGTGACAAACATTACGTCACGTCCGACATATTGGGGTCACTCTTCATGGACCGACAAGGGCACATGCCCTCTCAGGCAGGTCTGAGCTGTTAAAGGACTGTACAAGTCTGTCTGGGACTTCTACTACAGAACTCTATGGGGAGGAATTCCCCATGTTAAACCCAGGCTGTCGACCTGTCTCTGATAGTTCAGTTCAAAGTTCCCGGGCTGTTAGGCCCTGTTATGATTGGCTCACGTTGGAGCCAGGAAAAATTCCGAGCTGGAGCTGCTTGTTTTTTCCCTGGATTGGTGCTCAGCCAATCAGATGGCTGCCTACATGGAAGGATACCAATTAAATTACAATTCATTTAGGCGCTGCACCCCCTGTCCAGGATGAAGGGAAAGGACTGTTGCATGGGCTGGCACAGATCCTGCAGAGCGATATGCCTACAATAACCTAGCTTAGCATATCACACTGGTCCATGTACAGACCACCAGAAATTCTCACATAAAGCGCTTCCCTTATTCCCCATACAGGGAACTCACGCCACTGTGCCATAATGGTTCCCCTATAGCTCTTCATGTGGAGGGCTACATAATAGAAATGAGTAATAGGAAATTGTTGTGCAGTCCATCAGTTGTGTCTGACTCTCTGTAACCATATGGACAGCAGCACCCAGGCACATTTGTCTCTGTTTCTAGTAGTGCCTATATATATGGTTTTCTTGGCAAATATACTTAAATGGGTTGTCAGTTCCTTCTCCAGTGGACTACAATTTATCTGACCTCTCTGCTATGATCTGCCCATCGTAGGTGACCCTACATGGTATAGCTCACAGTTTCATTGAGGTACACAAGCCCCTTTACCACAACAAGGTAGCGATCCAGAAGGGGAACAAGTCATTACTTCCCAGTTTAATTGACTGGCAATTTGCCTGGCAGAGGAGCTGCCTCGCAGATATGCTGGACCAGTGTCCCTGGGTTGGGCTGGAAATGAAGTGAGGCCCCATTGATCACACCACTCTGGTGCTTTCAGACCCCAGCATGTCATGCCTGTCATCACACTCTCTGGCACCTAGGGGGTAGGGGAGACAGGGTGACTCCAAATCCATGGAGCTAATTGTGCCCCACATGGTGATAATCTGACTGGTTAAATCAATTCTTCTTTGATGTTTGGCATGTGGAAATTACATAAAAAGTGCTGAATTGACCATTAAAGTTATGCTCTGTTTGGATGCACATCAGAACTGTGTGTTTTTTTGAAGGAGTTACTGTGCAAGTGGCACCATAGTAATGTACCAATCATGATGAGGCTTTTTTTCAGTGCTGAGCAATATCACCACTTTATAAGCAAAAATGCTCAGTTGTTGCAAGTTACAGTGACCTGTCTTATTCAAATTTCCCTCCAAGAGATGCTTTTAACACAGCTATATGCAATTCACATACAATGCCTAAGCCCTTTTCCCATAGATCCCCCCAATATCCTTACTCCAATAAGCCTAAGGATCCCCAGGATCCCCCATATACAGTATAGTAAATGGGGGAATCCCAGGGATTCACTCCTCCCACACAGTGAATTGAACCCCTGGGGATTCCCTCCCCTGCTCACACCCGTTCCCCACTAATAATAACTATGGAGGTCCATGGGAGCTCCTCATGGAATTTGATACTTTAACAGACCCCCATGGTACTTTTGATTTGATATAGAGAGGCATTATTTCTCGAAAGCTTGTCGCTTTATTATGAATACTTTTGTCCAATAAAAAAGACATCACTATTCACTGCAATACTCTGATTATTCAACTATATATATATCTATATATAAATGTCTAAAACACCTACAAACACTATTTATTTATACTAAAATGAAATAAAACCAAACATTACATAAAAATAAAAAACAGTTATCACAATAATAGCCCATTAATTACAAAATTAAAACAAAAAGCATTAATTACAGAGGTTCTCATTAGACCCCATGGTAATAGCTGCTATTGGGGATTGAGTGTGAACAGGGAGGGGAATCTCTGGGCATTCCTTTTATCGCATGGGAGGAGGAAATCCCCATGGTTTCCCAGGGCTTTTAGGGGGGATTGTCAGTAAGCGGAGGGGAAGTGATTTAACTGTGCAGCATTGATATGACTATAGTCTTCCAAACAGTGTTGCATGGGGACCGTAGCTGGATGCGGAGGGGGGGGGGGGGATATTTACCTGTGCAGGAATGATGGTTTTGTAGTGGTCAAACAGCCCTGATGCATGATCCCCAATTTACAGTGGGGCTTGTTAGAGAGTGGATTTTGATCCCTACGTTAACACTCAAAAAAGGCTGCTGCTGTTGCGAGCAGCCTTTTTTGTGCAGATACATAGTGGATTTCGATGGGGCCCTAAGTTTACCTAGTTTCTTAGTCTTCTTTTATTTTTCAACACAACTTCAAATGTGAGGTAAAATTGGTGCAAATAAATATGCACTATGACCAATTACTAATAAACTAATCTAATGTTCAATGTTGAAGTGAGTAGAGCGTGAACAAAATAAATGCAATTGATGTGGATTTTGTATAGTGCCGTAAGGGAAATTATCATGCAAAAATAATAATTAGAGATGAGGTAAATGGTTGCACCTGACAGTTGGATTAAACAGTCAAGTACACAGGGGATTAATATTTGGTTCACTTGTTTTTGTAAAGCATTGTAAACAAATGAGCTTTACATAATCTATTTGTATGCTTCATTCTGGGGAAGTTAATCATTCTTATAATTGCTATTATCACTAGTTACATAGTTAGATAGTAATTGAGGTTGAAAAAACAATTTTAGTCCATCAAGTTCCACATTTTTAGATCTGCAATATGCTGATTAATTGTTATTTGTTAATTGATCCAGAGGAAGGCAAACAGAAAAAAAAAAAACAGTGAAAGTTTACCAATTGTATCAAAAGGGGAAAAAATATAAAATTCTTTCCTGACCCCAGATACTGGCGGTTGGATTCCTCCCTGGATCAATACTCCATCTCTAATTATCCAAAATAGCCATGAATGCCATTTTTAAAATGTATATATCCAATCCCTTTTTAAAGTTATCTATAGAATCCACTGTCACCACCTCCTTTGGTAGAGAATTCCACAGATTAACCACCCTTACTGTGAAGTACCCTTTTCTTTCTTTAAGGTGAAATCTTTTTACTTCTAATCTCAAAGGATGTCCCCTTGTCAGTTGAAAACCTCTTGGCACAAAAAGTTCACTTGACAAAGCCTTATATTGACCCTGGAAATATTTATATAAGGTAATCATATCCCCTCTTAGACGCCTTTTTTCTAGAGAAAATAGGTTCAATTTGGTTAGTCTTTCTGCTTAGCCTCTCCATTCCCCATAATAGTTTTGTTGGCCTTCTCTGTACTTTATTTCAGCTCTAAAATGTCCTTTCTATGTAGTGGTGCCCAAAATTGTACTCCAAATTCCAAATGAGGGTGTACAATAGTCTACCATGAGGCACTATAACAAAAGCCTTTGTAAAATCCAAAAAGACTACATCCACTGAGTTGCCTTGATCCAAGTTCCTACTAAGCTCTTCATAGAAACTAATTAGGTTTGTTTAACATGACCTATCGTTTATAAATCCATGTTGGCTCCTCCTGTTTGAATAGACATATTCTTGTATACTATCCCTTATTAAGCTTTCTAAAAGCTTTCCCACTACAGAAGTGAGGCTTACAGGTCTGTAATTTCCTGGATTTGTTCTTGCTCCCTTCTTAAATATTGGTATCATCTCTGCCTTTCTCCAGACATCTGGTAGAGACCCTGTGTTGAGTGAATTTAGAAAAATTAGATATAATGGTTTTGCTATTGCAGAACCCAGTTCCCTCAGAACCCTTGGATGTATCCTATCAGGAGCTGGTGCTTTTTTCTAACATTTATTTTTTGCAACCTCTTTTGGATTTCTTCCTGCGTTAACCAATTATTTGGTGAAGGTAGCATAGCCCCATTTTGTTGTAGTGCCCCAACCACTGGTACCTCCTTTGAGTATACCAAATTAGCAGTAGCAAGCATACACTTTATGTTATGAGTCTGTCTGTTGTGACCCTGCCTTTACCACTGGGGTTACTATTGCTAAGCCTGTTTTCTGAGATTTTCTGGGTACCTGTGGTGGTTGGATGCAGTGCTGGTTTCATTCCTGCTATAAAGAACCCAATTATCTGCTGGATAAGTTGGATCTAAACTTTCTATGCTCAACCAAGCAGTGGGTTGTGACTAGTGATGTCGCGAACATCAAATGTTCGCGAACGGGCGAAGCCAGCGAACCGCCATAGACTTTAATGGGCAGGCGAATTTCAAAACCCACAGGGACTCTTTCTGGCCACAATAGTGATGGGAAAGTTGTTTCAAGAGGACTAACACCTGGACTGTGGCATGCCTGAGGGGGATCCATGGCAAAACTCCCACGGAAAATTACATAGTTGATGCAGAGTCTGGTTTTAAGCCATAAAGGGCATAAATCACCTAACATTCCTAAATTGATTGGAATAACATGCATTAAAACATCAGGTATGATGTTGTATCGATCAGGTAGTGTAAGGGTTACACCCGCTTCGCAGTAACAGACCAATCTCCCCGTTTAATGCACCGCAAACAACCGCAAACAGTCCCTTTGCACAAACGCAAACTCCCCATTTGCACAAGGTTGGATACCAAGCTAGCCATGTCCCGTTCCTTGTCCTCACTGATGTCATTGATGGTCTCTTCCTCCACCTCGCCACCAAGGGCCCCCGAAAGGTGACAACAAGCCCCCTGGGATGCCTGCTGTTTTTGGTCTTCCACCTCCTCAAAGCCACCTTCCTCCTCTGACTCCTTTTCTTCAGACTCCTCTCTCTGCCTTGCCTCTGTCTGCGTTATTATAAGGTGTGTACTGTTAAGTAGTACTATTCCTATCGGTTTAATCCCTGTTACGTCCACTATTAGGGGATGTGTATATGGCAATGATTTTAGGAACAGGGAGATTGAAAAAGATGCCTGGTCGGACCTCCTACTTCAAATTTGGGGCACTGCTCGTGCAATCTAAGGTGCCACCAGATATGAGTTTCGACTGTGCACTGGCAAAAGTTGGCAGAGTAGGCGCTGTAGGCCTCACACACATGCCTGTAGGCAGGCAACTGATATTCAATCTATTACAGTCCAAAAAGTGTTGTTTTATTTCACTGAGCACAATATAAGCTGACACAGGCAGGCAACTGAAATTAGATTAAAGGAAAAAAGGGTTGTTTTTTTTCAATGTATGGTTCACCAACTATGACTGGTGAAACAGAGCAGAATATTAGCTGTGAGCCTGACACAGGCAGGCAACTGAAATTAGATTGCAGGAAAGAAATGGTTGTTTTCAATGTATGGTACACCACCAGGTATGAGTAGTGAAAATAAGCACAATATAAGCTGTTAGGTGTTAGCCTGTCACACACACACGCTGGCAGGCAGGCATATGTAATTATATTACACCGAAAAAAATTATAAAATAAAATAAATTATGTTCTAGCCCTAAAAAGGGCTTTTTGGGTTGCTGTCCTTGCAGTAGATATCAGATGAGTCCTTCAGGTCTGTAGTGGAAGCTAAATACACAGCCTGGCTATCTATTTCCCTATTAAATCTCCAGCAGCTACACTATCTGTCCTCTCACAACGAATGCAGCTTCAAAATGATTCTAAAATGTATCGTGTCCTTCAGATGGAAGGCTCTGGAAGGGAGTGTATGCTGCTGATTGGCTGGAATGAGTTTCCTCAATGATAAAGAATAGGGGGCGAACCGAAAAGCGCATGTGTTCGCCGTCCGATGCGAGTGCGGACAAGCCAAAATCAACGCGAATAGTCCGCGGGCGAACTGTCCGCGACATCTCTAGTTGTGACATTTAACATGACCACACAGACCTGCAGGACCACTGAATTAATCTATTTTCTTGTGCTGCCTCAACTTTCTTAGTCAAACTGTCTCCCAGCTCTGATCACTTAGCACTGCAAAATCTGAACTGATAGGAGGTAATGGGGCAGAATTCACTTCATAATCATTCTACACACTGGCATGCACAACGCACAACTGGAACTCTACCCCACATATACTGTAATATGATACAATTTCTTTATACCGCAGTTTGGAATTTTTCACACTAGTTATTATTGGAGCACCAAGGCCAATACTTTTGTACATGGTGTTTTGAATAACAAAATTTGAAAATTGGCAAAATATTTGTAAAAAGGAAAAATAAAACAGACTCTACATTCTTCACTTTTATATGCAACTAGCGACTTGCTAGTCAAAAATGACGGGGCAATAACATTTGAAGCCATGGCAATGCTGTTAGCAACACAATGTAAATCTTTTTGTACTTTAAGGACCTTCGGTGCTCATTACGAGCCTCTCCTCTCGAGTACTTTTGCCGCTCATCACAAAGACAGATATATATATCCATATTTTTTTAAATATTAATTAATCAATTAGTTACTTAATAAATTAATATACTTTACTTTTTTGTAATTAATATATCCAGCAATCAATAGCCTGAAGAGCTAACAATCTATTTTTATTTTCCTGCAGCATACAATGTACAAGGGCAAATCATTGGTGTATTTGTGTAAAGCGCTATTTTAGATTTGTAATGTTATTACTTGCAATTTAGTGTTGTAAAATGGGGTAATTTGTCTATGTGTTACGCAGCATTTTCCATCTTTTCTAATAGGGTATTTTGTACCTCGTATATTCCTGGGTAAAAGTCGTATGTGCTGTGATGGCGTGTCACCAGAGGGCAGTAGAGAGCCCTTCAAGACTTGTCCCCAGGAGTGAGATGGTTAAGAAGCACCTTAAAAAGCTTGGGTGTGGCTGCAATCAGGACCTGCTGCTGCTTCCAGGTGGAGAGTTGTTTGACAGAGCTGGAGTGTTGTGGAAGTGTGCAGGGCTGCTGTCAGCGGCCGCACTAAAAGCTAATGGACCAAAGTCAGAAGCTTTGAAGAGAGAGCCTGCAGATAAGAGGAACAGAAAGTCCCTGAAGGTGGTGACCAAAGGACCGAAGGAGGGATCTGCTTAGAAAAGAGAGGCCCGAGATACAGAGCCTGAGAGAGAGGTGAGAGAGAAAGACACGTCTGCTGCCTATGTTTGGACTGTATGTTTGCACTTATATGTAAGATAGTGAACTACAGTTTAGTTATGCAGGGCTTCAATGAAAATGTAGGGTTTTGTTTATACCTTCAGTCTTATGTAATATGCTGTCAAAACAATCAGTAAAGTATGGTTAAACATTTAAAGAGCTCCTGCTTCCTCCATTTTATTGAAAAACAAGGCACGGATCCTGAGAGTGACAGTTAATCTGTCAGTGTTTTGCGCGGTCCGCCTCGTTTTAATTTTTTTCGGGCGCTATATTTTTTCTTGCTTAGCAGATTTTCTAATGCCGAAACTCTGCAAATTTGACTTAAATTTGCATGCAACCTCACTCCCAGACGTCCTGGCTGTCCCCCTGTGCTGTGTGTGATGTTTTTGTTGTATTTTATATGCGCGTTCGTCAACTGCTTGCAGCCTAAGGCGATTTCTCCATATGATTAATTAATTAATTAATAATTAGTTGATACATTAACATTAGTTGTAATTTCACGTTTTTATAAGTATACATGTTGACACATGCACAACAGCAATGGCATGGAAGTTGACATGACAGGTGCACCCATGATTTCCGTTGATGGAGGTAAGATTCCTGGTGCTCCATGTGCCTCTCCACACCCTCTGGATGTGTTTGTTGCCCTTCCTGAACAGATTCAAGCCAATAGTGTCATTATATGTCACTGTATCCCTGTGTCCCTGTGCCTAAAAAACCCTGTTCTTTACATACTCTGTGTGAAAATTCAGTGTCTGGCCTTTGTTATCTAATGATGTTCCTGTGGCATTCACTCACCTCCATTTATCCACCTTCTGTGTCACCCAATCCTCTGTCTAAGGCCTTGTACTGCCCATAATGATATATCTCACCCCCAGTATATAAAACCTCAGGTTCTTGTGTAGATTTATAGTGTGCTGTGGTGATGACTGGTGATGATCGCTACTTTTGTTTGGGGGGGTGTCTATCCTTTTAATAGTGTATGCTTCAGAGCATCTGTTGTGGTCCATGTGTATTTCATGATTGGTATTAGCCTCTTGCTTACTGTGGTCTATATTCCCCAGGATATTGTAATGTGTTATGTCGAGCTGTTATATTGCCAATAGCTGGTGTTTTAATATATATGTGATGACTCAAACATATTAATGTATCTATATATATGTTTTTTATTTTTTATTTCCACATTTGTGCCTTTCTGACTGTAATATATTATTTCTAATGGAGTTATATGTTTTTTGATGCTATTGCTTCAGGTGCTATCTCTTTAGTTTTTTTAGCCAGCTGTGACTACAACATTTTCTGCTCCCATATGTATGATGAGTCACACATGAAAATTGTAAAATGTTTAAGCATTCATTTCTGATGATATTTCTTTTTTTGGTATTGTTTATACTGCTTTTTAATGGTTTATTCTCTCTTCAAGTGCTGCTACAGCTCTCAGCAATGCTTTTAAAACAATTTGTGAGTGGTGTTTAGTATCCATATTTTTTTTAAAAGAAACGTTACACTTTTTTGATTTATGGGTCTGTTGTAATTTGGGAGTGCTCAGTAAAGTCAGAATTGATTAGGAATTTGGTGTAAAAGTGAGAAAAAGTCACTTCTAATCTTTCAGTTGTGAAAAAAACTAGGGAAGGTTATTTGGCAATTTTTGCCTTTGTAACTTTGTAATCTAGGGAACTGAATGTGGCCATCAGAAAGTAGATCACTTCGAACTAAAATGGTAAATTCCACAGCACCATGACTGATTATAACATTATTAAATTTGAGACTGGTTATTATTTGGTTTACATTCTGCAATCATGTTGCCTGTTTCCAAGTTACATAGTTACATAGTTACATAGTATTTAAGGTTGAAAAAAGACTTTCAGTCCATCAGTCCAAGTGTATTTCTATTTTCAAGTGTAGGCTTATTTATAAAAGCATTGTTTTACATATTATGCCTCAGAATTTAATACATTCTCTAATAGAAATAAAAGTGTGTGTTTTAATGTTATGTTGTTTGCTGGTACATCTGATAGTAAAAGTATGTTTGTGGAAATTGTGAAGATTTTGTGAGGAGGGTTCCACATTTCCTCACAAGAAAGTCCTATAACAAAGGCCTCAATTAAATTGATCCTGTAGGAATAGCCATATATACATATTCCACTTAGGGAGCAACAGAGCTACATTATGTGTAAAAAATTATGAGTTATGTGTAAAGAATTATGAGTTAATACTGACCAATGTATTGTGCCTGCTGCTATGGGAGATTAATTGTAAAGCACAATTAAATGTCTCAAGGAAGAGTGAATTAATATCCTATGTGTTGTCTGAAGGATCTGCTGCTTCTGGAGATTTTACGAAAAGTTATAAAGTTCTCTAAGCTCAAGTTACAAAGCTCTTCAAAGAGTTACTGAACATGCTTATATGTACTTATGTGCAACTTCAACCTCCCAGACAGAATACTCTATATGTGACACCAAGGCCCTCATTAAATTCCAAGCCTGCAGTTGCCTTTATACAGAAACAGATCGATTAAATTGAACAAGGCCGCAAGTACAGGGCCGAAGCCTCAAGACTGAAAACTCTTCCCGGGAACGCAAGCTGTTAGTGGGCTGGACTAGAAGTGGTCTGCAGTTAAAATCCAATCCCATAATTACAGAGTGAAACAGGCGTCAGAGACAATAGAAAGTGGGCTAGCGGAAAATGATTGCCAGAGAGAGATTATAAAGCTGCGTTCCACGCACCCATGCATTGATTGTGTTGTAGATTCTCACAAAGTAGCACGCAGGTCTTGAAGATGGTGGTTTGAGCAGGTAGAGAGAGAGAAAGAGTAGGCACATTTTTAGAGCAGGTTCTTATGGTTTTATTCTAATAACGATCTTACACTTAAACTTTGATTATACATATTTACTGGTTAAAAATAATACAAAGACACTTAGAGTAAATAACACACGTATAGCTAGGTCACAGCATACACACACCCCCACCCTATACCTAAACAGTTAATAATTACACATAAAAAAACACTTTTTTTACCTCACAAATATATACACAAATACTTTGTTTGATTTATCCTTATTTTATTTTTGGGATAATAATTGATGGAGGAAAGAGTTGCGGAGAGGACTGGAGAGGTGGAGAGGAGGAGAGGAGGAGAGAGAGAAGAGAGAGGAGGCCCTGGGGAGTAGTGGAGAGCAGATGAGGAGTAGAGGAGAGGAGAAGATGGGGAGTGGAGGATAGGAGGTGGGGAGTGAAGGAGAGTAGTGGAGGAGAGGAGGTGCGGAGTGGAGGCAGGGAGTGGAGGAGAAGAGGAAAGGAGGAGGCAGGGAGTGGAGGAGAGGAGATGGGGAGGCCAGGTGCCCATAGTCATAGGCACATCGACTTCAGAGGGGCCTGATCTGAGTGGGGGTGGTAGTGAGGTGGAGGAACAGGCCTCAGGGTCAGACGGGGGAGAGCAGGATCCCTGTTCACAGTTGGAAGGGCAAGAGGCTGGGCTCAGGCAAAGGGCCCCAAACTACAGTCACAAGGAGACTGTGGTCCTCCTCTGTGCCATCCGTGACCACCCCGCTATCCTTGTCGGGGGGAGGGAAGTTCGGCCCGGGCCTAGGGCCCAGGCATGGAAGGAGGCAGCGGATGCAGTCAGCAGTGGGCACAGCGGAAAGGGATGTGAGGTCTGTCAAGCACTGGTGCTAAAGGACTTACTGAGCCAGGTGCCCGCCACTGGAGATTCAGGCCTGGTGGATCAGCAGGATCCAGCCTCCATGTCAGGTGAATATTACATACACAAACATGCCACCACATGTACATGACACACATTACACATGGACACTGACATATCAGCTCTATGGAATGAACAAGAGATAGATGGATCCGTCATGTGTCATTAAATCCATGAAGCTAATAAATCACTGTAATTCCTGAGCACATCAAGAGTAATCAACCAATAGAGAGTCCATGTACGGGTGTGCTTAATGCAGCGTATGCAGTTAAAGACCGCACCCGGAATCAATAGCTTTAGGAGCCAAGAACAATCAAGAACAAAAGAATAGATCACATCTAGCAAATGGTAGCTACTCATAGTTGCAATTAAGTGAATCAAGCCTAGGTGTCAGATAGTTAGGAATGAACAGAAACCAATGTATAATTCAGCATAATGAACATATATATCCTTCTTTTCTATTTACCAGGAAACACCACCTAATGACAGAATCCTACCTTTCTGGGCTGCTCAGGATGGGGGCAGTCCCCAGTTCCACCTCCTTCACCCCGGAGGCCTCCCCTGCCCACCCGCAGCCTGGCCGCTGCTCTCCTACCACATGCCTCCGCCACGGCCACCAGCACCACCACTGCGTTTGCTGCTGCCTCCTGGGGGGGATGCCTCCCCATGCCCCCCCACCACCACCAGGGAGATGACGACCGCCCACAGGTGATTGGGGCCCTAATGCAAGATGGAGGAGCACTCCTAAGTGACAATCTATTGGTCTATTTTGCAGGTGATAGTTTTCTTTTTTTTTGTTTTAGGCACAATTCAGGTCCATGAAGGCATCTTCTGCATCTGCAAGCATTGTCAAATAAATTAAGTAATTGTAGGATATTCCCAGTGCCTCTCAGGTAGACATTTCTACAATGACAGCCCCCCGCTCCCTTTAACATGTATCTCCCACAATATTAAAGCTATCATATATTCACATATCTAAGACATTATTGTTGATAGCTTAAATGTAGACTGATACCGCTATGGTGGCGGACTTGCAAAGTGAATGAAAGCCAGCAGTGATATATGAACTAGTGAAGCATGTGATCCTCTCTTCAATATCAGTACAAGAAGAGATCATTGTGTCTGATGTAAGTAACAGTTAATCTGGCTGTTGACCTTCGTGTCCTCTCCATATTAATGGGTATTTTTCCCGTATTGCTGATATCATGAGTATCCTTTAACATGTGCTAACACCTGAATAGCTGATGAATTTATTATGAGAGGACACATCCTTATTAATGGTCACAGCCAGCGAGATATCCTGGGAACTAGCTAATGGTTAGTAATGCTTGTATATGGAAATTAGGTGAGTTGGTATATTGTTACAGTTACCGTATTTGGCACTGTACTGTACATGCATGTTTTTTCTTCTTTTTTTATCCTCCTCTACCTTTTTTTATTTGACCACCATTTTACAGATTTTTGTTTGAGGAACACTCTGTATGTGTGAAACTGATTTATAAAACATAGTCCAGATGTTTATGCGTCTGTTCACTGGAGCAGCGATGACCAGAAGTAAGTGCTATGCGCATTACTTGCTACTTCGAATTAATGTAGTAATTTCTGATGATCATCTTCAGATTCTGGTTGCAATGGTGTAGTGACCATATGTGACCCTGGTAGGTGCTATGCATCATGATTATTCTAGATTATGATGTTACCCCCTTTCGGTATCTCCTTTTACCCCAAAAAAGCATCTTGCCCTCCTGGGATCTGCCCACATCACACTGATGATATTAACGCACATTCTTCTACATTTTGGAGTGTGCTCTGTGTATGAAATAAAGCTTTGTAATACTGTTATCACCATGTCAGTGTGTTTTCAATACTTGGGGTTTTGGGACATCCACATACATCACATTTGTGTCACATTCCTTCTATCAGTAAACTAATGAGCCCTAGTTACAGTGCAATTGATTAATACTTATAATAATTATAATACTAATATAATAATATAGGGTTAATACACATGAGACGTCCAATGTGTGACACTGTGGAGTATCAACATTCCCCTAAAGGGCTAATAACAATATAACAGGTGATAATGTGAATTGATTGATATCAAAACACTTGATGGGATTTCATCAAATGTTAATGTATAAACATCTTGACACATGGGCACCAGCAATGGCGTGGGACTTTCCAGGATGGGGGTAGTGAAGTTTATCCCTGACTCCATGTGTGTTTGCGGCCCCTCCTGATGGGTTAGAGTTGATTAGTGTGGTGTATGTTCCCCTGGAACTTGATACATGTCATGAGGCGGTTGTAATTTTGCCACTATTTCTTTTCCCAATCTAGATCTGATGAGTGAGATGTATATAAGAATATCTTTGTATTTTTAGGGTCCACATTAGAGCCTCTGTGAGTGAGAAAGGGGTAATATGCCCGGCAGTTTCCGTTTTTTGTGTTGCAATGTAATCAAATAGTGTGTCTTTAATTGCTTTATGCATCTTGCAGCAACACTTTTCATATTGGCATATGCATGACCATTCCAATATATGAGAAAATAAAATATTTTTTAAGGCATATTTGTTCCTTGGGAATTGTTGTGCAATGAATTAAAATGCCAGCCATTGTTCTCCCATATTTTAAAGTCCAGTAGTGTGTTTATATTGAATTTTGCAGTGTTAAGAACTAGTCTGTAAACCATTCGCAAGTTTTATTTGGAACCCGTAATATATTTGGCTACATTTGCCATTTGCGGGTTTGACAGCAATTGCGTCCTTGGGGATTTATAGCAATTTAATAGAGATTTGTGATTTTAGCAATTGTAACATTTGCAGACTTGAAAGATCAAAGGCTTAGCTGGGTTGGAGTTAGGAATTTGACAGCCCGTAAGTATTTTCAGCCTGTAACCTGCAGATCGATTGCGGGTAGCTAAAAGAGGCCAATTTAATAGCAGTAACTTAATTTAATATGGACCCAAGTGTTCCACTAAAAGAAACAAAAATAGCTAAAAGAAGAGACTAAAATTGAAGCCTACACAATCTAAAGCGCACAAAAAAAGCCTTTCTAACTTTAACCCGGCCATATACATCAATATTAAAGAATATTCAAAAAAATCACAATGTAAATCACAAATCCCTTTACACCCAATTAAACACTGACACCCAAAAAAATGAACCTGATTATTACAGAGCCCCATCGGTTAATGCATAACCACCTGTGTATCCAATAATATTGACGTGACGCTCATGTGACGTCACGTCATTAGCATATGCCGGGTCCCGACACAGCCAGCAGATGTGAAGAGGAGCAGCTGATGAAAGCTAAGAGAGTGGAAAGGGAGGGGGGTACTTGGAGAGGGGGAAAGTGATGAGGAGGGAGGATGAGGAGGATAAAACGGTAGGGGGAGGGAATGAGACACGAGGGAGAGGGAGGGAAAGAGACACGAGGGAGAGGGAGGGAAGGAGACACAGGGGAGGGAGGTAGGGAATGAGACACAGGGAAGGGAGAGGGGGGAGAGACACAGGGGAGGGGGGAGAGACACAGGGAAGGGAGAGAGCAGAATGAGCAAGGTGACTCAAGTGTAAGCCGAGGAGGGCTTTTTAAGCATTAAAAAAAGGGCTGAAAATCTCGGCATATACTTGAGTATATATGGTATATATATATATATATATATATATATATATACATATATTGTAACGGTGTCCAGCAAGGACAGATAACCTGCACTAGAATCCAGCAAGGGATCTACATAAGCAGAAGAATGAGTAGGGCTGTACATCCATGCTTGAACAGAAGGGGAGCGTGTGAGCTGCGGCCTAATCAGATCAGGTGTACTGGCTTAAGTCAGGAGGATTTAAAAGGCTGCTGTGTGAGCAGAGAGAGGGCCTAGCTAAGTTCACAGGAGATAAGGAGCCTGGAAGAAACCTTGAGCAGAGAGAGCTGTTTTTGAGAAGCTGCAATACTGAATGCTGGAGTACTGTTTTCTGGAGCTGCAAGTAAAAGGTCTTGCTGGATCTGCAAAGAAATCCTTATTAAGTACCTGGGGGACACTGTTGAGTTACCTGACTGGAGAAAGCTGCATGGCAGACTGAAGCTAGTGAGGAGACGGACACTCCATTTACCATAAGGTCAGAAACCTTTTACTTAAAATATTATACCCCAGGGAAGAGGCTGAGTGCTTGTCCTGTTAAATTGCAGTGTTCCTTTTGCAATATCAAAGGGTCCCTGGGGTGAAGCATATGGGAGAGAAGGGCGGGCCCTATGCTTCATCCAAGGTTACTTAAGTGAAGACGTGGAAAGGCCACAGGCTGGCACTATATAAGAGACTATTCGTAACCTGGCCACAAGGTGGCACTACACCACATATACAAGACTACGGATACTGTAAGAGACTATCTGTATCCGGGCCACAAGCTGGCGCTATAAGGGACTGTTTGTATCCTGGCCACAAGGTGGCACTACAAGAGACTGTTTGTTTTCTTTATGAAATATAATTTAACCTGTAGTAGAAAAGCTGCTCAGGTTATAGTGAGGGTGTTCCAGAGTATAAGTAAGCCCGTTTACGTAGATGTTTATTTTTCGGACTATAAGCTATTTAATTTGTGTTTCTGTAACTACTCAATAAAATATATAAAAAGATCCCAGAAGTCTCTACCATTTACAGTCCATCAAAGGGTACCTTGTTACAATATATATATAAGTATTAACCCCCTTTGACGTTTTACCTATGTTGTTACATTACAGCCTTAAATTCAATGTTTTGTTAATCTGAATTTTATGTGATGATCAGAACACAATAGTCTAAGTTGGTGCAGTAAAATTTGAAAATTATATACATAAAGCTATTTTTTAGAAATAGAAACCAGAAAATTAGCATGTGCGTATGTATTCACCCCCTTTGTTATGAAGCCCATAAAAAGATCTTGTGCAACCAATTAACTTCAGAAGTCACATAATCAGTGAAATGATGTCCACCTGTGTGCAATCTAAGTGTAACGTGATCTGTCATTACATATATACACTTTTTTTAAAGGCCTCAGGGGCTGCTACACCTAAGCAAGAGGCACCATTAACCAAACACTGCAATGAAGACCAAGGAACTCTCCAAAAAAGTAAGGGACAATGTTGTTGAGAAGTACAAGTCAGGGTAGTAGGTTATAAAATAATATCCAAATCTTTGATGATCCCCAGGAGCACCATCAAATCTATCATAACCAAATGGAAAGAACATGGCACAACAGCAAACCTGCCAAGAGAGGGCCGCCCACCAAAACTCACAGACCAGGCAAGGAGGGCATTAATCAGAGAGGCAGCACAGAGACCTATGATAACCCTGGAGGAGTTGCAGAGTTCAACAGCAGAGACTGGAGTATCTGTACATAGGAGGAACACAATAGGCCGTATGCTCCATAGAGTTGGGCTTTATGGCAGAGTGGCCAGAAGAAAGCCATTACTGTCAGCAAAAAACAAAATGCCATGTGGGAGATGTAAAAGGCAAACGTGCATGAAGGAAGGTGCTCTGATCTGATAAGACTAAAATTTTACTTTTTGGCCATCAACGCTATGTCTGGCGCAAACCCAACACATCACATCACCCAAAGAACACCATCCCCACAGTGAAACATGGTTGTGGAGCATCATGCGGTGGGGATGTTTTTCAGCAGCCGGGACTGGGAAACTGGTCTAAGTTGAGGAAAAGATGGATAGTGCTAAATACAGGGATATTCTTGAGCAAAACCTGTACCACTCTGTGCGTGATTTGAGGCTAGGATGGAGGTTCACCTTCCAGCAGGACAATGACCCCAAACACACTGCTAAAGCAACACTTGAGTGGTTTAAGGGGGAACATGTAAATGTGTTGGAATGGCCTAGTCAAAGCCCATGCCTAAATCCAATAGAAAATCTGTGGTCAGACTTAAAGATTGCTGTTAACAAGCGCAAACCATCCAACTTGAAGGAGCTGCAGCAGTTTTGCAAGGAGGAATGGGCAAAAATCCCAATGGTAAGATGTGGCAAGCTCATAGAGACTTATCCAAAGCGACTTGGAGCTGTGATTGCCGCAAAAGGTGGCTCTACAAAGTATTAACTTTAGGGGGTTGAATAGTTATGCACATGGACTTTTTCTGTTATTTTGTCCTATTTGTTGTTTGCCTCACAATAAAAAAAAAAAACATCTTCAAAGTTGTGGGCATGTTCTGTAAATTAAACGATGCAAATCCTCAAACAATCCATGTTAATTCTAGGTTGTGAGGCAACAAAACACGAAAAAAAAATACTAAATAAAGCGAATACTTTTGCAAGGCACGATATATATATATATATATATATATATATATATATATATAACTACTATGGCCCTTTAGTTAACCAAGAAAATGATAACATGTTCGCAATAGGTTCGAGCTGTACATTTGCAAATAATTGTATTAGACTATATACCCGTGTCCATGACCAAATCACACACACACACATCACATGGAACATGGTAAGGCCTGCAGAACAGCGGGCCACGCCACTAGAGCAGCTCCGGCCACCACCAGCAGCCTGCCCGGATTACTGCACTCTATACCCATGTCTATGCCCACATTACACACACACACTTCACATGGCACATGGTACTCACCTCTACGATCTTCACGAACCTCAGGAACCCCCTGATTTCTCGACACTGCAATGACTGGCACATAGGGGAAGAGCTCGGGCACCATGAGTGGTGTGAGGGCAGTCACTATAGGAGGTGCATACCCAGCACCCTCAGCCCCACTGCCTCCATCCCCTCCTCCACCATCCCCTTCCTCCTCTCCGCTCCCACACTCTCTGCTCCATCATCTCAGGAGAAGGCTCCGCTATCCCAGTTCCCAAAGTCATGTACAGCCCGGCAGTGTGCAGGCTGCTGGAACTGGAAGGGAATGTAGGAGGAGGCTGCCCCGAGCAACTGCTGGGACCTGGCAGTGCCCAGTGTGGAGAGCCAAGCCTGGTGTACATCCTGAGGCCAGAGCCAGGGTCTGACAACCATCAGCATAAGACAAGTTTAGATTCAAACTATTTATGTGTAGTATTTCCTCCTTTGAAGAGGGGGAAAGTAGACACAAGGGAAGGAGGCGGGGGGGGGGGAGGCACAGGGGAGTAGGGAACAGACACAGGGGCGGGAGAGGAAGGGAAAACCACAAGGGAGGGAGAGGAATGAAAGAGACACAGGGGAAGGGGAGGGGGGAAGAGACACAGTGGAGGGAGAGGGGGGAAAGATACAAAGGAGGGAGAGGGGGAAAGAGACACAGGGGGAGGGGGAAAGAGACACAGGATGGAGAGGGGGCAAAGAGACACAGAGGGGACAGACACAGGGAGAGGGGGAATGAGACACAGGGGAGGGAGAGGGGGTAAAGACACAGAGGAGGGAGGGGGTAGAGACACAGGGGGGGAGACACTTCGGAGGGGGGGCAAAAGACACAGAGGAGGGAAAGACACAGGGGAGCAAGATGCACAGGGGGAGAGGATGGGGAAGAGACACAATTTAGAAAACACTATCATGCCGTCATTTTTGACAGGCAAGTCGCTAGTAATGATCATAATAATGATAATAATTTATTGTATATCATTTTTCATGGGATGGCTAGTAAAATTCTTAGTCACTTATGGGTGTAAAGTATAATGTATATATACAAATATAATAGGGTATATTTACAAACACGGATACAAGTGGAGATAAAAAGTGGAATTATAATACTATACCTCTGTATTTTAAATAGTAATCATCCCTTCTCATCCCTAGAGAAATCTGTCAGCAGTAGCAGGGAAGCCTATGTTGGGACCTGCATAGGGCTATGGATGTAGTAAGCCATAAAAATTCAATATAAGGAGGTCTGTGACATTTATTTACTTCTGTTTTTCAGTCTATGTTTATAATAAGAAAAGTGTAAATGCTACAGCATAACTACTGGCTAATGTGTGGTGACAGTAGTGCAAACATATGGCGATCACTCCAGGACTGCAAGTTACACTCTGAAATGTGATACACATGGTTCTCAGTAAAGATGTATACATTTTATACTACAGTGACTTAGGTTTGTGGATGTACCTGAGTATTACTATTTACAGTACAGGGGTGCATTATTATACTGCAACATTGTGTGATGTGTGTAATTTTGCTGACACATTTACACTTTGTGGAGAGTATTCATAACAGCTTACTTTAATCAATACTGGATGGCAGAAATGTAAAAACCTGTAACTTAAGCAGGTTTCTCCATAGGCCTTACCATTATTTTAAGGTTTCTATTTTCTTTCCTGTTTAATAGTGTGAATAACGCTTATTAATATTATGTTGCTACAATGTAAATAGAGCACTTTAAGGATTTTTTTCATTGCAGGTTCACTTTGTGTCAGCAAGATTTGAGTAAGCTATTTTTGCTCTTTATATTTTCCATGGGTTGTATTACCTAACATTGGTTCAGTACTACTGGTGAGAATACTACACTATCCTGGTTGTACACACCCAGGTGTTGAGACAACTAACCCACAGGGTACAAGGATCTAAATGGTGGGAGATGCTGTGATGAGTCCAGTTGCTCTCTTGACCAAGAGTTGCTGGCAGGAAACACAGTATTGCTACATGCTCCCTTTACTAGACAGAGCAAAGAGATGTAATACATCCAAGATGTGTTCCATCAAAACCTCTCCCAATAGTAGTGCCAAACTGCAAGAAATAGACAAATAAGAGCAAGGCAGCAGCGAAGCCTATAGGAAAGGCAGTATAGGACTGGAGGTACCAATGGATTCCTGTGACATAGCAGTAGGACAGCTGGGCCACTGTGACATATGGCCATTGCATCTGAGAGGTATAGTTCCCTGTGTAGCTGTAATCACTCCGAGATCCATGGTACAGTCATGCATGCATAAGAAAAGCTATCACATTTCACCTAAGCCATTATTTCATGTTGTAATACTGATCCATAAATAGAGACAACTCTAAGTCCCCCTTGAAGGGACCGACAATTAGCTTTTAATAATCTGCTCCTAAGGCAAATATTTAAGTGAATAAATAGAATGCCTTCTCTTTGAGTTGCACATTTATTATTGTAAAATACTATTTTAATCATAGCTCACGTTCATCAATTACTATCAAGTACAATATCTGCTACCTCACAGGAGACATTCTCTTGTAATCACTCTCAGCAAAACAGCACTCCTGCACAGTGGCCAATCCAGGATACTGCAAGTGTACAGACCTGAAGTATTCTGGATTGGCCACAGTGTATCCCACTGCCTATGATCTAATGGCAGCAAGAACCATTTTCTTATCAATTTCCAGTGAATTGCAAGAACATCTTAATATAGTACAGAATATTACTTGATAATCTAGGTCTAAATGTTGTCCAGGACAAAATCTACTAGCAACATTGGTAGCATACTTGTGCACTTATCTCCCTACTTGCTGGACCAACTGTATTGACAACTTAAGGCTTGAGAACCTTTTTCCTCATATATATGTTTCATAGCTTCTGGAAGGGCAGGTAACTGCAAAACCATTGTTTCCTAATATATTATCACATAAGAGATTGTTGTGAAATGCCATCAATAAAACTACAAGTCCATTCAAATTCAATACCCTACCTACAAACTTCAAGTGGAGTTTCACAATGCAGTACATTACTATCTGAAATTGTTTCATATTGGAAGAATTACAGAACCTAAATCTCTGGTGTATAAGTGAGAATACACACCTGACACAGATACCAGAAAAACTCCACTAATAATATTTAGCTTACAATTTAAATACTGAAAAATGTTTTAAACCCTACCCCTCTCCAGGATCATATTTAAATCTGAAGTGTCCCTAGGCAAAGACTTCTGAGGTTTTCCCCTACCACCACATGTATGTGTATTTTAATATAAAATGTTTTTATAAATTAGCATATATAATGGAATTTGTATATATAGATCATATACCCATTTGGTCTGGCAATGCAACTGAGAGAGAAACTTTTGTATGACTGTCCCCAAAGCGCTCAATACTTTCTACATGGAACATTGTACCATCCAAACACATTTTCAGGAATGTTTTAGCACCTTTTTCTTTGCAAAAACATGAAGAACCCCACAGTCCTTGCCTTCTCTACCTTTTTAAAAATGGATCCCTGCTCTCCGCCACCATAGCCATGGGCAGTGATGAATTTCCAAGATGTAATACACCGTCAGCCTGTTCCGCAAAGACTCAGATATAATACTACTTTAGAACTAGAAATATATCTTATAATCTAGCAAACTACTCTCTCACAGAAACCGAGAAGTAATGAACATTCAGCACTCTCACAATCAGTCCATTATATAACAGGGATGCCTAGTTAGCCTTACCTCTGTTTCCACTTACCTGTTGTTCATAACAAATCTTTGTTGTATAACATTATCTTTTTAAATGTGAAAGGACTCAACAAACCCACAAACATATATGGCCATTAGAGACCTAACTAGAAAAAAAGTCCACATAATCCTACTTTAAGGAACTCACATAAGAAGATTAGCACACACTGATTCAACTAGTACCTATATGCCAGTCTTTCCACTCTAATCACATAATAAGAATACATGGAGTCTCGGTTTTAATACAAAGATTATGCCAGGTCCAGGTCATCTCAATACATACAGCAGGATGTTATAACATCAGAGATGATCTTTGGACCAGCAATCTCTACATTGAATATACCTGATACCTCATGGTCAGCAGTGACTTTATGGAACACTGTTCATGACTTAATTTTACTACATGCAAAAAGCCCTCTTTTGATAGGCGGAGATTTTAACAGCAGTTTGTAGTCAAAGTGACAACACATATCATTAACATGTAGCAGACAACATGCAATTCAGTATTAACATATTATGGATAGCAGAAAGCAAAAACATACCAGCATTTTCCCTTTCAGTCAATGCTGAAAAGGTGTTCAACTGATATAACTGGACATGCCAGCCTACAAAACTTCAGATTTCAAAATAAATTAATTACACAAGCAGAATAGGATCAGGAAGAGAAGTCCCCTCTCTCTTTTTTTATAAACCCTTTGCAAAGACTACTTCAACAAATTAGAAATAATTCAGATATATCAGTCATCCCACACAAAACAGAAAATTATAAAGAAGCATTACATACTGACCATTAATTGTTTACACGTACAATCACAGCCATCTTAATTTAATAATTTTCTATGAAATGGTTAGTAGGAACGTGGGTGAGGGCAACTTAGTGGATGTAATCTTTTTGGATTATTGATACATTGCCACATGGGAGACTATTGTGTAAGCTAAGGGATACAGGAATTGAAGTATATATCTGCTCATGGATTGAGAGCTGGCTAAAATACAGGAAGCAAAAGGTTGTTGTAAATGGAACATACTCAAATTGGACTAATGTGGTAAGTTGGGTTCCTCAGCGTTCAGTATTCGGTCCTCTCCTTTTTATCAAATGTATTAATGACTTTATAGTAGGACTGGAAAGTAGTGTCTCCATTTCCGCTGATAACACTAAGTTGTGCAAGGTAATTAAATCAGAAAATGATGTACTTTCCCTCCAAATGGATTTGCATAAATTAGAGGAATGGGAAACTAAATGGCAGATGAGATTTAATACAAATAAGTGTAAAGTTATGCATTTGGGAAGGAAAACTATGCATGCAATTTATAATCTTAATGAAGCAAATCTAGGGATATCAGATATTGAATGGGATGTGGGAGTGCTTGTGGACAGCCACCTAGGTAGCAGTGCTCAATGCCAAACAACATCTGCAAAGTCAAGTAAAATATTAGCATGTATTAAGAAGGCTATAGAAGAAAAGGAAGCAGATATAATTAGCCACTATACAAATCTCTACAAATCTCCCTCATTTGTAATATGGAGTACAATTTTGGGCACCACTTCATAAAAAGGACATTTTACAGAAGGAAAGGTACAGAGAAGGACAACAAAACTAATAAGGGGAATGGATGGGACTAAGCTATGAAGAAAGACTAACCAAATCAAACTTGTTTTCTCTATAAAAAAGGTGCCTAAGAGGAGATATGATTACCTTATATAAATACATCCAGGGTATATATAGGGTTTTGTCAAGTGTACTTTTTAAACAAAAAGGTTTTCAACTGACACAAGAAAATCCCTTGAGGTTAGAATAAAAAAGATTCCACCTTAAAAAGTAAGGGTGGTTAAGCTGTGGAATTATCTTCCAAAGGAGGTGGTGACAGCATGTTCAGTAGATAACTTTAAGAAGGTGTTGGATATATCTTTGAATAAAAAGGGCATTTAGGGTCATTCTGGATAATTAGAGAGGGAGTATTGATCCAGGGAGGCATTTGATTGCCAGTATCTGGTGTCAGGAAGGAAGTTTTAGTTTTTTCGCATATGAGACAATTGACAAATGTTTCAATTAGGTTTTTTTTTGCCTTCCTCTGGATCAATTAATAATTAATAATTAGCAAGTAATAATTATTACCAGGTAATAAATAATCCACATATTATAATGATCAGAATAGATCTAAAAAAATTAACTTGATGGACTGAATGTCTTTACTCAACATCAATTACTATGTAACTATGTAACTATGTTATCTTGCTGTTGCAAATACATATCCTGACCTTGATGAAAACAATGTACAAATGTAATAATTGTACATAACAAGACAAAATCAACACTCAGAATTTGAAGCCGTAAAGCTATAATAAAGTTCTACTAATGCTTTTAACAGTCCATGCCAGTTTCCTCCCCCTGCTACCTACAAATATAAATAATGAAAGAAATGTAGAGATGTCGCGAAACGTTCACCCGCGGACTATTCGCATCGATTTTGGCATGTTCGCGTTCGCATTGGACGGCGAACACATGCGCTTTTCGGTTCGCCACCTATTCTTTATCATTGAGGAAACTTTGACCCTGCACCTCACAGTCAGCAGACACATTCCAGCCAATCAGCATCATACACTCCCTTCCAGGGCCTTCCATCTGAAGGAAAGCATACATTTTAGAATCATTCTGAAGCTGCATTCGTTGTGAGAGGACAGATAGTGTAGCTGCTGGAGATTTAATAGGGAAATAGATAGCCAGGCTGTGTATTTAGCTTCCACTACAGACCTGAAGGACTAAATCTAATTTCAGTTGCCTGCCTGTGTCAGGCTCACAGCTAATATTGTGCTCAGTGAAATAAAACAACACTTTTTTGACCGTAATAGATTGATCAGCAATTGCCTGCCTAAAGGTGTGTGTGTGAAGCCTATTGCATTTACTCTGCCAACTTTTGCCAGTGCACAGTGATACGTCATATCTGGTGCAACCGTAGTGTACAGTGACATAAAACAACACTTTTTTGACTGCAATCGATTGAATAGCAATTGCCTGCCTACAGGCGTGTGTGTGAAGCCTATTGCATCTACTCTGCCAACTTTTGCCAGTGAACAGTGACACTCATATCTGGTGGCACCTTAGATTGCACGTGCAGTGCCCCAAATTTGAAGTAGGAGATCCGACCAAGCATCTTTTTCCATCTCCCTGTTCCAAAAATCAATGCCATATACACGTCCCCTAATAGTGGACGTAACAGGGATTAAACCGATAGGAATAGTACTACTTAACAGTACACACCTTATAATAATGCAGACAGAGGCAACGCAGAGAGAGGAGTCTGAAGAAGAGGAGTCAGAGGAGGAAGGTGGCTTTAAGGAGGTGGAAGACCAAACACAGCAGGCGTCCCAGGGGGCTTGTTGTCACCTTTCAGGGGGCCCTTAAGGGCTGGGTGGAGGATGAGACCTTCAATGACATCAGTGAGGACAAGGAACGGGACATGGCTAGCTTGGAATCCAACCTTGTGCAAATGGGGAGTTTGCGGTTGTGCAAAGGGACTGTTTGCGGTTGTTTGCGGTGCATTAAACGGGGAGATTGGTCTGTTACTGTGAAGCGGGTGTAACCCTTACACTACCTGATCGATACAACATCATACCTGATGTTTTAAAGCATGTTATTCCAAAAAATTTAGGAATGTTAGGTGATTTATGCCCTTTATGGCTTAAAACCAGACTCTGCATCAACTATGTAATTTTCCGTGGGAGTTTTGCCATGGATCCCCCTCCGGCATGCCACAGTCCAGGTGTTAGTCCCCTTGAAACAACTTTCCCATCACTATTGTGGCCAGAAAGAGTCCCTGTGGGTTTTGAAATTCGCCTGCCCATTGAAGTCTATGGCGGTTCGCCGGGTTTGCCCATTCGCGAACATTTGATGGAAGTTCGCGTTCGCTGTTCGCGAACCTAAAATTTGATGTTCGCGACATCACTAAATAAATGGAAAAGAGCGCAATTAAGTTTGAAGGCTATGATGCGACAGTGGCTATCTTTGGCTCTGTTCTGCACCCTTTAATGCAGAAAATGTGTAAATCTGCTATTTCTCACTTCCTTCCTATCTAACCCCCTGTCCCTCACCACAAACGCATTCTAGAAGCATTGTCTTTTTATCCACGAGTCTCTCCAAAATTACTATGAATCTTAGTTATTTGGTTTCCAATTTTCATGGGGGCCTATAATGCAGTTAAGACAGCCCAGTTTACAAGACCATTAATATCACTCCCTGATCGCAAGCACATCCTAGAACTCTGTACTACACCATCTGAACCTTCCAATTCACATAATCAAATTACATCAACTGATCTTTGATTTCAGATTTCAAACACAACATATTAAGTATTTGGGTATTACCTTCACACCAAAATTCCCCTCCCTATACTCATTAAATTATAGTAAATACCTTCAACAATTGAATTACAAAAATGGACTCTCATCCAATATATATTGGTCACGTAAAGTCATTATCATCAAATTGATATTTTTTTGCCAGCAATGCTCTACATTTTTCAAACTTTATCTAATTTTATCCCAGTTATCCCCCAAAACATAAGATCATGTGTTCATTTAGAACATAGGACTAGAGTATAAAAGTATAAAAGAAAGAAAAACATTCCACCTTAAAGAAAGAGAAGGGTTCTTCACAGTAAGGGCAATTAAACTGTGGAATTCTCTACCAAAGGAGGCTATGACAGCAGATTTGATAGATAACTTTAAAACAAGGGGTTGGATATGTTTTTTAATAAAAAGGGCATTCATGGTTATTCTGGATAACTAGTGAAGGAGAAGTATTGATTCAGGGAATAATCTGAGTGCCAGTAACTAGGGTCAGGAAGGGTGTTTTCCCCTATGACATTCAGCTATATATCAATTGGGTTTATTTCCATTTGCCTTCCTCTGGATCAATTCACAATTAGTCCACATATTACAATGGTGAGAGGTGAACTAAATAGTTGGAACTTGATGGACTAAAAGTATTTTTCAACCTCAATTACTATGTAACTACTCTCTTATTTACCCCAATCTATTTAAAATGAAAATTCCCCATAGACTTTAGACCCCAAATTTCTCATTTGTATATTCAAATTGTATTTTACAGTTTGTAGTCCAACACCATGGTGAACAATGATTGACATGACCCATGTATATACCTCTGACCCCTTCTTTGTAAAGAAAATGATGCCTGACTTAAATTGAAGAGTTGTGCCTATTAACGAGAAGTTAAAATGTTAGAAATCGCTGCTAAAGCACATTTTGTGAAGGTTTGCATTGCAAACTCTCACACTAAAGTTTTAATTTCACTACTACACTCCGATTTGTCCCTCCACACCCTTACTGACACCATAAACCACATAAGGGAATTGGAACAGGACACAGTTAAACACCTAGATTAGGAGGACAGGGATGATGTATAGGAGGCAATGACAGTTTTGTTGTTATGAATGATCAAAGCTACAAAATGCTACAATCTCACATCCCAGGCTTATAGCCTGGTATGTTACACAAACCAGGCGATAAGGAATAGCCCACTGCTGGTGACATTGTGTCCAACCAGAGACCTTCTAACACCATTTATAGACTTTTCCCAAGTTCTTCTGAGTGTGGGACTCAGAGTCCAACTTAATAGGAAACTGCATAGATCGATAGACCCAATTATACCCTTGACCGATTTTATATTTTACTTAAAAAAAACACTATTGAGGCATATACTACTGCCCAAAAGAACTTATTTGATAAGTCACATCCAGCATTAGGAGAAACATTTCCGAAAAATGGATTACATAGCAGGAAGACAATAATTAGGAACATTTGGAATCATAAAGAAATTGAGCATTTCACTGCCAGACTTCTAAGATATAGGACTGCTGGATTCATTACATACATGGATGGACAAGTTTTACCCCACTCCATTCTTTTGCCCCTTCCCATGGCCCAAATACCTCCTCTACAATTCAGTCCACATGTTATTGGAGGGTAACCAATAATTACAACATTGAAAATAGGTTTTGTAATTCTCTTTATCCTGCCTTAATTATACCTTCCCCTTGTGAACTCACCCCCACTTCTAAAAACAAAAACAATGAGTTTTCATCATTTTTATTCCAGATTCATTAAATATAGAAGAAATAGAACAATACTCGTAACACTGTAATATCTATATTGTACAGAACCTATTACATTTTTTGGGTCACTCCACTGATACTCATGTAGACCATAAGCTCTTCATAACTGTATATGTTCTTTTTTATTGCTGTCAATTTATATTTGGTATAAAAGTATAAAAAAGAAAGCTGGGAAGAGTGGGAGAACAGTGGTTTCAGATCATTTGTTAGCTATGTTGAAAATCGTCTTACATACATGCTAATGTTGGTATTTGACAAAGAGGTGTTTTAAGTATTTCTTAGCTTTGCCAAAGAAATTTAAGAAATACTTCTAAAGGTAGTAATCTTGGATGATAGAACATTGTGGTGATGTTTCTAATGTCTTACTTTCCATAGACAGGCAAAACATTGCAAACAAATTAAAACCTTTTATAATGTTAAAATTATATTTGATTTATTGAACACTATTAACCCCTTCCCTTCCAAAAAGTCTTTGTTAAGTTTAACAGCCTCTTTCTAAAATATCTGAAGAGAATCACTCTATGAATTCAACATTTGCTGCCAGTGCTAGACCATAGAACAATCAAGTAGTACTTGCTCTCTCTATATGTTTTGATCTTCTACGCTACAGGTTCATTCTTACCTATACATCTAGTTGTGTTGATGCCTCCACTGGTGACGGTAACCTCGATGTTTGGCGCAGGACAGTTACAAAAGTAACTGCCTATGGTATTATTGCATGTTGTTGGCGGTTTACATACATTTACCTTTTGACACTCGTCTTTATCTGTAACAAAATTGAAAACATCAATATGTTAGAACACAGACATGGTAAACAAGGAAAAGTAAGAAAAAATAGTAAAGCACTTATCTTCTCTTAATAAGTAATTAGATAGGTAACAATGAGCTAATTCAAAGCAAGGTACATGCTAACTGCAGCAGTTTCAGTCTCTAAGTATTCAAAATGCAGAATAATATATTGAAAGGTGCTGTTTCTATTAAATTATCTTTTGTGCAAATCAAGTTACCACTGTTCTTCGGGTTATCCCCCTAGGGCCCTATTCTATTTTCCAATTCGTAAAATTATACATACTTAGAACGACTCTTAATATTGCCACATATTCTATTAGGTACTTGCAATCCGATTATGAGTTACCCTCCCACAATCACTATGGGCCAGCCAAAAATTTGGCCTTAGAACTCCATTTGATTTTAGCACAGCTCAAATATTATGAGCGATAATTAATTTAAACATTTTTTTATACTGGGGCTGGTTGGCATATATAGTGTATAGTTAGCGCTAAAGAATGGATGTTGTGGCCTGATGTAGTACTGGCTCACTTGAAGGTTCTCAGCTCCTGTGAGAACAATTGTTCTATTAATTGTTCAAAATTGTGTAATGTGCAGGGGCTGTGCTGCTTCCTCTGTTGACACTAGATATTCCTGCTATCAGTGCCCAGTTTGACTCAGGAGACCACAACACCTTGAGTATCTTGGAAGAACTTACAGCTACCACTTACTCAACAGAGGAAACAACCTATGGGAATCAGAATGATGTACAAGACTTTGAAATGGGGTTAACATTAGGAAGTAGAAAGATCTACTATTCCAACTTGAGGCCTAAATCGATCTTTTTTCCTCTCCAATCCCAAGGGAATTTCGTTCCGGTATTCAGCAAATTAATTATAAAAGAAATTGAAGACATTTACTCTAAGAAGCATGTTATACAATCACATTTAAAGAAAGAAGAAAGCAAAGCTTTGAAAACCCTATTGGTCATCAGACAAGCTGATAAAGGGGGTGGCATAGTCATTCAAAGCAGAGAAGACTACGTTAAGGAAGCATATCATTTAATTGATGACTGTAGGACCTATGAAAAACTTCCATCAAGTCTGGACGACAGGGGAATAGACAACAAGGAAAAATTCTTATGTTAACCAAAACCATATGAATTTACAATTCACTGTGAATCATGAAAACACTTCAATTGCATTTCTAGATGTAACACTCACTGGCTCACAGACAGGCATTACTTCAAGATTATTTACTAAGCCCACCAACACTAGTGGGTACTTACATGATACGAGCGGACACGATTCTAGGTAGATTCCAAATATCCAGTATGGACAGTTCCGAATGTTAAGGAGAAATTGCACATTCACCTCAGACTATGACTTAGAAAGTATCAGACTGGCAGAAAAGTTTAAGGAAAAGGGATATGAGGAACACATTATACAACAAGCAAAAACCGGATCTAGAAACCTCAATAGGAAAGATCTGATCAAAAATAAGTTT
Source organism: Discoglossus pictus (assembly GCA_027410445.1). NCBI lineage: Eukaryota > Metazoa > Chordata > Amphibia > Anura > Alytidae > Discoglossus > Discoglossus pictus. Next base: position 113,964,832 of record CM050167.1, on the reverse strand, counting down.
AAACCAACAAACAACAACAAGGTTCATAATTATAGGTTTATGACTAAATTCAGCAAAGCATCCAAGAGTATAACCAATAGCTTGAAGAAACATTGGCCTATCCTTATGGAAGACAATCTACTTCAAGAGGTTTTACAGGCCAAACCAATAGTCACATTTAACAAAAATAATAACCGTAGAAACATCCTCGCACCAAGTGAACTCAAACAAGTAAAGATATCAACAATCCCTAAGATAACAACTACTACACTCACAGGAACTTACAAATGCGGCACAAAAAATTGTATCACCTGTTCACACTTGAAAAAACAAGAAAAGAGGAAAAAAGATCAACCAAGAAAGAGAAAAGCTTCTCTATCAAAGACATGACAAACGGTAAATCAGACCATGTTGTATATGTGGTGACATGTAGCTGTGGAAAGCAATATGTTGGTAGAACTAAACGTCTGTTAAAAGTTCAACTCCGCGAACATTTATATAAAACTAACAAGCGCGTTCTCACCAATGGACGCCTCACATTGGAACAAAAGAAAGACACCAGTGGAATTATCATACAAGCGGTGGAACAAGTCAAACTTGATAGAAGAGGAGGTAGTAGAGTTTTGAAACTATGGCAACCAGAAACCAAGTGGATTCACAAACTAGGGACGCTAGAACCAGATGGCTTAAATCGGGACATTGATTTACCGGCATTCTTGTAAATATCATTATTATGGTGTCTATTTTTGATGGTTCAGTGTTTCATTATATTTTGCACTTATTACCATTCGTGTTTTATAGATACTATTTTCTATCTATTTATGGATTATATTTTAGTAATAATATGTTTCTCTCTAATATATTTTATCATTATTATCATATACACATAATTTTTCTTAGACTCATGTCATTTAACATTACATTATATATATATATATATATATATATATATATATATATATATATATATGGATAAGTAATATGGAGGTCTTAGTACTTAGTAGATATTATTTAAGTAATAAAGAAGCCATAGTAGATATTAATTAAAACATGCCCTTTAAACAAGTAGATAGTACTATTATGGTTATCCAAAGTCTATCCATGAGGCTGCGGCAAAATTACTTGGATAAAGAAGTCACTACTATTATGTACTTCAACTGAAAGTCTTATTATCTAGGCAGCACTCAAACTGTATCTCCAAATGACACATATTAGTTCATACACTCGACCATTGAATGTTCCTATACAATTCATCAGTTGTATTCACAATTCTATCCCTCTATCTATTTTAGATCTAGATCATTGATAGCATGCTATAGTGTAACTTAGATATTATTAGCCCTTGGTTACTGTATATGTAAGTATAATTATATTTTATAATCATGTATTTATCTGGTATATACAATATATTATGGCCACAACAATAACTAAACATTGACTGTTGAAAGTTTAGTGCATTACACTATATTTAAGGTAAATATGGACTAAAGCTGAATTTAAAAATTAAATTGTAATAATTTGTATATTAAAACCAGAAAAAAAACGCTGCTATATGGTTAGCCTTAGGTGAAGGGTAAATACAATGACTGTAATAGAGATAAAGATCTAATATAATTAAATAATACTGAGAAGAAAATGGAGACTATACCTTATAAAGTAAGTGCAAAGTATTAATGACTGGTGAATAGTCGATAAGAATTCAGAGACTCTAAAAGTCTAAGGGAATAAATTAACAAAGTGAATGTTAAGAATTTATGAAGGATATACGAAAATGATAAGATAATATAAAAAATACCTAAAGTGCTAATGCAATGTTTAATAATGATTTAAAGTGCTAGGTGATTAAAGTGCTAAATAGTTTAACTTGTGTCACTGGTTTTATAAGTTATAAAGTGCTGACTTGCAATAGTGTAAATTTTATAAAGTGCTATTAGCATAATATATTTAGAAAAAAGGTATAGTTTAAAAATATTAAAGTTGTTAAATTGCTCAGTTTTGAATATATGGGTAATCCTCATATATTTGGAGACCAAAATCATCGGATACCCTTCAATGATACATTTTTCTAAAAAACAGGGAGTGTATAGAAAAAAATATATAGAAAAAAGGAGGGGTGTCATGTTAAAAACCGGTTAAAGGGAATTGCATTTTAATCTCATTGAGCCTGGGGAATGGCACACAGTACCAAAATATATCTGTATATGGTTATAACTTTCTTATAGACCTTCTTTATATATATATAGCTGGTTTGTCAGTAAGTTCCAGACGTGGGGCGGACCCACTGCCAGCATCATATAGAACAAACAAGAAAAGGAACGTTTATAAAAACTTTTCCTTCTTTGTCATATATAGACATAAGATTAACTGAAAAACAGTTTGCTTAATAACAGATTTGTACTGTACCATTTGCAGTGCCCCATTCCTGCTCAGTAGTGCCACAAAGTTAAAAACATTCAGGTGGTGTCTCTCTCCTGACCGTTTTCGACAGGTAAACTGTCTTTGTCAAAGGCTGTGACATTTCTAGTGTAGTTTGGCGGGTTTTTATACATGAGGACGCTAATTACGTCATAGATAAGCGCTGGGACGCTTTTATGTAGCCTGTAGCTTCTAGCCTATCATAGTTAAGCCTTACGCCATCTTATGTATGGGGAATATGTATTCTAACTAATAGGCAGTGCGCCATCTTGTGTTTGGCTGTTATGCACGATATCACTTCAGCTAAGTGCTACAGTTCTATAAAAATATATATACTTATTTAGACAGGCATTATTGCTGAAATATTCTCACTAAAGAGACATAAACTAGTTTTTATCTGATCCGAAGCATTCCAGCATAGGTACGAATCCCCAGAACTTCTATAGCTTAAAAAGACGCCATCTTGCGTGTGGCACAAAAAGCGCCATCTTGTGTGTGGCATGATAGTTTTTCAAGAGACAAAGGTAATCGTGTAATATGTTACTATTATTTCTTAATCTAAAAGAGATAACATCTTAAATGTCATGTATGTCAAAAATAATTATACGGTAGAGTTACATAATGACAGGAAGACTTTTTGAACGTTAGACATATATATTGTATTGCCGAATCTGATGTACGCCATCTTATGGCTGACAAGCATGTATTATAGCATATTTGACAATCTTCCATCTTAGGTATGGCAAATAGACATAATTGTTTTTAAATCATATCCTATTTAATATGTGTCACTTATGCTTTAAAACTGTTTAAATATACCTGATTAGATAATATTACAGTTATATCAGGCTCAATTCTATGTTTGAGTTGTATTGATGGCATATAGCTTAATAAGATGTAACTATAGAGAATTCTTTCTGTTTGTACAGAGACGTAACATTTATAATTTTTTACTTAGTCCAGGGTGTTTAAATATATACTGGAGCTTTTGAATTTATATGCAAATGTATAATTCTACAGCTGCATATGAGTAATTCTACAGCTGTAGTATGATATAGGGAAGAGACCAACTTTGAAAATGGCATGAAAATTGCTAATATTAAAGTAAAACTTATTCTTCTTCAATTTTAGTTCTACAAAGGGATGTGAGCATTTATAATATTTACTTCAGGATACACTGTGCATGTTTCAATGTGGCAATCTTTGAAGGCTTTTTCTACATAAAAGATTTTTGAGCTGTTTATCTTGTTCTACTCTGTTAACTGTCCATATCTTTTAGGACATTTAACCTATGAAGGCTCCATAACTGAAGTCTTCATTTAAGCCAATCGGTGCTTGAGCCTGCAAGTAGTAAATCCATTCACTCTCTTTCTGGAGTAACTTTTTGCTGATATTGCCTCCTCTAATTCCACTTTTTAACACATCTATGACGTGAAATTCAAGATTGTTATAATTATTTTCGTGGTATAGTTTAATGTGTCTTGCGACTGGAGTATCCAGACTGTTTCTAACAGAAGAGACATGTTCTAAAATCCGGCGTCTTATTTGTCTGTCTGTATTTCCGACATAGATTTTTCCACATAAGCATACCATAACATATACTACATGTGTTGTAGCACAGTTAGTAAAAAAGTGAAGAGGATATTCTCTGCCTGTAGTCGGATGTTTAAATATTTTTTCCGGTTTTATATATTTACAGGCCAGGCAATGCCCACAGCGATAAAGGCTGTTTTTTCAAGCCACGTCTTTGTAGGTTTGTTTTCTGAAGTAAAGAGACTGTGTGAAAGGGTGTCTTTGAGGTTTTTACCCCTTCTATATGTTACAGACGCATTTTGTGTTAGCACCTTTTCTAACCCCGGATCTGTCTTTAGTAGATACCAATATTTGTTTAAGATTTTAGAGATTTTCTCATGATAAGCTCCAAATGTCATTATGCAACTGATCAGATGCTCTGTATTTCTTGTCACGGGTTCGTATAACAATTTTTCTCTGTTAGTTTCTAGGGCTCTTTTGTAGACGTGCTTGAGGACCCTATTTGGGTAACCCCGTTCTGTAAACCTTTTTCTTAAGATGTCAGCCTATAACTTGAAGTCCTGATCAGTACTACAGTTTCTTCTGATCCGTATATATTGGCCAATAGGGATGCTCCTCTTCAAAGGAGTCGGATGCTGGCTTGACCAAGTTAGAAGTGTATTAGTTGATGTACTTTTTCTAAAAACTGTAGTTTTAATTTCTCCTTCTAATGTTTTCGTGATCTGGAGATCAAGGAATTCAAGACTTTTGCTTTGAATCTCATATGTAAACTTTAAACCCATCTTGTTGTTATTTAGGGTTTCTAAAAGTTGTTCAAAGCTTTTTTTCGTGCCTCCCCATAGTAGCAAGATGTCATCTATATACCTTCGCCATAAATAGATGTCAGATGTAAATGCTAACGCATCGTCTGTGAAGACTTGGGTCTTTTCCCAGTAGCCCAGGAATAAGTTTGTGTAATTGGGTGCGCATGCCGTCCCCATGGCTGTACCTCTTGTTTGTATGTACCATTTACTGTTGAAGGTAAAATAATTCCTTTTGAGAATGAATTCTAACAGAGTGATGATGAATTTATTCCATATTTTTCTTTTTAGGCTTTCCATATTTAGATAGAACTCGGTTGCCTTTAGTCCGAGATCATGGGGAATTCGACTATACAATTGTTTGACATCTATGCTGGCTAGGTAGGATGTTGGAGTTACAGTGACATTATCTAGTTGTTTGAGAGCATCTGTAGTATCTTTAAGATAAGAAGGTAAGCTGATAACTAGTTTTTTAAGAGTGGTATCTACAAGTTTACTGATCCTTTTGGTTAGGTTATTATTCCCTGATATAATTGATCTACCTGGGATAGGTTTTCTCTTCTTATGTATAATAACTATCAATTTATCATTATTTCCCTTTCCATTTTCTTTATTAGTTCTATTAATTTATAACTAATGTTGAGGAGCATAAAGCTCTAATCAGTAAGCTATTTATACTTTTACACCAGTAGGTGGCCTCGTAATCAAGGCAGTAACAGCATTATATCGCTAACAAATATGTTGCTATGGCAATAAAAACGTGGATACACACAGTTGATTGACTCCAGGTGTGTGGTGTTTTCCAATGATGTAATTAACCTTCTTTATAAGCCAGTCTTCTCACAATACAGACACATGCTGGTTTTAGTCCTACAGACAACAGACTGTGCAGTCCGTTTGAGCAACCAAGGTAAGCAGCAGTGATTAATGGCTCTTAGATAGGCATCACAAACACTGTATAAACGGGCATTACTGAGATATATTAAATTGGAGCATGTTCTACTACAGCTAAGGGGCATATATGTGTATATATAATAACTACATTAAACTTTTTTCAGCTGGAATAAAGTGACTACTATTGTAATCATATTATTATTGCACTCACTTTAATACTTTCTTTATAAAGACTATTTATTTTAAACCTCTATATTTTCCATATGTGTATATTTGTTTAAAGATGTTTTAATTTCACTGATACTCACAATAACGTATAACACGCCATATAAAGGATATGTACAGCTAACAAAAGATAGTTATACAATAACATGTTTATCAAGTATGTATTTGATAAATCATCTGTATTATTGGTTTAAACATCAGATATTACTTTATGTTTGCCATTTACATAAGTATCAAGTTTATATATGCAAGTACATGTTTTTGGTCTTATAACTGTGGGGACGGTGTAAAAGCCGGAACGGAACAGGCCGGAACAGGCCATTTATAAAAGAAATCAATGACAATATCACTGGGATGTGTTAGATATTATTGAGAACAATATTTAAGAACCAAAACAAATTCAATATAATACTTTTTTAACCCTTTAAAACCCCAAAAATCAAACGGAACAGGCAAAAACAGGCCGGAACGCACACTTTATGAAGGGAATCCATGCTAAAATCATTGGGATGTGTTAAATATATTTGAGAACTATATTTAAGAGCTAACCCCAATCTAATAGTATGCTTTATTAACCCTTTAATAGGCCAGAATACAAAATTTTGCAAAATGACCCGGAACGGCGGCTTTCCAGATGGTCAAAAATACCAAAGTCACCAAATACACATAACTAGGTGGGATTCATGTAATAACCTTCATAAATTCCACAGAAAATAATTTCAAGTACCCATTCCGGGCCAAAATACAATATTTCGCAAAATGACCCGGAACGGCGACTTTTTAGAGGCTCAAAAATACCAAATTCACCAAATACACAGAACTATGTGGGATTCATGCAATACCCTTCATAAATTCCACAGAAAATAATTTCAAGTACCTGTTCCGGGCCAAAATGCAATATTTCGCAAAATTACCCGGAACGGCGACTTTTTAGAGAGTGAAAAATACCAAATTCACCAAATACACATAACTAGGTGGGATTCATGTAATAACCTTCATAAATTCCACAGAAACTCATTTCAAGTACCTGTTCCGGGCCAAAATGCAATATTTCGCAAAATGACCCGGAACGGCGACTTTTTAGAGGGTGAAAAATACCAAATTCACCAAATACACATAACTAGGTGGGATTCATGTAATAACCTTCATAAATTCCACAGAAACTCATTTCAAGTACCTGTTCCGGGCCAAAATGCAATATTTCGCAAAATTACCCGGAACGGCGACTTTTTAGAGAGTGAAAAATACCAAATTCACCAAATACACATAACTAGGTGGGATTCATGTAATAACCCTCATAAATTCCACAGAAAATAATTTTAAGTACCTTGTCTTGGCAGAATACTTACGAACTGCTACTTTGCAAAGTGTGGGATATACCCCCCTTCCCCTGCAAGGAACAGAGTGAGGGGGGAGGGAAAGAGGGGAGGAAAGGGAAAGAGGGGAGGAAAGGGGGAAAGAGACACAGGGAAAGAGGGGAGGAAAGGGGGAAAGAGACACAGGAGAGGGAGGGGGTAAGTGGGGGATGAGACACAGGAGAGGGAGGGGGTAAGTGGGGGATGAGACACAGGGGAGGGAGGGAGGTAAGTGGGGGATGAGACACAAGGGAGGGAGGGAGGTAAGTGGGGGATGAGACACAGGGGAGGGAAGTAGTGGGGGATGAGACACAGGGGAGGGAGGGAGGTAAGTGGGGGATGAGACACAGGGGAGGGAGGTAAGTGGGGGATGAGACACAGGGGACAGAGGGGGGGGTAGTGGAGCATGAGACACAGGGGAGGGGGAAGTGGGGGATGAGACACAGGGGAGGGGGGGTAGTGGAGCATGAGACACAGGGGAGGGAAGGTAGGGTATGAGACACTGGAAGGAAGGGGGGATGTGAGACACAGGGGGTGGAAGAGACACAGGTGGGGTATGAGACGGGGTGAAGGGGTGATATGAGACACAGGGGGGGAGGGGGGTATGAGACACAGGGTAGAGAAAGGGGGATATGAGACACAGACGCTTATTGCACTGTGTCCTGAAAGGGGCACCTTTGCTCACGTGGCAGTCTGCAATGAGTGCAAAAGGCGCTTATTGCAGGCCGCACTGCAATGAGCGCCTTCAATCATGTGGCAGCCTGCAATCAGCGACGAAGGCACTCATTGCAGGCCGCCACATGCGAGCCTCGCGAACCCAAAACAACATTTCCAACCTTTACTTCTGAAACCCGTATCATATGTGTATCACCATAACAGTTGTCAGTTCGCGTTTTTGGTGACCGTTTGCTCTGTTGGTCAAGTTTGCCTGCGTCGTTGAGCCAAGCTCGCAATCGGGCTCAACGAAGCACGTAAGCGGCCGCTGATGGAACAGCATAAACCCAACGTTGTGGAGCGCAACGTGCTCCACACACCAACATAGCACAGAAGCGTGCAAGGCGCGCTTCAAGTGGTCTGCATGCAAAGCACGCAGACAGTCTAGGACCTTCAACGGTTCAACCTTGTGCAAATGGACTGTTTGCGGTTGTTTGCGGTGCATTAAATGGGGAGATTGGTCTGTTACTGTGAAGCGTGTTATTCCATACAATTTAGGAATGTTAGGTGATTTATGCCCTTTATGGCTTAAAACCAGACTCTGCATCAACTATGTAATTTTCCATGGGAGTTTTGCCATGGATCCCCCTCCGGCATGCCACAGTCCAGGTGATAGTCCCCTTGAAACAACTTTCCCATCACTATTGTGGCCAGAAAGAGTCCCTGTGGGTTTTGAAGTCTATGGCGGTTCGCCCGGTTCGCCGGTTCGCGAACATTTGAGGAACCCAAAATTTCATGTTTGCGACATCACTAATTATGAGTTAGATGTGAGTACTTATATATATTTTTTTTATTATTTTTTTTTGTGTCTTTTTAAATGCGCTGGTTGTGCGTGTGAGTACTTATAATTTAATGTTTTTATCTACTTTTTGGGGGGCTTTTTAAAAATGCGCTACTTGCACGTTGTGTTTAAAGAACCGTGTGTGTGTGCGTGCTATTCACGCAGACATCTTTAAGCATCTTGCGCTTCTGTGCTATGTTGGTGCATGGAGCGCATATGGTGATACACATATGATACGGGTTTTAGAAGTAAAGGTTGGAAATGTTGTTTTGGGTTCGCGAGGCTCGCATGTGGCGGCCTGCAATGAGTGCCTTAGTCGCTGATTGCAGGCTGCCACATGATTGAAGGTGCTCATTGCAGTGCGGCCTGCAATAAGCGCCTTTTGCACTCATTGCAGACTGCCACGTGAGCAAAGGTGCCCCTTTCAGGCCACACTGCAATAAGCGTCTGTGTCTCATATCCCCCTTTCTCTCCCCTGTGTCTCATATCACCCCCTCCCCCCCCCTGTGTCTCATATCACCACCTTCACCCCGTCTCATACCCCACCTGTGTCTCTTCCACCCCCTATGTCTCATATCCCCCCTTCCTTCCAGTGTCTCATACCTTACCTTCCCTCCCCTGTGTCTCATCCCCCACTTTCCCCCTCCCCTGTGTCTCATGCTCCACTACCCCCCCTCTGTCCCCTGTGTCTCATCCCCCACTTACCTCCCTCCCCTGTGTCTCATCCCCCACTTACCTCCCTCCCCTGTGTCTCATCCCCCACTTACCTCCCTCCCTCCCCTGTGTCTCTTCCCCAACTTACCTCCCTCCCTCCCCTGTGTCTCATCCCCCACTACCCCCCCTCCCCTGTGTCTCATCCCCCACTTACCTCCCTCCCTCCCCTGTGTCTCTTCCCCAACTTACCTCCCTCCCTCCCCTGTGTCTCTTCCCCAACTTACCTCCCTCCCTCCCCTGTGTCTCATCCCCCACTTACCTCCCTCCCTCCCCTGTGTCTCTTCCCCCACTTACCTCCCTCCCTCCACTGTGTCTCTTCCCCAACTTACCTCCCTCCCTCCCCTGTGTCGAATCCCCCACTACCCCCCTCCCCTGTGTCTCATCCCCCACTTACCTCTCTCCCTCCCCTGTGTCTCTTCCCCAACTTACCTCCCTCCCTCCCCTGTGTCTCTTCCCCAACTTACCTCCCTCCCTCCCCTGTGTCTCTTCCCCAACTTACCTCCCTCCCTCCCCTGTGTCTCGTCCCCCACTTACCTCCCTCCCTCCCCTGTGTCTCATCCCCCACTTACCTCGCTCCCTCCCCTGTGTCTCATCCCCCACTTACCCCCCTCCCTCTCCTGTGTCTCATCCCCCACTTACTCCCCTTCCTTCCCTGTGTCTCTTTCCCCCTTTCCTCCTCTCTTTCCCTCCCCCCTCACTCTGTTCCTTGCAGGGGAAGGGGGGTATCTCCCACACTTTGCGAAGTAGCAGTTCGTAAGCATTCTGCCAAGACAAGGTACTTAAAATTATTTTCTGTGGAATTTATGAAGGTTATTACATGAATCCCACCTAGTTCTATGTATTTGGTGAATTTGGTATTTTTGAGCCTCTAAAAAGTCGCCGTTCCGGGTCATTTTGCGAAATATTGTATTTTGGCCCGGAACAGGTACTTGAAATTATTTTCTGTGGAATTTATGAAGGTTATTACATGAATCCCACCTAGTTCTGTGTATTTGGTGAATTTGGTATTTTTGAGCCTCTAAAAAGTCGCCGTTCCGGGTCATTTTGCGAAATATTGTATTTTTGCCCGGAACAGGTACTTGAAATTATTTTCTGTGAAATTTATGAAGGTTATTACATGAATCCCACCTAGTTCTGTGTATTTGGTGAATTTGGTATTTTTGAGCCTCTAAAAAGTCGCCGTTCCGGGTCATTTTGCGAAATATTGTATTTTCCCCCGGAACAGGTACTTGAAATTATTTTCTGTGGAATTTATGAGGGTTATTACATGAATCCCACCTAGTTCTGTGTATTTGGTGAATTTGGTATTTTTCACCCTCTAAAAAGTCGCCGTTCCGGTTCATTTTGCGAAATATTGTATTTTTGCCCGGAACAGGTACTTGAAATGAGTTTCTGTGGAATTTATGAAGGTTATTACATGAATCCCACCTAGTTATGTCTATTTGGTGAATTTTATATTTTTCACCCTCTAAAATGCCGCCGTTCCGGGTCATTTTGCGAAATATTGTATTTTTGCCCGGAACAGGTACTTGAAATTATTTTCTGTGGAATTTATGAAGGTTATTGCATGAATCCCACCTAGTTATGTGTATTTGGTGAGTTTGGTATTTTTGACCATCTGGAAAGCCGCCGTTCCGGGTCATTTTGCGAAATTTTGTATTCTGGCCTGTTAAAGGGTTAATAAAGCATATTATTAGATTGGGGTTAGCTCTTAAATATAGTTCTCAAATATATTTAACACATCCCAATGATTTTAGCATGTATTCCCTTCATAAAGTGTGCGTTCCGGCCTTTTTTTGCCCGTTCCGTTTGATTTTGGGGTTTTTAAAGGGTTAAAAAAGTATTATATTGAATTTGTTTTGGTTCTTAAATATTGTTCTCAATAATATCTAACACATCCCAGTGATATTGTCATTGATTTCTTTTATAAATGGCCTGTTCCGGCCTGTTCCGTTCCGTTCCGGCTTTTACACCGTCCCATAACAGTGTATATCATATATCTATGGCTCATAACTGATAGTAACACAATAACATGAATATGAAATATTTATCTGACTAATCATCAGTATTATTGGTTCAAATATCACACATTGTCATTATTATCTCCGTTCACATGTGTATCATTTATGTATTTTTGGAGTACATATTGTGGGTCTCATGTAACCATGTATATATAATGAAAAATAATTGTAATGACTCTATAGATATACCTATATGTATACTATACATGTCGATACCAGGCTATCATTTTTAAGGAAAATAATAGCTCTAGTGTATAACCATAAAATCTAACATGTGTGTGCATTTTTTATATAGCAGATATTTTAATAGATATATGTTTTGTATATATTTGTAGGATATTTCTAACTGAAAAATCTGCATCAGGATCAGCTAAACGCATTTTAGTACTTACATCTATCCTTTTAATATCATCACTAGTGACTTGCAAAAATGATGGCAATACATTTTGAATGCTGGCAATGCAATGTGAGTACCTTCGGCGCTCAGAGCGAGCCTTTCCCCCTGTCTACTTCCTCCCTTGTCTCTCATTCCCCCCTCCTCTCCCTCCCTTAGGTCTCCTTTCACCCCTCCTCTCCCTCCCTTAAATTCTACTCATTTATGCACTGAGGGGAATAAATAAAAACAATGATTAAAAACGACCTACCTGTATAGGCCTACCCTGCCCCTTACTATCTAGTTAATATTACCTTCTTAATAGTAACCAGAGAAGAGACTCTAAACCTTTCCTGTTTTTTTAAAACATAGCCAGTCACACTGTAGTTTTGAAAATCTATTCTGCCTATAATAGCTAATCATAGAAGTAAATAGAATATAAAATATTCAATTCCTAACAACAACCATTCATCTTTTTAATGCAAATGTTAATGAGATTGGAAGAAGAGAGAATTCATGGGACATTGAAGTATGGGAGTGATTAGGCAGTGGAATGGAAAGAGACAGAGAGCGAGAGGAGAGAGGGAAAGAGAAGGGGAGGAAAGTAAGGGAAAGGGGAGTGGAGAAGAGAGGTAGTCAGAAGTGGCGAGGGAGTAAAGAAAAGAGGGGAGTGGGGAAGAGAGGATGGGAGCAAGTGGAAGAGGGGGAGAGAGAGGGTGACTGGGAGTCAGAAAACAGGGGCAGAGTAACGAATGAGGGAGAAGAAAGGAATTGAGAAGAGAGGGGAAGATTAAGAGAGTGAGGAAAAAGACAATGAAAGAGAAGAGTAGGAAGGAGAAGAGAGAAAGAGGAAGGGAAAATAGAGACATTGAAGGAGGAGGGAAAGAAACAAGAAAGGAGAGAAAAAGTGGCAGGGAGGGATAAGAGATATAGTGTGGGGGAGATAGAATATGATGAGAAGGGAAAAGAGAGGGAGGAAGGGTTAGGATAAGGACAGAGAGAAGAAGAGTGAGGCATGAGAGAGAGGAAAAGGAAGAGGAAAAGGGAGGGAGAATAGGGACGGGGATGGGAGGATCTTTCTCTTAGTCAGGCTTAGGGCAGCAGAAAAACACCCCTGCATTTAAGTTTGTGGAACCAGGGGCCAATAAGTATAGTTTTCTACATCATTTTTTATACCAAAACCATCTATTTACATTATTTGGTTGTCCATTGCCATTTGCTATTACCATTATTAACACAAACACTTATAGTATGCCTCTTCTAACATGTAAGGAGTTAAATAATTTTCCTTTGTACAAGTTACATTTCTGAGTCTCTTAAGGCAAGTTTTTGGTATTTTCACATGGTTTCTCAAGATGAAACTTTGAAGGTTTTAAGGCACACATTCTTTTCACTACCGCATTGTTCTGAATAACATTATCAAGCAGGTGACTTGTTGACAGACTTAATTAGAACAAAGGTCACATTTACTCCCTAATAATCCATTTTTAATACACAGCACTAGGTTGCCCTCGAGCTTACAGAACCAGGCCTACATAACATATTTGTGTAATATAGATAATTATGTATATATGTTAAATAAAACACAAGTCATCATGATTGGTGGAAAAACAACCCATAACAAGGTAAGAGGGGGTTTATTGAGGAGAAGGGAGGAATGTGAGAGGCTTCTGGTCTGTCTATCACTCCCTGACATAAACGTCTGCCCTTTGGCCTTTCCAATATACCTAACTTCACTTCCAAGGGATTACTGTTAAACAAGTGGAGGAGCAATCCTAATCAGCAAGGATCCCCATTCTACTAACATCATACTGGGTAAAGTATAGACAAGGCTCTATTATCATTATTCATTGTATAATAGAATTGAGATAGTCCTCTTACAGTCTTTCTGCTACAATTTGCATGCTAGGTACAACCTGAAATAGGATTTTGGGGGTTATGGGCCGGACATGAACTACACACCGTTATTGTTTTCGACTTGGTTCCACCTTGTTAAAAACAGATTGCCTTGATAAATTGAGTGAAATCAATTCTGTTATAAAACCCCTTATCAATACAATAGCCTGCTGTGATATAAATATGAAGGTAATTTAGCTTTCAATCTCAGTTACAATATGACCAATTTTGATACATATTTCTATATTCTAACTGCCATATTAGAGGTTATACCGTATTTGCTATAAACTGCTTTCATAGAGATATATACTCTAGTTACCATAAAAAATACTTTGCCTGCTATTTACTGTTTTCACAGAATAATATACTGAACTGATGTATATAACCAAATATATTGTAGACATCTGATTGTTTATCCAAGTGTGATAAGACTGTATACTCTGCGTATCATTTCTATATTGCACTAACCAAAACTAGAACTTACACTGTGTATTGACTCCTATATTGCACTAACAGAATTTAAACAAATTGTTGACCTATTATTCAAAGGATCGTGTTCTTTGATTATCTTGCTGTTAGACCGCTTCAGTAGTTTTCTGCCAAGGCAGTCCTTTTTAGGACATTAGTTGCTGATAACGTGCCTTATCTCTGAATACCAAATATGCCTTAATAAGATTTTTATACTCTGTTTGCTAATTGCTATCTTGCCATAACTGAATCTAGAACGTTGCAAATTGTGTTATCACTTTAATGATTTTGAATATGGTTCATTGATTTTCTATTGTAGTCTATCGAAGGTTTAAAGCTTACAAGTTTATATAAATGCTATTGTTTATTCTTGATGCTTATTATTACCCCAATAAAAGTGTATACTCATCCATAAATTGACCATTGAACTCAATAAAATTTATTAAAGCAATACATTGTAATATTTATGTCATATAAAATTGAACGACAAGCCACAACAGCATCAAAGCCCTTTCAATGGAGTTTGGGGGCTACAGGTAAGCCTCGTCACAATGTGGGCTAGGAGTTGGTGAGCGGAAACTATTTGCTCCCCTTTGGCAAGAGTATGCTACTTCTCCCAGTATTTATATTAAATTGAATTCTATTAAATTGTATTAAATGTATTACTTATGCAGAATCTGATGGTTTAATTGTGCAATCAAAATTGTATTTTGCATACTACACTCCCTTAACCAACCCTTTGCAATCCTTTAGTAAATATTCCACATGGAATCTGGTTCAGTCAAAATGTTAAGAGCTACTCTTACTGACTTACAGGGGTCTTCAGCAGCTCACATCATCTTAGACACTGATGTCTTGTAGTAATTTTCTCCTGTTTAGGGTAGAAATGCCTGATATTTCTTGGCTGGGTCACTCTAGTGAGTGAGACCAGACTGATATACTGCAGGATATTTCTCCCTGTGAAGGGCTCAAGTGAGCTAAAAGAGGTTGCTCTCAGAATGGATTTTCAAGTTCATAGAACTAACCTATTAAAGTTAGTTTGTTCTCTGATTGGGCATATCTATTTTTCTTTGTTGCAATTCCAGAAAATCATAAAACTCTAAATACATAAATCATAATATTCTATGAATAATATATCTCACTTCTGTTGATGTAAGTAGATTGTTGATGGATGGATTTGAATTTAGACTGTATTTTTAATCAATAATTAAACTTCTGCAAATGACCCAAATCCAGAATATGAGAATCTGGGACTCCATAGAGGTAAGCAAGTTGCAAAATGAGGACGGAATGAATTGAGTCACTTACATTTTTGTATATATAAAAAAACAAAAATTGCATAAAGTATTGTTGCAACAGCTGTAAACTGTAATAGAATAACAATTACTATAGAAAACAAATGATTAACTTTAATTTTTTTTGATAAAAAATAATTTAATAAAGGTCTTTCAATTATAATCAAAACTAGTGTGTTCAATTATATCAATAATTTGTTACTTACATATATCCTCATTAAATCCGGGCTACGTTTCAAAAAGTATCCAGTAGTGAAAAAAGTAGGGCTGAAGGCTAATAAATTAGCCTTGTAAACCTCTACATTGCTGACCTGCGTATAAGAAAGCAGGAGCGCCGAAAAATGCCTACGTTTTGTGGAACGTGGAATATCGCAGCACTCAACCCTTTGATCTGTCAAGCCCGTATCCGTTAGCTCTGTGAGCAGCAGAAGAGACCCCCACTCCAGTCCCCAAACCTCCCTTTGGCCCCTAAAGCTCCTCATGCTTTCCAGGCTAATCCCCATGCTGCAGGGGTCCCAATCGGGACCTCTGCAGACTCTCAATGTTAACCCTTGCTGTGGAGGTCCCGATTGGGACCATCATGGCATTTAAACTGTTAACCACTGTCATGGGGGTACTTCAAGTACCCTTGCAGCACCTAAAATTAACCCCTGTATGCTGAGTGTCCCCCATCGGGACCCCAACAGTGTCTTCATATTAACCTTTGCTGCAGCAGTCTCGATTGGAACCCCCGCGGCAGTTAAAAATTCAAATTTGTTGCCTCACAGGTCCTGAAAGGACCTTAAATGTCCTTTAAAGAACCTGCGCTAACTAAAAAATTAACCCCTGCCGCGGGGTACGATAAGTACTCCCCCAGAACCTAAAATTAACCACATCACTTATGGGGGTCTATCTAGACCTTCATGAGCCTCTAATTAACTCTATCAGTCCCATAAAGGCCTATACAGACCCTTATGGGACAAGACTTAACCTTCTCAAGGAACACTATAAGTGCCATGTGGGTCCTCCAGGACCCTCATGACACAAAATCTAAACACTACACTTTTTAACCTGCCCTCTACCCTATTAACCCCAATCTACACTATTAACCCCCCTACACTATTAACCCCCCTCTACACTATTAACCCCACCTCTACCCTATTAACCCCTACACTACCTACCTAACCCCCTAATAAAAATCTCTAGCACCCCCTAATTACATACAAAAAAAATTATAGAAAATAAAAAACATGTTACATAAAATAAAAAAACACTACATTACAGAAAAATTAAAAACCTAGAAATACATAAAATAAAAAAGCCTACATTACACCAAATCAAACATACATTACATACAATAAAAACCCTGATATTACACCTAAAACACCCCCCCTTACTAAAACTAGAATAGGGTAAATTAGACCACTTACCTTGCCAAAATTCCCCTACAGCAATGATGGTCTTCGTCCCAGACAAGAGCCCTCCATAAATGTCCCCAGGTCCGCACACCTAGGAAAAAAGAAACATTACTATTAATACATAAATAAATACAACATGTAACCCAACATATTCTAAATAGGCCACTTACCTCTCCTAAATGCCCATCCAGCAATGCCCCCATCCTACTCGAAGTCTTCACAGGCCGGACCCTTCCAAAAAAAACAACAGACGGTCTAAAAAAATAAAATAATCTAACGGAGCTCCTCCCTTGAGGAGCTCCCCGCCGCAAGTGAAGGTTCATGCGCATGCTCCGCTAAAATTTAGAAATGACTGAAAACACTGTCAAACATTTTTCAGAAGACGCAAAGGTGTGAGCCAATCAGAATGGGATACATCGCTATATGCCATTCTGATCGGCTCATGTAACTGTCAACCATTTCTAATTCTCACAATCGCATACACCCCACGTGGTTTATCCCATTCTGATTGGCTGCAATCTGATTGACAGTTACAACAGCCAATCAGAATGGGATATAGGGGTTTATACCATTCTGATTGGCTCACATTTGCATCTTCTGATTTGGCTGAAATATGATTGACAGTGTTTTCAGCCAGTCAGAAGGTGCCATTTCAATTTTAGCAGAGCTTGCACAGAACCCTCATTTGTGTCGTGGAGCTCCTCAAGGGGGGAGCCCTGTTAGATTATTAATTTTTTTTTAGACCGTCTTTTTTTTGGAGGGGCCCTGCCTGCGAAGTCTTTAAGGAGGACTGGGGCATTGCTGGATGGGCATTTTAGACAGGACAGTGGCCTATTTAGAATGTATTGGATTACATGTTGTATTTATGTATTAATTGTAATGTTTCTTTTTTCCTAGATGTGCCAGACCTGGGGACATTTATGGAGGGCCGTTGTCTGGGATGAAGCACAGAAAACCATCATTGCTGGAGGGGCATTTGGGCAGGTAAGTGGTCTAATTTACCCTATTCTAGTTTTAGTAAAGGGGGTTGTTTTAGATGTAATTATAGGGATTTTATTGGATGTAATGTATGTTTTAATTGGAGTAATGTAGTCTTTTTTTTTATTTTATGTAATGGATTTTTTTATTTTCCGTAATTCTAGGCCTTTTATTCTTCTGTAATGTAGTGATTTTTATTTTACGTAAGTTCTGTTTTTTATTTTCTATAATGTTTTAATTTGTGTAATTAGTGGGATGCTAGGGATTAGGTAGGTAGTGTAGGAATTAATAGGGTAGAGGGGGGTTAATAGTGTAGAGGGGATTAATAGGGTAGGCAGGGAGGACCTACATGGCACTTACAGTGTTAATTGGGAGGGTTGTCCCTTATGGGACTGATAGGGTTAATTAGAGGCTAATGAGGGCTATAGATAGACCCCATGAATGATAGGATACATTTTAGATTTGGGGGGGTACTTATAGTACCCCCACGTCAGGGGTTACATTTTTAGTCAATGCGGGTCCCCTAAGGACCTTTAAGGTCCTTTAAGGACCCGCGAGGCGGGAAATTTGAATTTTTAAATGCAGCAGGAGTCCCAATTGGGACACTCGCTGCAAGGGACACTGTGGGGATCTCGATGGGGACCCTCAGCATGGTGGGGTTAATTTTAGGGCCCAGGGGGATACTTGTAATACCCACCCCGCGGCAGGGGTTCAGCATTTAACTGCCACAAGGGTCCAGATCGGGACCCACAGCCTTTAATTAGGGTTAGACTAATTAATCGCGTTCACGGCCCCTAGCATGCAGCCCCTTCCAATTTAATAGCACATTTTTGAGATCGCAGGCACTGCGGACCTCACGTTGTAGTTACTGGGCTCCAATTTAATGAGGCTGATAATTACATAGAAAATGGACCTATAAGGCAAGCTGAATCATTCCCACAACATCACATTCCCAGTACCTTCACATTGTCCATTAGGTATGGTTATTATGCTGTTGCGTTTTCTGTCCTCATATCCATCATAACAGATGCAGAAGTTTCCCCACTGATTACTTTCACAAAATCCATTGATCGGGCAACTATTGACACCACCTGTGCACTTAGGAAGTTTTCTTAAGTTAGGAGGTATGAAGTGTTCACCTGAAAGGAGTGTACAACAGATTTAGGCAAAATGTTATTCAATTCACCATAGTTAGGAACACTGAAACATTGAATTCTCCTTTATGCAGCAGTTTTATTGTGAATTGCAAGCCCTAAAACTATGAGGAAAACAATTGCTCTAGTCGTCCAGAAGGAAAGTCTGTCTGCACCAAATGTAAATACAATGTCTATATTTAGAGAAATTTGAGAAATTTGAAAAATAAGTACAAAGTATGCTATGGAATAATACTTAACTTTACATGCTCCACTAATGAGAAAGCAATGATTTTCAGCATTGTATATCCTGGAAAATATCTGGTGCTGTGTTTGATTTTGAATGTAGAGTTCCATAACATAAATTGTTATATTTTATATAATTACTCCTAGGATATTTTATGATTAAATTGTGTGTGTGTTATTGGGTGTGTGTTTTTAATGCTTGTATGAGGAGGATGTTTATCACTAATATCTTTACCATGTAAAAAATATGGAAGTCAGCTCTTACCTATCAAGAAATACATAGCATTAAAATGTATTCCACCTCATTACTCGTTAGTTACCCTCCTCCCCACCAGCAAGCCAGACCTCAGCAGTAAGTTCCTTAGACTTTTGTTGATTGGCAATTTCCCAGTCTTTACATCAGTAACCCCTTTTTACAACAAAACTCACCAGCAACCCATAAGCAGAGGAAAGACAGGGAGAAATCTGCGGAAGACAAAATATTCAGTGTTTAATATACAAAGGAAAGAGATACATTATATTTTGTGCAATGAACCATGATACCGTTTGCTCTGTGAACTTTAGAATTCACATCCCAAACCCAGGTGCTAGAGACTTTCATCGTTATATATAAAATAAATATTTGCCCAAAATGACAAACCAATATACTTGTATGATAAATTATTATACTCACCTCTCAGTGATTGCTGTATTGTGATTCTCATTCTGATATGCTGTAGAGCTGTAGTAAAATAGGTTAACAGGTTAGAGAGATAAATAAAATGAAGAGAGAATGGAGAAGTGCTTATTTACTCAACTGTAACCACAAGAAGATAACAATCAGCTTCTTTCTTCCTCATAGATATTAGGTGCTAGTACACATTATGTGGGACATATTAAGAGTGTTCTTGTTTTCTTATTATATTAATAAAACTTATGTTCAATCCAGAAGTGAAAACACATTGGGCAACAGCCATTGTATTTAGTCAATTTCAGTCAAGGACAAGGGTATTTATTCAGATGGAATCAGACTGGTTATAATTTATGAAATTAAAAAAAAAGTGTGGCTATACCCAGTAAGGGAAGCACAGGTATTATATTGTAGGTTTGAGGTAGGAGAGAGGAGTATAAAAGATAAGCCAAGAGGCGATAAAGGAATGATAAAGGTGAAAGAATAAGAACATACTGATACAATTTAAAAAGTCTCATATTAATCAAATAGACTCTCTCATTTTTCCACTCTCTCTCAGATTGTAAACTCTTTGGCGGCTTGCACCCTCCATAGACACAATGCAGGCTAATCCGCAGCCCCAGGTGATTTAGTTCTTTCAGGGGGAAAGTAATGGCCCTAATTTACTGGTCTATCACAGTCAAGCCACACAAATTGTAGATTTTGAAAGCGATAAGAGTTAAAAAATTACTACTGTACGCACATAAATACAGAGCCATTTTCTAAAGATTTTAATACTGACTAATCCTTACAATGGGTAGTCAATGAATGTACTTAAATATTTGACATCCAGTATGAGCTGGGAACACAAGCCCATGACATCTACTTAATAAAAAATACCCCCAAGTTAAATTTGAGACTGAGAATGTGAATTCCTATGCACAGGCAGTCCAAAGTGTGCCATCTGGTCAGAAGAATAAAAATGACTTTTGGTAATCAGAAAACACAACAAAACTTATATGACATTGATTATTTAAATCCAAGGAACCTAGGTAAAACTCCTATACCTGGTTACAGGTGGACTCCACCCAGATAAAGAGAAAATACACAAAATAGTCATCAGAGCAATTACCAAATTTGAAATAGATCAGCATTCCAAAATAATCAGATGTAAAATATTGTATTAAATTAGTGGTAAGGTGACATCTTTTTACTTTTAATCTCAAAGGATGTCCTATTGTCAGTTGAAAACCTCTTGGCACAAAAAGCTCACTTGACAAAACCTTGTATTGACTCTGGATATATTTATATAGGGTAATCATATCTCCTCTGAGATGCCTTTTTTCTAGAGAAAATATGTTTAATTTGGTTAGTCTTTCTTCATATCGTAGTCCCTCCATTCTTCTAATTAGTTTTGTGGCCCTTCTCTGTATTTCTTCCAGCTCTAAAATGTCCTTTTTATGAAGTGGTGCCCAAAATTGTACTACATATTCCAAATGAGGGCGTACAAGAGATTGGTATAGTGGCAGAATTCTATTTGCTTCACTTGCTTCATATTTTGCCGGAAAAAATGGATTCCAGAAGAACTAATATTATTGTTAATATTCTTTTAGTGGTAAAATATTTACAGCATTATTAAATTGCAATTTGGCCAATTGACAAAGGCTCTATATAAGCACAGAGCATATTTTTTACAGATGTTTTTAGTTAGTGAACTTCTATCCAGAAGTAAGGTCTTCACTAACTAAAAACATTTGTAAAAAAAATATGCTCTGTGCTTATATAGAGCCCTATTCAATTGGCTGAATCACTTTAAAAAAGAAAATGACTCTGCCTTTCATGGAATTAAATAAAAACTGTAGTTGATAGATAGAAACAAACAAACTGAATTGGACTATACAGTTTCAGGTTTTGAAAAATATAAAAAAAAGTAAACTAAAATAAAAAAATTGGAATTACTAATACATGTGAAAAATATAAATTTAAAAAACAGCCTCTAACCTCCCTCTCTCTTATCCACCTTTGTGCAAATTTTTAAATAAAAATGCAAAATTGCAATTTATGTTATGTCTTGTGAAACGAATGAACAATTAATAATGCTTTGCAAATGATAGAATTATGTTTCCTTTCCCCTTTTTTTTATATGTATAGCCAAAACTCCAGAATAGTAATTCTTGGAAAAAAGGGAAGAAAAAGAAAAAAGAGAAAAAAAAAACAATTAAAAATATTCAACTGGAAGATTACATAATTTGAAATGTACTGGTGAAATGTTTACATATTTTTTTTTTTTTCATGACTAGTTTGTAAAGCTGATTGTTGTTATTATTATTATTATTATTAATAAAATAATGTCCGTTTTGTATTCTGACTTTGTAAAAATTATTATCTGACTATATAAAAAAGTATTATAGAGTTACCTAGAGAGAAATTCAAATTCAAAACTGATGTTTTAATGGTTGTATTGGTTGTAATGGTTGTATTACTGCATGTTAATATTGATAATCCTTTCATGGAAATATCAGATAATGTGTAAAGCTGCTATTTATATTAATATTTGCAATTTAGTTTTTTTTTTTTACTAATTTTTGACAAAAAGAATGAATGCTTATATATTCTTGAACATATTTGAGTTTGAGTTTGTGTACAAAAGGTACTAAGATTAATATCATAAATCAATATAAATTAATTAAAAGAATATCAGTTTGCGTAGAGAGCCCTAGTGCTTACTCTCTAGTTAATATATGACAAATATACATACTGTTTTTTATCCAAGCTGACTGGATCCCATCAAAAGTCTTACTGTCAATGAGGTCTCTAGGAGCTGTCTCTTTGCTGTTCAGGAGGCTCAGAAATAAATATAATCAGCTTAAATTTAAATAGAAAGTAAATAGATGTAGAGAAAAGGAAGCAAACCGATTTAGTGAAAAAAGCTATTAACTAGGAAACACAATAGGGAAGTTGTAAAGCAGGAACAAACTAACAGCAATTATATAACAATAGTCAGAGGGATCCATTAACCCATATACGAGTGTAAATCCTTAGGTGCTGTGGCCTAGCTTGTATGTCTTCCATGGATAGAGGTGAAGCACATCTGCAATGTGGGTGCTAGTAGTGACAATTTATAATGTTCAGGATAAAAAGGAGGTTTAAATGCAGCAAGAGATGTGAACCCAATAGTTGTTACAATTCAAATGCACCCCCTTCATAAGGCAAGCAGGTGAGGAGTAAAGGCACACAATCTAGAAGGATTAAAGGTAAGGTTAAAAAATGGCAGGGAAAATTGTATTTGCTAAAGTGTGAGACATGTAAGCAATCAGATACATTTGATTCCATGATTGATTACAAATTAGGGGTAATTTCACAGTGAAATTTAAATTAAAATGAAAACATTTTCATGGAAATTGGTTCATCTCTTTCTACCAGCTTCTACAAACTTTCCCCCTCTTCAAATCTGCAAACCTGCACAACTGAAAGCTCTCTACTCCAAGACTGTAATGGGAAAAAATGATTACCATACATCTAGAACTATTCTCATAATTCCCTATATTTCTTTTATGAAGACATAAACATTATTAAATCCATTTATTTGCTCCCTCATTTTCTTAAACCAATGAACATTTCAGTCAAGATTCCTTTGTACACATAACACCTAGACCCATGTACTGTATGTCTTTTTTTCAACATTCCTTTTGGAGTCCTAACCACCTGAACCAGCTCTGTGGTCAATAATACAGAATCCTACTCTATCGGCTCCTCAGTTCCCTGAACTAAACTGGAACTTGCATCAGTCTGAACAGTCAGTTTGAGAACCTTTCCAGGTTAAAAATTGTTTAACGCTTTAAGGAACATTATACATATATTTAAGTTATCAACTGTATTCAGAGTTACAGTCACAGCAAATACATGAGAAGGAAAAAAAGAAGTAAAGCAAGGCTATAGTTTTGGCACATATGAAATGTATTAAGAGCAAAACCACTTCTACAAATAACCTCTTACTCATCAGGAAATGGTAAAAATATATTTCACATGCATTTGTAGATCATGCAGTTCTCATGTAGTCAACTAAGGCGAGAAGTAAATCTAACATTAAAGCTTGTGTAGCAACTTCCAGAAACAACTAACATCTTGGGTAATGCACACTTCCTCATGAATAATGAGTATGATCTGACAGTAAAAGCTGACTGCATTAAATGGGTATAGAACTCATTTAGACTGCTGTGTGTCAGCAAAGAAGAAGCTATCTATTTCTTTCTTTTTTTTTTTTATTATTGACATTTTTACCAAAAGAATATACCACACCTTAAGTATGGGTATAGACCTGTAGGTAATAACACTTATGAGCAATATAGGATCAATTTGCACCAAACTTCAGTGCACAAGTCAAAATTAAATGAGTCAAGGTAGGTAAAACCTTATATGTAGGTATTTGAGTAAGGTACTAAGCCCTCCAGTGAAATCCTCTGTGTAGCCTAGTACAAAAGCATGAGGATAATTTCACCAACATCTCATCTACCACTGATGTCTGCTGCTTCTTCTCAGGGCACAGTCCACAAAGTAAACCACATTGTTCCCACAAAGTAAACCAGAAAATGAAAAAGGAAGGGGAGAGAAGCGGGCCACCTCTTAGTTTGGGTAAAAGCTATGTAGAAGTAATAATAGGATAAATAGTATAAATGGAACACTCACATATTCTACCTTCATAATATGAGGTATTGGCCTTGTGTCACAGGAGGTCTCCCTCTCATGTGGTCCTCAGAGGGTTCTCGATCTTAATCATCCAAGCTTGGATCATCCCATCTTATATGATCCTCCCAATAAAAAAATCAGGCACTGCTAAACAAATGCTGGTACACTCAAAGCTTCCCCAATCGGTCCAATCTACTCACCGCCAAACCTTATGCTGCCGAACCCTGCCTGGCCTCATACACTGTAATTGCAATATATACAATTTATCTTGTTATTACTTCTACATAATCTTTGCTCACACTAGAAGGTGGGGCTCTTCTCTCTCCCTTCATAGTTTCTTTTAGTTACTGCTGTTAGAGCTCTTGCTGTCTTCTCATGAGCAGCTGTAGAGATAATGAAGGTGAAATCTGGATCACAATTCTTATGATCCAATGATCATATGGTCAGTGAATAAAGCATAGCTCCTTGTAGAGGCCAATAGTCGGTGCTCCTGTTTTTCTTTTTTTTTTCTTTTTATCTACTTCAGTTTTTCTTATCAACTTACAGACACTTTAAGTTGTGTCATCTTTGCAGGAAAGAAGCGATATACAGTGTAATACTCTGAAGACATTTAGCAGGGCAATGTATTGTCAGAAAGATCAAGGCAAATTGATGTCTTCTACAGTTTATCCTTGTTGTTTGCTTGTTTGTTAGTTTTAATCAGACAGCAAGCACCTGAATTTGAACTCTGGAACTGTCTCACTTCATCTTAAAAAACTACTGTTTACTACTGGTCCTGGAATTGTTCAACTGGAATCATAAATACTTACATGATTGGCTATAATGTAGATTAAGATAAGCCTTCAATAACCTCTATTGAATGTTAAAATATATGCAGCCTTGTAGTATTTACCATTGTCTTTATTGCAAAACAGAGTCAGCTGAACTGGTCAACAGGAAATACAGTTAGACTACAGCTCCAGATCTCCAAAGAGGGTATAAGCACTTGGACACTCGTCATTATCATCACAGAAAACAGTTTCTCCAAGAAGTAAAATAACTCCTTAAGTAATAATACTGTAGAGAACAGCTTTAGGACCTGTGCTATTCCTGGCAATAGCAATTATGAGTGCCTATTAGCACAGAAAATCCTACCTAGCTATGCCATTTCCCCATCCTGAAAGAATTGCCAGATGACTGCTATGAGTGCTGAACGACAAAGCCGAAAAGCATGGCAGAAATCTCCATTGATTTTTGCTGGGCTAAAAGATTACGAGTTACTATGCTAATATGATTTTTACGGATCACTCGCAAAACAGGCCAGTGCCGAAACTGCAAAAAAACATGTATGTATAGAAAAGACGACTCACAAAGGCTTTTAAAACTTTTGCTGAATGCTGCAGCAGTTCAAGTGAGAGTATACCACCAAAAATCACTTAAAAGGACAGAAATTTCAACATTCTTTGACAATTAACTGCCTCTGTAGAACCCAGCTTACACATCTGGTAGTTCCCGGTCAATATACTATTGGAACCAAGCTTGTAGAATCTTATGCATTACCTTGCTCACATGCGAAATGAGTACAATTATTTGATAATTTGAGCACTCTTTGATATGCTTTTTTGGGATTGGAATGTAGACAGACCTTGGCCACTGTTTCCACATTTGTTGGCACAAGGCAAGCATCATTTTGTAGGATTTTGAATAGTTCATTTGGGATTCCATTAATTCCTGCAGCCTTGTTATCAGCAATGTAGCCTAAGGCCCATCTCACTCCACTCTCCTTGTACAGACTATTGAGATCATCACTGCGCTTTAGATCTCACCTGTTTAGATCTTCTGTGTATTCCTGCCATCTCTTCTTTATCTGTTCTGCTTCTGTTAATGCCATGCCATTTTTCTTTCATCATGCCCACTATGGCGTGAAAGGTTCCTTTGAGATCCCCAATTTTCTTGAAGAGATCTCTTTACTTTTTTATTCTGTTATCTTCTATTTCTATTTTCTGCGGCTTAAATTGAAATTTTGCTCATTCTGATTGGCAAAATGTGATTGATAGCTATTTTAGCCAATCTGAATGGGTGTTGATTTCTTCCCCTGCTCAAAATTGATTATTAGTATAATTTGACCAATCAAATTGATCACATTGAAGTACCTAAAATCTGATCAATCTGGCTGGTGAAATTTCGATTTTACCAATTAGACTTAGTCTAAGCAAATTATTTTTTAAAGCAGCCATTTCCTGGCCCAAAAGATGAGGAACATTTGCTTCTTTCAAGAAAGAGGACCAGGACTTCTTCAAGCAACATGGATAGCTAGTCTAATCCAGGGCATTGGTGATCATCACTGGATCATTTGGGGTAGGGAAGTATTATTATTTTGTATTTTATTGGGGAGTTGTAGTGTTTTTATTAGTGTAGTGTAATGCTTAATAAACTAGTATACTATGTTCTTGAGGACCGCAATTACATAGTTACATAGAGCCTCATTCAATTGAGGCTTTTGAGAGATCTGGCTCGGAAATGAAGGCAGGAAGTTATTTTGCTATTCAATTGGCGTCTTCTTGCGGGCTCCGGTCGAGTTACGGGCTACGGCCTCCAATTCGATGGTTAACATTGCAAGTTAATGCCCCTCCAAGCCTTTGATCTTTCACGCCTGATAGAGTTGAGAACGTTAAAATTGCAAATCGCTATTCAATTGCTCAGATTCCCCCTCGCTAACCACTCAAGACCACAAATGGCAAAAACCACAAGTTAATGGTACCAAGGAGGACTCGCAAAAGGCTTAATGACATGTCCGGAACACTTTAAATGCACATATACATGCACTACTGTACCATTAATAAAAGTGAAAGTGAAAATGTCCTTTTTATGAAGTGGTGCCCAAAATTGTACTCCATATTCCAAATGAGGGTGTACTATAGATTTGTATAGTGGTAGAATTATATTTGCTTCCCTTGTTTCCATACCCTTCTTGATACATGCTAATATTTTATTTGCCTTTGCAGCTGCTGCTTGGCATTGAGCACTGTTACCTAGGTGGTTGTCCACAAGCACTTCCAAATCCCTTTCAATATCTTAAACCCCTAGATTTGCTTCATTAAGATTATTAATTGCATGGCTATTTTTTCTTCCCAAATGCATCACTTTACATTTTTTTGTAAATACCTTTGGAGGGAAGGTACCTTGCTCAACCTCAGGGGTTATTTATAGGTTACCATGGGGGTCACTGTAGACTATAGTTATGTCATTATCAACCACATGCATTACTGTATTATTAAAATACCTTGATGGAAATAATCTCTTATTAATACTTAATAATGCTGGAGTTGTGTATTTATATGAAATACATACCCACACAGACTTTGGTATTATGGTATATATTACATTTGGTTGTTCAATATTACCAGTAAAAGCAAAGCACATATTTAAAGAGACCTGCATGTCATGAGGGACAGCTATTAAAATGTTATGAGGTGCTTAGGTATAGTGAAAGCACTGACTGTTGTATATGTCACATTCCAGTTGTGTAGTAGGTGCTTCCATTTAAATTCTCCTCTCCACCTTAACAAGCTAATCATCTGAAAACAAAATGGTAGATTACACAGCATACTAGTTGTACATAACCTGTAATAATTCAGAGAATGTATTATTTTAGAGCTACAGAATATGTTGGCGCGTTACAAATAAACAATAATAATATTACTGTTTCAGTTTCATCTCTGCTGTTCCCATTGCTTTTCACTCACATTTGCCCAGTGACCTTAACATTCATATGCATTCTTTAACTCTTTGTAACTAAACATTGTTGTGCCTTGTAGAGCCCCATTTTGATTGGTCCTTAAGTAACTGTTAAATATTGTGAAAAGATATTCAATAAGCACATGTGGTTATATTTTTACATAAGCTACTTTAAGTCCTTACAGCTATTGATTGTAACGTCTTTACATTCCTAATGTGGAGACGAAAGAGGTAGCTGGAAAAGTACAGAAACCATTTGATGATATACAAAACAAGTCTGAATGTTATGATAAGTTCAAAAGCACACATTTCTATGCCCGACTCTCTGTCAAGACTTTGCCCATTATTTCTACTGGTCCAGATAGAAGGGCAGATTCTAATGTTACTATATGAATGTTCTTCTGTTTAAGTTTGTTTATCCAAACTGGTGTCACCCTCAAAAAAAAATATTTTTCTGTTTCCATATTAACTTTACTTGACGGAACAAGTACTACAGCAATGGCATCTGATCTGCCTTGATGACATATTCACTATTCATTCTACATCTCAGCTGAGGTGCAATTCAGTCAACAGCAAGGAATTCAAAATGAAACCTTTATCCTCATCAATAACCATTTAGTGGGTAAATCATATCTACTTATATACACAAGGGATAGTATGAGTATTGGGGAACTTGGTATCCAATTGGATGAATTTTGAAAACTATCTCTCAGTCTTACTGACTATTCTCATGACTGGCTATGCCAAGCCTTTACCTTTTGGGGCCAACATCCCAATGTGAAACTGACCCCCTTCTGGTGTCTCACCAAATCACAGCCTCCACTCATCTTCTTTCTGTCCAGATGAATTGGAGTGGTGCCTCCTGGTCCATGGAGGTTGAGTGGGAGCAACCATTTTAAATGTCGGAAGATGTACAAAGAGAAAGAATATGGTTTCGGAAGGTGATTAAGTGTGGCTTTAAAACATTTTTCTTTAAAACATTACCTTCCCATGACATGGAGACCTATCTCAGATGTGGTTTGTAGATATATCACATATTAAAGCATGCAAGTGGACATTTGTCAACAAAATGTACGTTTTCAAAATTAATTGAAAATGTAACATGGCCTATAGTATTCATTGTGCAGACTCTTGAGTTTTAGCTCATATGGAGAAATATTCTCCTGACTTACCTCATCGAACAAACCTGCACAACAGAAACAAAAATATCTAAGACTGTGCTTTGGTCTGTCAACATTCATTAAATAATTGCCTCTAGATGTTTGTGAACATCATTAGGTATGTCATGACTGATTTTGGGGCCAGGATGGGACCCAGTTATTTGGGACTCAAAGACATCTGATTGCTAAAATCAAGGCTGTGTTATTTTAAAAGAAACAAATGTGAATATCCTCTACTGGATTGCTACCATGTCATGTTGAAGGGGCTGGTGTACCTCAATGAAGCTGTGAGGTATACCATGTAAGGTCACCCAAGGTGAACATGTCATAGCAGAGAGAGCAGACAAATCATGGTCCACTAGAGAAGGACAGGCAACCCACTCCGGCATCTTTGTCAAGAAAACCATGTGGATAAGCATGACCAATATATAGGGTCATCGTGCACCATTCCTCCTTTCGCAAGAAGTAAGCAGTCATTTTGCCAGCTTGGGAAAGAGAACATTCAACACAGAGAACAAATTTACAAATGTAACCTCTTAGTGATCATTCAAAATACATTGAATAGGATTAGCACTTTTTCAAATGATGCTAATACTCTCCTACTTTAGCTTACAGGAGCAGTCTCCAGGTTGTGACTTTATATTAATTTCAGCACCCAGCATGTCAAGAATAGCAGGCTTATTGCCGACTGTAGCTTAAATCCCTTAGTTAAGATAACACAGAATACAACAAATAGCTGCTCATACCTATTTTTTATTGCATTAGACAGACAGAATGTATTCTTTTCACACAGTTATTTAACAAAACCCAGAAAACCATTCCCCAGTATAGCCCATCATCCACCCATGGTTTCCAGAAGTCTTGGAAAGTTCCCTTGTTTTGATTATACATTTTCCAACAATACTCTTATCTGCCCCGGGGAGCAATAAACCGTCCAGGGCCCTGTTCTACAATACTTCTTGTTTATGAGTTGGTCAGCCCAGGATAAGAGTGAATAAATTATGCTGCCATTCAAGCCTGGAACAGAAAATACTAACCTTTGGTGATGAGAAATTCCAGAAAACAAGTGTCACCACCTCTGAAGTCACTTGATATGATTTTATATCCTAGGGCCTACATCTGAGAGCGAATACATTAAAACTTTATACAATGACCCAAATCATCCTACTAAAACAGATCACTATTGTTTCAAATATATTTATTGTACAGGACATACAGAATCAGAGCAGTTACATCGTACATATCTTTAGTTAGTTACATGCCATACATAAGATCAAAGCATGACTCTCCTATGCAGGTTGGAATATGGCTATAATCTTGCGTAGCCAAACTTTTCGCATACATGGCCTGCCCTTTCCTGTACTTCCCACTTCCGCTTTTACTGTTATCTGTTAAAAAAAATCCACCTCCAAGTTATCCATTATCTCCCCAGTTTGATAAAGCGATATTGATCACTATCCTTTATTGTACCCTGGAGTGTGGGAGGTTGTAATGAGACCAACAATTAACCTGTCCTTTCATAAGTAAATCACTAATGATCCTTATACTTTTCATAAACAGGAACTTTATAAGAAAACAATATAAAAACAACATAAAAAAACTGGGATAAAAACAACAGATCACTATTGTAAACATTGCATTACTAGATACTTTGGTACTTTTTAAAGGGGCTTGGCATAATAGTGTCATGTCCTAACCACATCCTGAACACTAAATATTATACAAACAATTCTTAGTAGGCCTAGATACTCCGAGACCATTGGTTTTACAATATTGTTTATATGTGCCATTTGGGGGAGGGAAACATCCAACATATTTCATACAACAACGATAGAAAATACATGCACAAATTAAATAAGTAACATAATAATTACATTGATGTTTAGTTGTTCAGTTTGTCCAACTCTTAGTGACCCTATGGACTGCAACACGGCAGACACAGTTATTGGTCATGCTTATCCACATGGTTTTCTTGACAAAGATGCCGGAGTGGGTTGCCTGTCCTTCTCTAGTGGACCATGATTTGTCTGCTCTCTCTGCTATGACATGTTCACCTTGGGTGACCTTACATGGTATACCTCACAGCTTCATTGAGGTACACCAGCCCCTTCAACATGACATGGTAGCAATCCAGTAGAGGATATTCACATTTGTTTCTTTTAAAATAACACAGCCTTGATTTTAGCAATCAGATGTCTTTGAGTCCCAAATAACTGGGTCCCATCCTGGCCCCAAAATCAGTCATGACATACCTAATGATGTTCACAAACATCTAGAGGCAATTATTTAATGAATGTTGACAGACCAAAGCACAGTCTTAGATATTTTTGTTTCTGTTGTGCAGGTTTGTTCGATGAGGTAAGTCAGGAGAATATTTCTCCACATGAGCTAAAACTCAAGAGTCTGCACAATGAATACTATAGGCCATGTTGCATTTTCAATTAATTTTGAAAACTTACATTTTGTTGACAAATGTCCACTTGCATGCTTTAATATGTGATATATCTACAAAACACATCTGAGATAGGTCTCCATGTCATGGGAAGGTAATGTTTAAAAAAAAAAATGTTTTAAAGCCACACTTAATCACCTTCCGAAACCATATTCTTTCTCTTTGTACATCTTCCGACATTTAAAATGGCAACATAGGGACACTAAGGTGGGCAGAGATGAAGTGGGGCTTTATTCCTAAAGTGCACAGTGCACACGCACATGGAATCTGATTTTTGTCCTAAAATGTGGAACATCAAGAGACATTTAGTAGGCTTCAAATGGATATATGGATTACCTCTAAAAAGAGGGACATTCCCTCCAAAAGTTTGACATGCAATTTGTTATTTAGAAAAATTGTTGGTGAGACAAAACTAGCCCTGTGACCACCCACAATATTCAACTTCTGCATAATTAACAACTCTGAATTCCTTTTTTTGTTTCTTATATTTTTCTGTAAACCATGGTTTGTGCTTCCAATTTATTTATCAAGCTCATACCATTCTCTGCAAATAACACTGTCTTTAAAATGTAACAATAATTATACTTATTATCAATGTTCTTTACATATGTATCTTAATTTATCCAGTGAATGTCAGTTGATTTGAATATTTTAATAAGCCAGTAACTTAATAAATAATAATTAAAAAACAACTATGCCACAGGAAAAAATCAAATCAAGGCAAAGTTTAATTTTCCTCTCTTACGGAAAGCTTCACTTAAACATAAGTTGCTCTTATATGAAAGAAAACACGGCTAGAAGTCCAAATATATGTGTTGAAGTTTTAGCATTTGCCTTTAATTGCTAGTAGATAGTTACATAGTTACATAGATCTCTTTATATTAGATGATGTGAGTTGCTGAAAAACAGAACATGAAGTAACTATCACATTTTAGAAAATCAATACCCAATCTGCTTAGGATTTTGTGTGTCAACAGAAGAAATTAAACTTTAATGATGGATTCCAGTCTCCGCATGAAGTAGCAGCCTGTTTCCCCCATAGGAACTGCACATCTCATCCTGTAGTGGGCTGGTTTGCAGCCCATGCAAAGCTTCGAAAATAGGTTTCTAGCAGCCCCATTAAATTTGAAGCCTGTATCGGCATCGGCAAGCCCCCCAAGGCTGCACGCTTGAAATTCGGCTGCGTTACAGTCCTATTCAATTCTACCATGCCGCGAGTTATGGGCTATAGACCCAAGCCCATAAACCTTAGCCGAGCAAGCAAGCTGTTAAGGGATTGGCTGAGCCCCGATCTGGCTTAACGATCCAAACCCGTAACCAGGTGGTTTGACTCAGGCCTAACAGCCATTAGAAAGCGGGGAACCGCAAAAAAACACAGGTCTAGGCGTTGGTGGGTTTCTGAGCATTGAAGAGAGAGAAAGAGAGAGAAAGAAGGAGCTTTGTAACTTTTTTGATATTGTGACCTCTAATATATATTAACCCTTAATTTTCAACACATATAATTACTGATTTCACATAATTCACACACAGATTAATACGTACACATAGCTATACATAGCGTTGGGCCACTGCACATCTACCCCCCCCCCCCCCCCCTCATACAATTACTATACTACACATAATACTCACATTCTTGTTTTACCACATACACATCCAAGTATATATTATACTTATTTATCCTTATTTTCATTTAATAAATCATAGGACAGTAGAGCAGGGGAGGAGGAAAGTCAGGAGAGAGAGTAGAGGAGGAGAGTGAGGAGAGTGAGGAGAGTGAGGAGAGTGAGGAGAGTGAGGAGAGTGAGGAGAGTGAGGAGAGTGAGGAGAGTGAGGAGAGTGAGGAGAGTGAGGAGAGTGAGGAGAGTGAGGAGAGTGAGGAGAGTGAGGAGAGTGAGGAGAGTGAGGAGAGTGAGGAGAGTGAGGAGAGTGAGGAGAGCTAGTAAGTGAGTGGATTTAGCCAGCGGCAGTGGTGGGTCTACCAGGACTGGTGGACACAGGAGAACCATGCAGAGTGAGTATCATATCACACCACACATATGAAATTGTGTGTGTGTGTGGGGGGGGGGGGTGTGGACAAATAGCCTGCAGACATGATGTTTGTATGTATGTAAAAATAAGCTTTTACTCTGGCTAATGTATACAATGAGCTGTATCCCCCTATAATTATTCTTGCTCCTACACCCATGCCCGCACGCATAGATAACTGACAAACAATAGCACTGTAAGCCCTGTGGTTATAACTGAAGATATATGGGGCATCAATAAACATGTAATATAATATAATAATAATAATAATAATAATAATAATATATATCATATATAATCAACATAAAGGGTTAATACACATTTGTTAATACACAAATGACCAGTTAGTGATATTGTGGAATATCATCATTCCCCTGAGAGCCTGGTAGGAATATGACAGGGGATACTGGAGTGGGTTGCCAGTTCTTCCTCTAGTGGACTGTTTTTTTTTTACATCTGCTATGACCTGCCCACCTACAGTGACCCTACATGGTATAGCTCACAGCTTCATTCAGGTACAAAAGCCCCTTCACCACTTAGCAATTCACAAGGGGGCCAGGGGAATGTACACCACACTAATCTACTTTAACCCATCAGGAAGGGCCGCAAAAACACATGGAGGTTGTGCAGAGGAACGTGGATCCACAGCCAACTCTCCTCCATCAGGGGTAATCTCCGCTACGCCCATCCTGGAAAGTCCCACGCCATTGCTGATGGCTGTGTGCCAAGATGTATACCCATTCCTATTTTAGTGACCTCCGATTATTTTTTGCTATTCATCAATTTACATTAGTGTGGTGTATGTTCCGCTGGACCCCTTGCGGATTGCTAAGTGGTGCTGGTGAAGGGGCTTGTGTAGGTCAGACAAATCACAGTCCATTAGAGAAGGAACTACTAACCCACTCCAGTATCTTTGGCATGCAAACCTCGTGGAACAGCACAGGCAGAGACCTAGCTAAATGTGCTGCAGTCCATAGGGTCACAGAGAGTCAGACACGACTGAAGGACTGAACAACAAATAATCAAATGTTCCCCTGGTACTTGATTTATGTGAAGTGGCAGTGTAATTTGGCCACTGTTTGTTTTCCCAATGTAGATGTGATGAGCGAGATCTATATGCATTATGTATATATTCCAGGGTCCACATTAGTGTGAGGGAGGGTTAATATTGCATCAATTTCATGTTTTTGTGTTGCAATTTAATCAGGTAGTGTGTCTTTTATTTCTTTATGCATGTTGCAGCATGGCTTTTCATAATGACATATGTATGACCATTCCAACATAAGATAAAATAAAATATTTTTAAATGCCTATTTTTTTATTGGGGAATAATTGTGCAAGTAAGCCTTTCAATGCTTCCCCATATTTTAAAGTCCACTACTGTGTTTATATTGTCTTTTTCCTCCATTTGCGCGTTACGTGCTTGAACGCCAGGGCGTCTTTGGAAACTAGTTGCAATTTAATAGTGTGATTGGAACGTAACAGTTACGGGCTTGACAGAACAAAGGATTTGCGGCCACAGAGTTAATTTTTTGACATCCCTTAGGGTTTTTTCTCCCTTACCCCGCAAGTCATTTGCAGGTTGCTTTACGGGGCCAATTTAATAACCGGAAGTCTTACAGTCTACATTAAGGCTATGGTTTTACACTGTAGGTATAATAAAACACAAAGTTGTTTAACAATGTTGACACAAAATTTTTTTCACACTTATCACAGCTGATACAGCTGAACATAAAAATATTTTAAATAAAGTCCTACTTAGATGACAATGATTGCATCACGGGGGATTCCATATTTGACTGCTAGTTTGTATGTAGCTTGAGCCGGGACTCTTCTTGAGGGCTAACTCTACTAATGAGTTCTAATGTTAAATGTACTATTTGGAGACGACATTTCTAATAGAACCGCTTTTGTCTGAATCCACAGTTCTTTCAGCTTTTCACAGGTTTTGTAAAGCCATCACCAGTAAAATAAAAGGAAACATAATAGTTTGCACAATATCAAGTCAAGTTCTTCAAAATAGCAAACTATAAATATAACACTTCAGTGGTTCATTAATTACATAAAATATGTAGAGAACTATTTAACCAAAGATACTACCGATGAGACACTAAATATTCATACATTTTTGCACTAATTTGAGTAAAGAACGTTTTAAAAGTAGATAAATGTTGATAACTATAATTAACTAGCGAATTGCCGTCAAAAAATGACGGCAATGAAATTGTAAGGTAGCTAATGCTGTTTGGTGTATAATAAATATGTAATACATTACTAAATGAATATACTGTACCTATTTTGAAGCATTGTGATGAAGAGCTGGCAATGTGTGTTGATGTTGCTGCAGCATTAGTGGTGTGGAGCTGCTGTGTAAGCATGCTGAATGTGTGCACTGTGTGGTATGAATATCCGTATGTCGTTTGTGGCGTTTTGCGACTTTCTTGTGGTGTTTTGCGATTTTCTTGTGGTGTTTTGCGAGTTTAGAGTGCTGTAGCCTCGTTTCCGTTTTGTTCGGCGGCCATTTTTTCTCTCGCTTAGATTTTTTTTAGTCTCTAAACTCTTTTATTTCGAGTAAAATCGAGGTCTAAGTTGCATTTTTGAGGTCCTGGGTGCTCCCTCTTGGTGTAGGTAAGGTTTTTATGTATGTGCTGTGTGTATGTATTGTGTTTTACATTTTGTAATGTTCGCGAGTTGCGTCCGAGTGTTGCGAGGCCGTAATGTGTGTGAACGTGTGTCGTATGTTGTTTGCGAGTGTCGTAATGTGTGTGTCGTGCTGTTTGGGTTGCGACGTGAAGTTTGCGAGGGTCGCAGTTGCTGGCATGGAGCGCCTTCGGCGCTCCATGCCAGCAACTGCAGCCCTCGCTTTGCGAGGGCCTTGGCTCGCTGCGCGAGCCCGCAGCGTTAGCAACAACTCGTACGCTCACAACTATATATGTGATGGTACTTGTATGTTTAACGTTTTAAGCACTCCTTATCCTTTGTTCCTGAGGAGCAGCAGGTAAGGTCCGTCTCAGGGCCTGGCACCAGTGCTTGGACCTGTTGTTGAGAATCACAGCACTAGAACATAG
Organism: Discoglossus pictus; assembly: GCA_027410445.1. Lineage (NCBI taxonomy): Eukaryota > Metazoa > Chordata > Amphibia > Anura > Alytidae > Discoglossus > Discoglossus pictus. The sequence continues at coordinate 113,927,858 of CM050167.1, read as the reverse complement.
GTTGATTTAATCACAGAATTAATTTCATTATAAAAAATAGAAAATGTAATGCCTTATATGTGTTTATTACTCCCATTGACATATATAATTTAAATAAGTAATAATTAATTAATTCAATATATGGATATTATTATTAAGATTAACAAAGCATATCAGCTAAAATTATGTGTTACAAAATAACCTAAGAGCTTTCATCTTGAGTATATTGTACTGTATCTAAAGTAAAACAAAGAAAAAAACACTTTCTTTTTCAAAAGGGTTTAAAGAACCACTGAGGTTACATTTCTTTTTATTAAAAAAACTTGATTATCTGCAAAATGTTTTTGTTATTATTATTAACTTTTATTTTTAATATGACAACTTATTCCGTAGCGCTATACAGGGTATGGAAACAAGAAAAAGTACAATGTTAACACACTGCAGAAAATAAAGAGCCCTGTTTTGAGCTTAGAATCTTGGTTGAAAGTCTTTTTTTTTCCAAAGCACCCTGCAAGATTGGAAGCTTTCTACTTACAATCTAAAGTGAATGGAAGAGGCAGAAGGTTGGGCAAGAATCGACAGATCAGGAATAGCAAGGGTCAGGAAGTAAGTAAAGTTTAATTAGGTAGGAAGGTATGCAAAATTAGAATGTTTTTTCATTTAGAAGGAAATTTGGAAAGGATCTTATTGAAAGTCATTTGAGGTGAGTGGCTCTAGTATGGAATATGTTATCTGCCCCTAGTGGTCCAATAGTTTAATGTGCAAATGGGAATGTAAAGTGAGGGGCCTGGATTAGAAGATATATCTCCAGAAGCCAACAGATGGTAATGTGGGAGACTTGATGTAGAAAAGTTGAGAAGAGCCTGAGGAAAAGGCAGGAATTTATGAGTAAGAAAAAGGCAGGAGAAAACATTGTGTAAAGGATTACTTCGGAATAGTTAGCATTCATTGCTAACTGATCAATGGATCAGCTGTAGGAAATCTGAGTGACTCAAAAAAAGAAGAGTAACCAGGATCGGGGTGGGTGAGGGGGAAGGCAGTGGTTGCAAGATCAGAGAGACAGAGGTCCAGAGGTATTGTGGACACTGAAATGGAATATAAGAAGGATGGGCAATGTTATTTCACAGATAAGAAACAATAAAACCAGGCTTTGGGGCTGGGTAAGCAAGCAAGATAAGGAGTGTTTCAGACAAAAGCACAGGTACAGATTTACTTAGTGAAAATTTCTATCTTCTAAAATATCATATCAGAGAAGCATTCATACAAATATTGATAGTAAATTGCATACAGTAAAAGTTGAGATGGCTCCACAGTGTTTTTAGATACCTTCAGAAAAGCTTCCATGCAGTGTGTATGGTTGCAGGATCAGAGAGAGAGAGACAGTGGTCCAGAGGCATTGTGGACACTTCAGAAAAGCTTCCAGGCAGTGTGTATGGTTTCAGGATCAGAGAGAGAGAGAGACAGTGGTCCATAGGTATTGTGGACACTACAGAAAAGCTTCCAGGCAGTGTGTATGGTTTCAGGATCAGAGAGAGAGAGAGAGACAGTGGTCCAGAGGTATTGTGGACACTACAGAAAAGCTTCCAGGCAGTGTATATGGTTGCAGGATCAGAGAGAGAGAGAGACAGTGGTCCAGAGGTATTGTGGACACTGAAATAGAATATGAGGATGGGCAATGTTATTTCACAGATAAGAAGCAATACAACCAGGCTTTGGGGGTGGGTAAGCAAGCAAGTTAAGGGGGAAACCAACAATAGCATGGGTACAGATTTGCTTGGTGAAAAAATTCCTAAAATATTATATAAGAGAAACATTCATACAAATATTGATGGTAAATTGCATACAGTAAAAGTTGAGATGGCTCCACAGTGTTTTTAGATACCTTCAGAAAAGCTTCCAGGCAGTGTGTACGGTTTCAGGATCAGAGAGAGAGACAGAGGTCGGGAGGTATTGTGGATACTTCAGAAAAGCTTCCATGCAGCGTATATGGTTGCAGGATCAGAGAGAGAGATCCAGAGGTATTGTGGACACTTCAGAGAAAGCTTCCAGGCAGTGTGTATGGTTGCAGGATCAGAGAGAGAGAGAGAGAGAGAGATTCAGAGGTATTGTGGACACTTCAGAGAAAGCTTCCAGGCAGTGTGTATGGTTGCAGGATCAGAGAGAGAGAGACACATTTTTAACTTTTTTATACATTTATTTTTTGCTGTAAGCTCCCTTTTTTATTGAACCTCCATCTTGCAAATGCTGTCTCAACAGAACGTGTCTTTGTAAACTAATGAGCTTTTCATTAGATGTGTTGATAGCACCGGCTGGTGTAGGTGTCATGTTTTAACTGACAGAAACTCCCTGTGAATTCAAAGCCTATTTCCACCTCAGGAAGTATATTACAGGAAGCTAAAATGGAAGAATACACAGCAGCATAATTGCATATAAAAGTAATAAAATAGAGGATTTTATTTTACTTTCTAAAAATATTCCCACCTTGTATTAGCTGTGGCTGGATTTACATCTCTGGTGCCCCTACGATGAACATTTTTAGGCTCCCTTTGTCTTCACAATGACATGGATCATTTGTTTCAAGGAAGGTTGCAATGGTTACTTTTTGTGGGTAAAATTGCAATGGCAGCTATTTTCTGCCCATCGCAGACCTTGATAAAGTTTGGAAAATCTTCCCTCCATGTACATTTATTAAGCTGTGTATATACAAATGGATAGACCTGTGTATCTATATGTGTGCCAATGTATTGTCTTTGTGTCTGTGTAGATCTTTATGTAGGCAAAGTAAACATGTCTGTATGAATGTCAGGATCTAACTGTGTGGTATTGTGCATTGTGTCTTGGGGCTCATTATGTG